>OU452243.1:29930000-30410000 GCA_911728495.1 Furcula furcula
TAGTAAACTTAGTAATCTTAAAATCTTTTTAAAAAAAAATTGAACCGACTTCAATATCACTGAAAAATATAAAATAATTTAAATATTATTGAAGTTGGTGTTAGCGTACCTGCTGTGTATATTTGGCACCAACTTCAATAATATTTTAATTATTTTATACTTTTCAGTGATATTGAAGTCGGTTCAATTTTTTTTTTAAAGATTTTATTTTAAACATTTTAGTGATATTTTCATATATAAAAATTGAACCATCGAAAACCGTAAAATTATCTAGGTAGGTTATGATCACATTATCGTCTACATAGTTTTACATAATTCATGTTTCTTCAGAAAAAAATATCCGGTCGTAATGAAATTTGCATGGAAACATCATAGTAGTTTACTCTCTCGAATAAAAAAAGAATCATCGAAATCGGTTCATAATTATCAGAGCAATGTAATGGAGAACATCAGTTTTATGGTTTTTACCAGATAAATTCCTCCACATCGTTCATGGTCCTCCAGGAAGTTCTTATCCGGTTGTAATAAAATTCATACAGATTCAATACAGTGGTTTCTTCTTTCGAATAAAAAAAGAATCATTGAAATTGGTAAATATTTGCCAGAGTTATGACCATTTTTGTCCGACCGAGCGAGTCCGAGCGACTAAAACGTCATCTATATAGGCTTTCTTGCAGCTCTCAGTGCGCAGTCACCATTCTTGTTTTTTCAGGAACTACTTATTACTAAGCAATATTTTTTTTATGGGACCCAATTAACGGATTTAAGAATGGATGGAAGAAAGATTTTTTCTAATCGGTTCATAATTGCCAGAGTTATGCGCGAACATACATAGAAAAAAAAATAAAAAAATATATATATAGACGAATTGAGAACCTCCTCCTTTTTTGAAGTCGGTTAAAAAACCTCGACAGACAAACTTAGTTTTACGGTTTAATACGCGCAAAAAAGGTATGGAACCCTCGTTGCGCGAGTCCAACGCAGTTAACTGGATTTTTTTATCAAACAAACTCCATCAAACCGGATTTGAGGTTTTCAAATAATAATAATAATAATAATAATATTTTGGGACAATCCACACACGGTCATCCGATCCCAAACTAGGCAGGGCCTGTACTATGGAAACCAGACAACTGATACTAATACTTATATACTTTTTTTTTTGTAAATACATACTTAAATAGATAAACAACACCCAGACACTTGGCGGGAATCGAACCCACGACCCATCGGTTAGCAGGCAATAACTAAATCCTGTTTGTTCTAAAGCGAAGCCTGAATGTAATTCCAGATTAATTATATTTTCCAGGTGGCAGGACGCTAAGATCACATGGACCGGATCGACTCCGTACTTAGGAGAAACCCCAAAATAAAATAACTACCTTCAGCAATTGAAACACATTAGAAGGTTCCATAGAAACTAATCTTCACCAAGTTATAGGAACTTGGAGCGTATTAGAGTATTTCTTCTATTATGTTAGTCTCTTACTGCCGCACTCACAAACGCCAATTAACTTTAATTGTAATTAAGTAACTTTTTTAAATCTATTTATTTTGACTGTCGATGCTTAAGTAATTGATCATTAATTGATTTTATTAATGACTAGCTGACCCACGCTGCTCCGCATGCGCAATTTTTACGTTAACTAAACTTTTAATAACAGACATTCGCATCGAATACATAACCTCCTTTTTTATAGTCGGTTAAAAACTGGGACCCACTTTTTACTTGCCCTCCAAAGCACGGACCCGTTTAGTTCAACGGTCGTCGGCGTTAAACGGTCACCCATCTATTTAATGACCTTACCTAACGTTGCTTAACCCGATCGATTACAAAACCTTGATAACAACTCTCTATGAGTGTTCCCTTACTAATATTTATTATATTATAAAGAAAATTTGATAAAATCTGACCAAGCATATAACCAAGTACCCATTTTGACTTTAATCCCCTCTCCCAAAAGAACCGTGCTAGATTACGGGATAAAAAGTATCCTATGTCCTACCTCGTAGTAAGATCTCAAATCATGCCAAGTTCCATTTGAATCCATTCAGTAGTTTAGGCGTGATGCTCAGCCGTGATACAGACAGACAGACAGACATACAGACAGACAGACAGACAAAAATTAAAAAAAATACATTTTCGGTTTCAGTATCGGTTATAGAATGCCCTCCAAAAATAATTTTCAAAATATCTTCAATGTACAGAATTGGACCTGTTACAGTTTTATTATAAGTATAGATAGACTAGCTGACCCACGCAGCTCCGCATGCGCGATTTTTACGTTAACTAAACTTTTAATAACAGACATTCGCATCGAATACATAACCTCTTTTTTTATAGTCGGTTAAAAACTGGGACCCACTTTTTACTTGCTCTCCGAAGCACGGACCCGTTTAATTCAAATGGCGTTAAACGGTCACCCATCTATTTAATGACCTTACCTAACGTTGCTTAACCCGATCGATTACAAAACCTTGATAACAACTCTTTATGAGTGTTCCCTTACTAATATTTATTATAATTATGAAGAAAAATTGATAAAATCGGACCAAGCGTATAACCAAGTACCCGTTTTGACTTTAATCCCCTCTCCCAAAAAAACCGTGCTAGATTACGGGATAAAAAGTATCCTATGTCCTACCTCGGAGTATTAACTCAAATCATGCTAAGTTTCGTTTCAATCCATCCAGTAGTTTCGGCGTGATGCTCAGCCGTGATACAGACAGATAGACAGACAGACAGACAGACAAAAATTAAAAAAAATATATTTTCGGCCTCAGTATCGCTTATAGAATGCCCTCCAAATATAATTTTCAAAATACACACATCAAAAGTGTCTAGGGATCAAGCATTTTTAAGCGGATTTCTTGAGATTGAGATGTGGCTTTGTAATAAATTTATGATTTTATAAATTTATATGGATCCTTTTTGGTGCATTTCATAATTTGAATCAGGAACTGTGAATCAAATTCGAGTAAAAGATGAAAATCAGCTGTCAATATTTTCCCTATAAAAACATACAACGCATTGAAGACATTATTAGTGCTACTGTTTCCCTACTACTGATTAAAACCAACGTTATTATGGAGCGGCGACGTCATTTAAGCAGGGAAGAAATGCTCAGAGCCGTGGGAATGATAGAAGCTGGTTCCCGGCAACGTACTGTGGCTTTAGCTCTGAATACAAGTCAGAGTGTTATCAGTCGACTTTGGACACGTTACCGAAGCACTGGTACCGTGGCTGAGCGCCATGGAGGACGGTATCGCTGCACCACACGGAGACAAGACCGATATATTCAAATCTTAACTCGAAGAGCTCCAACAATAACTGCCATGATGTTAGCCGTGAGGCTTCATCACTCTTCAGGGAACTTAATTAGCGACCAAACAGTCAGAAACCGCTTGCATGAAGTGAACCTTCATTCCCGAAGACCGCTACGGGTACCACCTATAGCAATGCACAATCGTAGGATTCGATATCAATGGGCTCTTGAACACAGAAATTGGGCAGAAGAACAATGGCGTTTCGTGTGCTTTTCTGATGAGTCTCGTTTTGGTATGAGACCGGATACAAGACGTATACGACACTGGAGAACCCCTGGACGCCAACAGCGATTAAAATCCTGCCAGGAAGTCCATCCTTATAGTGGTGGAACCATCATGGTATGGGCGGGTATTTGGATCGGCGGAAGAACTGAGTTGATTTGGATCAGAGGCAACCTCAACGCTCAAATTTATGCTGAGACGATTGTATCAGACGTCATCGTTCCTCTACAAGTGCAAATCGGTCCCTTATTTCAGTTAATGCATGATAATGCACGACCGCACACCGCAAGAGTTGTAAGACAGACTCTCGCCGCAGCTAACATCAATGTCCTGCCATGGCCTGCTCAGTCGCCAGACTTGAACCCGATTGAGCATGCATGGGATATGCTACAGAGAAGAGCTCTGCCGAATATGGAGGGTATCCAGTCGCAAGAAGACCTTTTTTTGTTGTTGCAACGAACATGGGCGGCCATTCCACAGCGTGATTTGGATGAACTCATTTTGAGTATGCCAAACCGATGTTCTTGTGTTGTTAGTGTTCGCGGTAGAAACACGGATTATTAATTGTTTAAGTTACCCAATAAAATTTTAAAGAAAACTGTTATTTCAGTCTTTTTTTCGAACTTTTGTGTAAGTGGTTCAAATGTCAAAAATCCCTTTATTAGGAAAATGGCAAATTTCTTTATTAATGCAAAGGTGACTTGGTTTATCGTTACTGTGACAAACGAAAACACTTTATTTGATGAATCCTTAAAGAAAATTTTAATTAATATCAATCAGGAGAAAAGTTATTGCAAAAATATATGTTGATCCCTAGACACTTTTGATGTGTGTATCTTCAATGTACAGAATTGGACCTGTTACAGTTTTATTATAAGTATAGATCATTAAATATAATTGACGTTTGTAGGTTCGACGGTTAGTCATGTTGCTATAGTAGATATTAATGCAGGAATCGTTTGAATAACGTTCATGAAAAAAAGTGCGACTTCGATTTTTTGGTACTTACTTATAAATGAATTTTGAGTTAAGGGCCATTTATCGTATATAGAAAAAGGGTAGAATAGAGAGTCTATTTTTTAAGTGAAAACATACTATGCTAGTGCCACAGAGCAAAGTACTCGAACCCTAAGAAAATTACTCGATACCTTGGAGTATCGATAATTTTGTTTCAATACTTTTATGAGTACGATATTTTTTTTCGATTCTACTCATGAGTATTGTATTGATACTTTCTATTCTATACCGTGTCCCTAGGAGCAGTTTCGCATACCACTAGACGACCAACCGGCTCGAATTTTCCAAAAATTACATACATGTAACTTTTGGTGTACAATAAAGTGTATTTATTATTATTATTATTATTAAAGAAAAGTATAAAGTGTATTTATTATTATTCCATTTATTTACTCTTTAAACTATAATTATTATTATTATTAAAAAGAGCTTTATGTAGAAATAATAAGAACCGTAGTTTGGCTGTTAAATAAAATGTATACGATAATTAATCAGGGTATAAAATAAAAAAAAGTAAAGAACTCTACGTATCGTAACAGTGTAGCAAAATAAAAATGTAAAAATAAATTGAGTTTTATTTCAAGCCACGTCGATTTTTTTTATACAAATCATTGAATTGACTGCACTTGCGGGAATTCAGCCCAATGAAATAGAAATGAATAAAATAGTGTGTAGAAAATCGACAAACATTTTTAGATTGAAGCAATTTGTATAGGGTGCGCTTATTGGAGTACTTCAACTATCCATGGCTTAATCGTATTGAGCACAAATGCATTTGCAGATAAAAGTTCGCTTTCGATTCGCTCGTTCAAAGATGAGGCACTTATGGTCAGTTCATAAAACTATCAGTTGGTGAGGCCACGGCAGAAGCCAGTGGCATTTGAACTGAGCGTGCTTCAAAAGGCACGTAAAACGACTCTGTTGTGGTCATATAGACAGCAGTCGTTAACGAATTGAGCAAATAAAGTAGGGGCAATTTAATAGACACACAATTTCACATTTGACACTTCATCACTTCAAGCGGGTATAATTTTTTTTTTCGAACTTAGAACTGAACAATTGCTTAAATTTTTCAATTACGATTTCATATTTACTGTAATAGTGATATAAGAAACAGACAGAACAAAGAAACTGATAGATTTCAAATGTGATCTATTAAATTAGCCCTACATCACTCGAATAACTCTGGCACTAAGATCTTGTACAGTAAACAGAAAATATTCTACAAACACTCAGATTTCTTTCAATATCACATGTCATACCGACTCGCACTAGTCTTTAAAATAATTTTAGCAATATTCGATAACCATATTGTTACGACCGGGAGATAAAAGTGTTAATTACTCCGTTAATTATTACTTAATTGCAATGATCTCAAAACGCATTGTTAGTCTATAGGTCTACTATCGATTCGTACCGAAAGATCTCGAATTCTCAATAGAAAGTAGGTCCCTCCAATTCGCATGTACTTGTGTAAGTACCTACCGCTCGCTCGCTCACGGGTCACTGCCCCCGCCTATTGTTAGTTCATTCTCGAAGGTCACGCCGCTATTGTATCGGCTCGAAAGTACTAGACTATACAAGTACTTACGACTACATTCGAGAGAGTTCCACCCCTCTGTTAATTTAGGTATATAAGCCGACGCATAGAGGCGCCCAGACAGTTTGTGTTTACAAGCGACAGCGGAAACATCCTAAGAAAGCGATCGAAGAGAATTGTACCAGCGACCCTTGCGACGACTTTGGACTATTGTGAAGTACTGTGCGACTCGGACTACTGTGCCTTGTGTGTATACTGCGTGTATAGTGTATACAGTGTGAGTGTACGTGGAATAAAATCTTCTTTTACGTTAATCGGCATTTAATTACCCACCCGCACGTAACAATTGGTGTCAGAAGCGGAATGCCGATTCTGCCGCGAGAAGAAGAAGCGCGTACTCCGCGAACAAGGAGACAGGTGGAGATGGATGCTGCACGTCTCCGTGGTCAAGAGGAGGAGGTCCAGCCTGAGAACGCTACCTCGTCTGGTACCGCACCACTGGGGGATTCGACGGAGCTTAACTTGTCAACCCTGCTGGCCGCTATCCAGGGTATGCAGGAGGCTACCCGCCGTGACATCCAGGCTACCCAAGAAGCTATCCAGGAGGCTACTCGCCGCGAGATCCAGGCGAACCAGGAGGCTACTCGCCGCGAGATCCAGGCGAACCAGGAGGCTACTCGCCGTGAGATTCAGGCCAACCAAGAGACCGTACTGTGCAAGATTGACGCCGGCATTTCTATACTCGGCGAGAAAGTCACAAAACTGGAAGTGGACGTCAAAGAGGTTACTCTTAAGACGGAAAACCTGGAAGGCCGCATCGATGAACATGATAGCCGTATTCATGTACTGACTAATAAGGTGACTAAACTAGAGACTCGTCAACCGCTAACCGTGGCCTCATCATCACCATCAGCAGCGAAACTCGACCTTCCGCACTTCGATGGGTCTTCGTCGTGGACAGCCTTCCGCTACCAGTTCGAAACACTGGCCAACGGAAACGGTTGGACTGATGGCCAATCTTTTATGGCCCTCACGCTTGCCCTGCGAGGAGACGCTCTGATGATATTGGAAAACCTGCCACTTGAAGGAAGGACGTTGGATGCTCTCTTAGAGGCATTAGAGACGCGTTATGGTGAAAAACACCTAGAACATGTCTATCGAGCACAACTCCGCGAGCGTACTCAAAAGGCCGGTGAAAGCCTCCAGCAGTGGGCGCTTGAGGTAGAAAGGTTGGTTCGTCGTGCATACTCATCGGCGCCGGCAACTGTGGAGGTGAATCTTCTACAAGCATTCGTGGATGGCATACGGGACGTGGAAGTCAGAGCTGCCGTTCGTCTGAGCCATCATTCAACGCTAAAGAGCGCATTGGCTCATGCGCTTGAAGTGGAAGCTGTACGACAGGACAGTCGTGCATATAAAGTTCGCGAAATAGTGTCGGATGACAGGAGACCACAGTATGTCCCCACTTGTTATGGCTGTGGAGAAAAGGGGCATATTCGACTGGAATGTCGTAAAAAGAGGAAGAGGGTCACGAACTCCGGGACCCAAGTGGATCAAGACCTTCCGTTAAACTAAGTGTCGCCAGGACCGCGGGGCGGGTGCTGGCTGGTAACGATAAGGCCCCCAAAATCACCATTACTCAAGTTCGCAATGGAAATAGTCTGACCATCGAGGGCACATTAAATAATCAGACATGCACTTTGACAATAGATACTGGAGCTTCGCGGACTATTGTCAGACCAGAACTACTAAAACGCACCGTTATGTGGAAAAGGCGATCCCCACCATGTCGCCTCCAGACAGCAACCGGCCAGCCAGTCTCCGTCCTCGGTGATACAGATGTAGAAATTAGTATTGGTGACCGAACATACATCCACTCAGTTCTTATCGCTAATATCACGGATGATTGCATTCTGGGCCTAGACTTCTTGAAGGATCAGCGATGTGTTTTGGATATTGATAAAGGAGTATTAAGGTTCCCTGATCAAGAAGTTTGTCTTCAAGGATCACACCCATGCAGTCTTTATTGTTTAAAGGATTTTGTACTGGCTCCAAGATCGGAAAATTTAGTATCAGTGAAATTCCCTAAGAAGATCCAATCAAACAAATGTGTTATTGTAGAAGACTCCGGCAATCATCCACATATAATCACTGCCAGGACATTACTTATGACAAAAAGAGTAGCAAAAGTTCGAATTTTAAACTTAAGTAATAAAGAAGTTCGTCTGAGGAAGAATAGCCTGATTGGAAGATGTGAAGAAGTTAAGTACCTAAAACGGTTAGACACTTCCGCAGTTCATCATAATGTAAGTTCGACCAAAGACGATCACATTCGACAGCTTTTGGAAGATTGTAAGGAAAATTTATCACCACTAGAACTGCAGCAAGCCAAAGAGCTTTTGGTTACATTCAGGGACATTTTTGCAACCGGAAATGACTGTGGTAGAACAGGCCTTGTGAAGCACCGGATTGACACAGGCGATGCCAGGCCTATTAAACAAAGACCTCGGCGTATACCGTGGGCAAAAGAAACAGAGGTCGCCGACATGATTAAAGACATGGCTGAAAACAAGATCATCGAACCCTCTACAAGCCCATGGTCATCACCTGTGGTGCTAGTAAAGAAGAAGGACGGAAGTACGAGGTTTTGTGTTGACTACCGAATGTTAAATAATGTCACGAAAAAGGACAGCTATCCCCTGCCGAGAATTGATGATACGCTGGACATGCTCAGTGGCATGAAGTGGTTCTCGACCATTGATTTGAAGAGTGGCTACTGGCAGGTGGAATTGAGTCCAGAAGATAAAGAGAAGACGGCATTCAGCACTGGAATTGGGAACGGACTATGGCATTTCAATGTCATGCCCTTCGGTTTATGTAATGCTCCAGCAACCTTCGAACGCCTTATGGAGAGGGTGATGGTAGGCCTCCTTGGGGACGTATGTCTGGTCTATCTCGACGACGTAATTGTGATGGGACGCAGCTTCAAGGAGAACCTGAAGAACCTAGAGAAAGTGTTCACCCGGATCCGAGAAGCGAATCTGAAACTGAGTCCAAAGAAGTGTGCTCTGTTTCAGAATGAGGTCAGTTACCTAGGACATGTCATCTCGGCGGATGGAGTAAAAACCGACCCTGAAAAGATAAAAGCTGTTCAGGAATGGCCTGTCCCGAAAAATAAGACGGAAGTGCGAGCGTTCCTTGGGCTTTGCACTTACTACAGGCGCTTCATTAAGAATTTTTCGGACATGGCAAAACCATTACATCAATTAACAGAGGATAAACGCGATTTCATCTGGGACACGAATTGCGAGAATGCTTTTAGTGAACTTAAGCAACGGCTTTGTGAAGCTCCTATATTGGGTTACCCAAGCAGGGAAGGAAGATTTACTGTGGACACAGACGCTAGTAACACGGGAATCGGTGGAGTGTTGTCGCAAACACAAGGGGACCGCCAGGTGGTAATTGCATACTTCAGCAAAGCACTTTCAAAACCAGAAAGAAATTACTGTGTTACCCGCCGTGAATTACTTGCTGTGGTAAAGACTTTACAACATTTTCAGAAATACCTTATAGGAAGACAGTTCACGGTTAGAACCGATCATGCGGCATTAAAGTGGTTGTTACAGTTTAAAAATCCGGAAGGACAGGTAGCAAGGTGGATAGAGCAATTGCAGGAGTTCAACTTTGTAACCGAGCATCGCAGTGGAAAAGGACACAATAACGCAGACGCTCTGTCACGAAGACCGTGCGCTGACGACTGCAAGCACTGTGGTAAAAATGAAGCCCGAGAAGAAGTAAACCTTATAAGGACGCATGGCTTAGACGATGAGTGGACTGGACCCAATATGAGGAAGGCCCAAGAAGAAGATGATGACCTTGGACCTGTACTGCGCTGGAAGCAAAGTGGAAACAAACCCCAATGGAAGGATGTGTCTGCTTACAGCGCGACTACTAAAAGTTATTGGGCTCAGTGGGACAGCTTAGTTCTGGACGGCAATCTGCTGTGCAGAAAATGGGAGTCCAACGACGGAAGGGAAATCACTCTGCAAGTGGTAATACCACGAATCATGGTGGCCCCTCTTCTACGGCACGTCCACGATGGTGTCTCTGGTGGTCATCTTGGAGTCAAGAAAACCCTCGTTAAAGTCAGACAGCGGTTCTACTGGCTACGATGCCGTGAAGATGTCGAAGATTGGTGCCGTAAATGTACTGCTTGTGCCTCGGTAAAAGGCCCGCAAACCAGAAGTAAGGGACAGCTGAAGCTGTATAACGTTGGGGCACCATGGGAGCGCATCGCGATTGATGTAGCTGGGCCGTTTCCACAGACTGACGATGGGAACAAGTACATAATAGTAGTGCAGGATTACTTCAGTAAGTGGCCTGAGGTGTTCGCAACACCCAACCAAGAAGCAGTAACGGTAGCCAAGAAACTGGTCCAGGAGGTGATATGTCGATTTGGTGTACCCATGGAAATTCATTCGGACCAAGGACGTAACTTCGAATCTGCCGTATTTCAAGAAATGTGCAAACTTCTTGGGATCCACAAGACCCGTACGACACCAGCACATCCGCAATCAGACGGAATGGTCGAGAGATTTAACAAAACTCTAGAGAATCACTTGGCCAAGGTAGTGGATGATCATCAAAAGGACTGGGATCAGTACATCCCTTTGTTCCTGATGTCCTATCGTTCTGCAGTACATGATAGTACGGGGAACACGCCAGCCAAGGTGAACTTCGGCCGAGAGATGAGACTTCCGGTGGACGCAATAACGGGTACCCCACCTGACAGTCCTAAACCCGTTACGGACTATGTGTGCGATCTACAAAATCAGTTGGATGAAGTGCACAAGAGAGTGCGGGAGAACAGTCTGAAGACCAGCGAAAGGATGAAGACCCGCTACGATCGAAATGCGAATACCAACGGTTTCGATGAAGGAATGCTAGTGTGGTTTCACAATCCGCTTCGCAGAAAAGGGAAGTCTCCGAAACTTCAAGCCCGCTGGGAAGGACCCTTTACTGTTATTACGAGGATCAACGACGTCACCTACCGCATCAAGAAGGGACCCCGAGGCAAACCTAAGATAGTTCACCTGGACAGATTAGCACGTTATCATGGTGATAATGATGCTCGGGACGAGCATAACTAAGAGGGGGGTAGTGTTACGACCGGGAGATAAAAGTGTTAATTACTCCGTTAATTATTACTTAATTGCAATGATCTCAAAACGCATTGTTAGTCTATAGGTCTACTATCGATTCGTACCGAAAGATCTCGAATTCTCAATAGAAAGTAGGTCCCTCCAATTCGCATGTACTTGTGTAAGTACCTACCGCTCGCTCGCTCACGGGTCACTGCCCCCGCCTATTGTTAGTTCATTCTCGAAGGTCACGCCGCTATTGTATCGGCTCGAAAGTACTAGACTATACAAGTACTTACGACTACATTCGAGAGAGTTCCACCCCTCTGTTAATTTAGGTATATAAGCCGACGCATAGAGGCGCCCAGACAGTTTGTGTTTACAAGCGACAGCGGAAACATCCTAAGAAAGCGATCGAAGAGAATTGTACCAGCGACCCTTGCGACGACTTTGGACTATTGTGAAGTACTGTGCGACTCGGACTACTGTGCCTTGTGTGTATACTGCGTGTATAGTGTATACAGTGTGAGTGTACGTGGAATAAAATCTTCTTTTACGTTAATCGGCATTTAATTACCCACCCGCACGTAACAATATATTTACACAGGATTAATGTTCTTTTGACGATCCCATAAATAAAACCCTTTACATTATTGAACAGTAAAAAATGGATCGCAACATGGGTCTCCGGATTCTCGAATTAATCTGGATTGAGCGGTGAACAGGTCCCTTGCTCACTCGTTATGGGCATGATCGATGGGCCCTATGACAAATCCACTAATAAAAGTCATTTATCATGTACACGTCAAATGCAGAGGTGTCTTGTCGTATTTCCCAAAGATTTTCCTTGCAGGCGAGTTACCTATCAAGATTTTATTTTTAACACATTTTTTATAGGAGCAAGTTACTATGTAAACTTTTTTTAAGTACACTTGCAGCTGAGGATTACGATATTATTTTTTTCGATACTACTCATGAGTACTCTATCCAATATTTTACATTAAAAGTTACTTTTTAGTTTATTTAGATTGTGTTGTCTACAGAAGGAAATCCTTTGCAACGTGTGATTTTTTTACTTATTTATGTGACCAGACACACTTTTCCCATGGACAGCTCTGCTGCACTCACTGCACATCAGTTAAGCCTCTTGAGCCTGGTAATTTCGATAGAATATAATGACATGTAGAACATATTGATATATTTTGCGTTTAGGTACCCATAAAAAAGTAAGATCACATATTGTTGTCTTTTATTTACGCGAATACTACACATTGAAATAAAACTACTTTTACGGAATAAACCGTGATATATTCCGTAAATTTAATTTTATTTCAAAGTAACAGCACAATTCCCCAAAAACCCCATAAAATCGTAGCAAAATTTGGACTCGACTATTATCATGGTTAAGCAGAACGGGAAACTTTGACACCATAAATTCTGAAACTTAAACGATCGAATAAAATTTTATTGTTGGCTATCTTGTCCGGGGAAGCTGACCGGCGGCAATTAGCCATTGTTCCTCGGCTTTATGGACAAATACCCGGGTACCCGGGCACGTGGCACTTCGGCCCGCCCGATCTGATTTATGGGCCTACGTGGCCTATTTGGGCCTATTGTTAGATATTTGCGCGATCCGGATCGGATTGTGATGTTTCTCGCATTTGATGTTGTGTGGCTGTGAGATTTGTGGTTTTACAGTGATAGGAGCTGGCCTAGTTTGTATTGAATTAATTGAGACAACGCCTGAGTGACATTGCTTGTACGAGTATTAGTTATTTGGACGAGTTTACAATAACAATAATGTAGGTTATCTACATTATCGTCCTCATATATATCATAGTGTCTGGGTGTTTTATCTATATAAGTATATATTTACAAAAAAAAAGTATATAAGTATTAGAATCAGTTGTCTGGTTTCCATAGTACAGGCTCTGCCTAGTTTGGGATCAGATGACCGTGTGTGAATTGTCCCAGGATATTATTATTTACTTATACTAGACGAAAGACGTCCACAGCTGAACATAGGCCTTCCCCTTCATCCGCCGGTTACCTGCGACACGCACAATGTCGTCTGTCCAACTAGCGGGAGGCCTACCTACGCTGCCTTTCTTTCTTCCCCAACGGTTATCGATTCTCCGAGCGATGTGGCCTGCCTAGTTAGGTACATAAATTTATGTTATTCAGGGCGCAATTTTATTGGACTATAATTTTGAAACATCATCAGCCGAAAGAAGTTCACTACTGAACAGAGGCCTTTCCTTTAGAAGAGAGGGGTTGCCATAATAATCCCGCTTGGCAGACGTCTTGTGGATCACAGTAGGATAGGTGGTAGGTAATTAAATGGAAAGACGCCCTTGTTTTCCATCGTCGCTCCTTACGGACACACATCTTTCCATTCTTACCCACAGAAGTAATTTTATCTGTATTTTTTTTTATAATCAATAGGTTTGCGCTTGACCACAATATTACATGATGGTAAGTGAAGATATGGTCTAGGATGGACAGCGCTTACCCATAAGATGTCTGTTCACTCTAGACTTGAATACACCCAATTTATATTTATCAGGGAAAACGTTGTCCGGGAATTCCACAGCTTGGCCGTGCGCATGAGGAAAGAAGAAGCGAAACGCTTAGTGCGGCAAGTTGGAGTGTCAACGACAAAGCGGTGGAGACCGTGCCGGCGCCTGGTAGTCCGGTAAAAGAAAGGGGATGGTGGTACAAGGTCAAAAAGTGCTCGAGCGCATTCACCGTGGAACAATCTATAAAAAATCGATAAACATGCAACTAGGCGACGGTGATCCAATTGTTGCAGTTTTTCATTTGTTAGGTTAGGTTATAACTTTGACCTGGTCCCCCGAGTCGACAGGGTTGCAGCGGCCTTGCACAGGCTGCTCCCCAACCTCGGGGGGCCGAGCGAGGAAGTTCGCCGCCTCTACGCCGGAGTCGTGCAGTCCGTAGTCTTCTACGGGGCGCCCATCTGGGCGCCGAGGCTGGCCATTAGACGCTGTAGAACGAAAATCTACAGCGTCCAGCGGAGGATGGCACTGCGGATTGCACGAGGATACCGAACGGTGTCCTTTGAGGCGGCGACCATACTGGCACGCTTTCCGCCCTTAGATATCCTGGCGGGCATGTATGCGAGGGTCTATGACCGGATCCGCATCGCTCGCCAGAGTGGCGGAGGCGAGCCGGTGGCGCTCGAATCCATCAAGCGGCAGGAACGACACATCGCACTCACGACGTGGCGCGAGCGGCTCCAGCCGGAGCACATAGCGCGCAAACGCGTCGTTGAGGCATTCCTGCCGCATCTCGAAGTCTGGATACAGCGACGGAGTGGACGACTCACCTATAGGCTTACGCAGATAATCACCGGTCACGGTTGTTTCGGTGATTATCTGCATAAGATCGGACGTGAAGCGACGACGAGATGCTTCCACTGCGACCAGTCTGACTCCGCCCAACACACGCTGGAGGCTTGCCCCGCGTGGTCGTTGGAGCGTCGAGACCTGGTCGCAGTCATCGGATCGGACCTCTCCCTGGGCAGCGTAGTGTCGGCTATGCTGACCGGGGATGCGGCGTGGGGAGCGATGGCCGCCTTCTGCGAGACTGTCATGTCCCAGAAGGAGGCCGCCGAGCGGGAACGCGAACGCGCTGATCCCGCTCGGCGACGAAGGCGCAGGCCGCGTCAAGCGGCCGCCCAACGTCTCGCTCCCCAGCCCTGAGCCCGGGGCTATAAACAATGGGCAACCTTCGGAGTCGCTGGACGCTCGGGGTGTGGGCCCCTTGAGCGTCCATTGAGTACGGCGGCGACTCCGAAGAGGACGGCGGCGGGGTTGCGACCCCCGTCCCCGTGAGCACCGTGACTGGTTCCCGGGGGCTAGAATGCGCCCCCCGGCGGCGGGCTCAAAGGCAAGGCACTGAGGGGCCCCTGGTGCAGATCCCACCGGAGAGCCCTGGGGTCCCCCCTCTCATGTGCCGATGCGACAGCCGCGGGGGTTTTAGTGGGTAAGAATCCCACATACTCCGGTCGAGCCCCACAGCTCCCGGGGATCTTTCGAAGATTTCCCCCGCGTCAAAAAAAAAAAAAAAAAAAAGGTTATAACTTTGAATAGAAGTAACTTATTCTAAGTAGATATCGAACCAACATCAGTCAGATACTCTGCAGCGACGTATAATGTGGCTGCAGAAATTACTGGGCTAAAACAAGTCTCTTTAGGTGTCAGTCGGGCTTTTTGTGCTTTGATAATTTATATTTGTATAACAATATTAGGTTTGAAAAAAGTTAGTGTTCTTTATCATTCACAACCTAAACCCCACTTTACTTCCACGTTATAATGCGGTCAAATTGCGGACAAAAACAACAATTCGCTCGCATAGATATTGTGTAACCATGCTTACTTAATTAGTCTTCAAAGCTAATTGGTGTACGTTTACATCTTGTTTGAACACCCGAGATGCGTGGCTGAGACGCAAATACATTACATATTAACAAACATTAGAAGCTTACCTGTCTGTGGCAGGTACTGCTAATATTAGAGGAATGTATACCCCAGCTAAGGGTCTCGTTTTAAAACATATTGATTTTGTGTATTAGGGTAGTGTCCGGTTAAGAATAGCACCCTTCCATCTCCTCTCGTTGGAGTTAAGAGGCGACTAAGGGAATACAAGAAGACGAACAGCAGCGTATTTTTATTGGATTACCTACCACCTATACTGCGATCCCAAGACGATTGCCATGCGTGGCGATTATGGCATCCCCTCCCTTTTAAGGGGGAAGCCTTTTGTTCAGCAATGGACGTATTTCAGCTGATGTTGATAATGAAAGCATAACACTGGTGATACGATAAAACGACTACTTCACATACAGTCAAATACAGAGACTCATAGTCGCATGATATCCATAATTATCCAGTCCATACTGCCCTCAACAGGCGAGTTTATGTGTCCCAACACAGCCCAGTTAACTATACGAATCCTTTGACAAATCACCGTCGCTGCGGACACACTTTGTTCCCCATATGATTTACAACTAGCCACCGCTGCGTCGCGCCGACTATTCGGCCTGTATTGTTCGAACGAGTTATGATTACCATAAAATACATACACTGGTCGGTTTTGCGAATATAAGAAAATATTCTGCAATAAAAAATGTTTACGAGTGAATACTTTGGTCTGAGAAAGATCTCTATTTCTCTCTCATGGTCACGGAAAAGGTCTTCGAAGTCGCTGGATGTTTGGAGTGTGGGCCCTTTTTTTCCCGGGGGAAACCTTTAAAAGGTCCCCAGGAGCTGTGGGGTTCGACCGGGGTATGTGAGATTCTTACCCACTAAAACCCCCGCGGCTGTGCAAGCCAGGGCTCTCTGGTGGGAACTGCACTAGGTGCCCCTCAGTGCCTTGCCTTTGAGCTCGCTGCCGAGGGGCGTGCATTGTAGCCCCCGGGAACCAGGCACGGTGCTCACGGGGTTGAAGGTCGCAAACCAGCCACCATCCTCCCCGGAGTTGCCGATTGTCATGAGTACCTATCGAGAAATGCAAAAGGCTATGTTGTATGTAAGTATTCTAAAACACCTTTGGAGTCGCTGGGCGTTTTGCGTGTGGACCCAAGAAGTCCATCGTTCATCGAGTACGGCGATGACTCCAAGAAGGACGGTGGCAGTTTTTCGAAATGTAGAGACAGTAAAAATCCGTAAAATTAGTTTCGTTTCTCAATATTTACGTTAATATCGGAAACCATTAGAAGATACCATACATTTAATTTGTACCTGGTTATCCAGCTAATGAATATTCCCCAAAAGTGTGGTGTGGCGTAGAAAAAAAATGAAACGAACGTAATGTGTTTACATAACAAATTTAAATTAATGGAGCTAAAGCTCAAAATTTATTGGATTTTGATCATTAAGAGTTATGTATAGCTCTTTTGCATTTCAAAGTGACGCGTTGATTCCGCTCGTTAAAAATACTGATCCATTTGTGTTTCAGCTATTTTATGGTAAATTATTGCCTGGATAAACAATTTTTGCTGTTTATTTGTTGCATTATAATTTAAAAAAGCAAGCTCTAATTTTTGTATATTTTAGCTGTTTTTTTTGTTGCATTATAAGTCAAAAAGCAGGCTCTGATTTCTCTAAACATTATTTTTACCCTTCTAAAGTATAAAACAACACAAAGATTTACCTCAATAAGATCATACCATTTATGCCTACATTTACTTGAAGCTCAACTAGGAAGCTCATTATAATAAAAGCATATTAGTAGTAATCATTAATCAAATGATAATGACTCGTTTTAATATTTTTTAGTTACAATTTTATGCTGTAACTGTGTATAGATATTGGTAAATGTTTAGTAGATATACAACAACAAACAAAATGGTTCTAAATTACATTACACATACATAACACATGTATATATAGTTCAACTCTTCTCGTAAAGTCCTTTCATTTGATACCCATATTGTATTTGGAACTAAAAAAAATACAAAATGGCGACTGGCAGCCACCATTTTTCTTTTTTTTTGAAAAATATATAGCTTATGTCACTCCCACTACTAAGACGAATCTAACGACATATTATAAGTCACTGTACATCACGCCATTTAGGCTGTAGGCCGTGCCAAAGAAACAGACATACATATATAAATACTCTCGGGGCATATGGGCAAAAATAAGACCTGTTAATAAAATACCAAATATTTTTCGGAGCTGACGTTTTTCGACTGTGTCTATCTTGTTTTTGCTTGTATCTCTGAACGAGAACAAAAATTACCAACAGAAACTTAGTAACCGATCCATCACACCTCAAAAAAAAAAATTTAAAAATAAAATACCCCCCGACTTCTACGCGGACGGTGGAACTGACAAAATTGACCTATTCAAAATTCCAACACGGTTTTCACAAATTGCTCACACATCCGACGGCGTTGGAAAAAAGTCTGGCGGCCCGGTGTCGATTGAATTCTACTAAAGCCGGCGGCCCTGCGGTGTCGTAATTTTTTATAGTCTATCCCTAGAGTGCATTTGCTCCCAGAAATTGGCGAGCGCTACCAAATATATATTGGAACTTTCGCTCGATAACGTCCGAAAAAACGACTCAAACTAATTTGGTTCGACCAATTGGCAATGTTTTATTGCTAGATTGCAAAGCACACAGGTTAGCATTATCAGCCTACGATTATGGAGTCCATGTGGATTCATATATTAGATAGATCTCCCGATGACGTAGACAGACGCTGCAACAAACATCTGTAAAGATGCTGTGACCAATGATGATGGATATTGGATGGATATAGATATATGTTGATCATTTTGATAGAATTGTATTGCTGCTATATCTTTAAGATTCTTTTAATCACCTAATGACGAGAAAAATACATGAAGATAAGCAGCACGCCTGCCTAAAGACAGCTGCTTTGAACTGCCACTCGTCACCATGCTCATACGTTAGTACGAGTATTTAATTCCCAGTCATTTCACCAGCTATAGTGCCCTTCACACCGGAACACAGTAATGTTTACACACTGCTGCTTGGCGGTAGAATTTATGACCCTTCGTGGTTGCAACCTGGATGGCCTTGAACCTTACCTATATTGTTTAAAAAAGAAATTTGCTTGTTAAAGTTTTCCTATATAAGCAAATAGCTTCTCATATTTTATAATTTTAATAAATTCTCATTTGGACGTTTCGCGAGAAACACGTTTTTTGAGTAATACATATTTGATCCATCATTCCGACAATTATGAAATGGAAAATATTATTACGTATTTTAAAACACCCAGTTCTTGAGTTCCTCAATTCAAATTCACGTTGAATTTTGTGTCTTAAAATTAACATTTCCATTTGTTTTATTTCTGTGGGACCTTTTAATTTTGAAGAGTATGTACAGTTGCCCAGATTGTCATATTCATGAGACATTTATAATTGCCATTTATTGACCTACTTCTGACATTTTATTTTCTTCTCAGATTTATTTTGTGGGGGAAAGCTGCAAAAGGTCCCGGGAGCTGTGGGGTTCAAAAGGAGTGGGATGTAGGATTCTTACCCACTAAAACCCCCGCGGCTGTCGCATCGGCAAATTGGGGACCCCCGGGCCCCGGGCTCTCCGGTGGGATCTGCACCAGGAGGCCCTCAGTGGCCCACCGGGGCGCATTTTAGCTCCCCGGGAACCAGTCTCGGGGCTCACACGGACGGGGGTCCCCATCCCGCCACCTTTCTCCTCAGAGTCGCCGCCGTACTCAATGGACGTCCTGGGGCCCACACCCCGAACGTCCAGCGACTCCGAAGGATATTTCTCTACTCTGTGCTAACATTTAGCATTTCTGGACAGGAAAACACACTAACACTGCTCAACCTGGAAATCGAACTAAAGACTTCGCGATAGAGCGTTTTAAGCAGCCCTATTTGTCAACTATTGGACCACAGATGCTTGATTTATTTAAAATTCCGTAGAAAATTATACGGAGGCTTATTTAGTCAGCTTACATTACATATACGTTTTGCTTGGGTATAATCTATACTTATAATAAAACTGTAACAGGTCCAATTCTGTACATTGAAGATATTTTGAAAATTATATTTGGAGGGCATTCTATAACCGATACTGAGGCCGATAATGTAATTTTTTAAATTTTTGTCTGTCTGTCTGTCTGTCTGTATCACGGCTGCGCATCACGCCGAAACTACTGAATGGATTCAAATGAAACTTGGCATGATTTGAGATCTTACTACGAGGTAGGACATAGGATACTTTTTACCCCGTAATCTAGCACGGTTCTTTTGGGAGAGGGGATTAAAGTCAAAATGGGTACTTGGTTATACGCTTGGTCCAATTTTATAAATTTTTCTTCATAATTATAATAAATATTAGTAAGGGAACACTCATAGAGAGTTTTTATCAAGGTTTTGTAATCGATCGGGTTAAGCAACGTTAGGTAAGGTCATTAAATAGATGGGTGACCGTTTAACGCCATTTGAACTAAACGGGTGCGTGCTTCGGAGAGCAAGTAAAAAGTGGGTCCCAGTTTTTAACCGACTATAAAAAAGGAGGTTATGTATTCGCTGCGAATGTCTGTTATTAAAAGTTTAGTTAACGTAAAAATAGCGCATGCGGAGCTGCGTGGGTCAGCTAGTTTACAACAAAAACATATCAAATATTAATGCTCATGTTTGCATAGGTACATGGGCTTCGCTTTATATTTCGTAGTTCATGTAAATTAATCCTAGTCCTAATCTAAGTCTAAACGTTACCTCAGTCGGGAGTGTTAATAATTTACAAACAAATTATAAACTAAACCTTCACTAATTAACCCGTTAACCTTTTGGGATGTTACGCAATATAAACAATTAAAAATGTAAGCTTCAATATTTTAAACCTCTACGCAGAAAATATACAAAACAAAAAGGAATTTATATCTTAACCGGCATCAAACTTAACTAAGAACAACAACGTAAAAAGCCATAATAATATTATTAATCAAAAGCATCAATAATTCAAAGGAGATTGACCAATTTGGACCAAATGCTGCCCAGGCATGGGAATACTTTTATGTTTTTCCTTAGACATATTAAGAAAAAAAAAATAAACATCCACGGCGTTCAAATATATTACCTACCTAAAAACATAAAAGTATTCCCATGCCTGGGCAGCACTTGGCCCAATGTCCATACAAAAATGGTCAAACTCCTTTAAAAATCACCCTTGCTTTTTAAATTTTGAATTTATAAACTTATGGGAGAACCGATAACCGTTGGGGAAGAAAGGTTCTCGAGTGGCGACCACGAACCGGAAGACGCAGCGTTGGCAGGCCTCCCACTATGTGGACAGACGACATTGTGCGCGTCGCAGGTAACCGGTGGATGCAAATAGCCAATTGTCGTTAATTGTGGCGTTCTAAGGGGGAGGCCTATGTTCAGCAGAGGACGTCTTCCGGCTGATGATGATGAAACTTATGGGAAACCAAAAACTTAGATAACACATTACATAGGGTGCAAATGAGTAGTGGTGGTTCACCTGTTCCTAAACTAAGCTACAGCAGTATGCCAACATCGCAGCAGAGGCCATTGAGGTAACCACCAAAGGGGATATAACGCTACGGTAACGACTGCGTTGGCGTTTCTCCATTTAGTTTATATGGACTTCTCACGTGTTGTTCATAGAACGATTACACTCGAGCCTCCGAAACGCGCACTACAAATCAGTTACAAAATGTCTGACACTAAATCGCTCGTCCCGCGAACAAGGTTTTGTATTCCAACTTTAGCAATTACGTTAGTCAGGATTAAAGTTAAGTTGCTAACTTTCAAAACGGGACGGACGGTTGCCGTTAGGGGACACACGGGCCGCCGGCTTAGCAACTTTTTCGCTTCGAGACACATGCTTATTCGGTTATGAACATAACCTGGCAGTTTAATCAATAATTCGTATAATGTGTTTGTTTGTTTACGTGGCTTTGTGTGGATTTTGTACGGACGAGTGCGCGTGCGCATGCATGTGTGTGTGTGTGTGTGTGTGGGTTTGTACTGCAGCCATATAATGGCATTACTTATTTAATATTATTATTAGTATCGAATCCCTGTTGCTGTAAGTAAGGCTGTCCTGCTCAATATAGAATATGTCGCACAGAGCCGTCGCATCGTCGCCGCGTCCGACGAGAATGCAACAGGCACGTCGCGTCCGACGTGACGCCAGTGTTGCATAGTGGACATGGAAAAATGGCTAATGGATAATATCCGTTAGCGCCGTTTTTTGCTAACGTAAACGAAACAGCAGGTCTTGCACGTCTGAATCGCTCGACGTTTTTCAAAATACTCCAGAAATCACGCCGAGTGCGGGCGTGACATCCACCCCACGTCGCCGTCCTGCTAGCGTCCCGTCGCCGTCCCGTCCCGTTCGCTGTCTACCGAAACCTTAAAAAAAGCTTTAGCACCGCCTTGATCCACGTGTTGCATTTATATTGTGATATTTTTTTCGAGTAGAATCTGTTTATTGCATAAAACTTGTTGAACGCATTTTCAATCTGTATATTTACGCAAGGTGCTTAGCCACAGATTCTACAATCACACTTTACGGAGTTTAAACAGCAAGTTTTGTTTGTGATCGGACAATTTATATCAGTTTTGTTTCGAGGAAGTCCATTCAAGAGAGGTCTGGAAACTGGGTCGTTTTCAAGGACTCTTTTACTCGTTTACAAAATGGGAATATTCACGTAAGTGCTTTATTATAATATTCGTGATACTAGCTTGTCTTCTCGCCAAAATATGCAAAGGAAAGTACGCAAAACAGAAACTACTTCTTATTTCAGCTAATAACATATTATGCAGTAAAAAATGAAACCCTTATGGTGAGACTTCATCTGTCTGTTTGTCTGTCACATCTTAGATATTTCATGCACCACTGACGCCATCGATTTAAAACTTACGTACCCAACTTCGTCGTAAAGGAAAAAAAACATTGTTTTCTTTTATTTATTTTTAATGGGCGTCGAAATGGGTCATCAAAATTTCAAAGTGAGAATATTAGAATATTATATCGAGTGGAGTACTAGGTATATGAAAGGGCTTCATTTGCATATCTCTAAACAGATTTTTGTTTTGGTTTAACATCACGTAGCTTTTGGCTGATAATTAAAAATGTAAAAAAGAATACCGTATATCTCCGAAGTTTGTGGAGGGAAAACCTGAATAATATAATTATGGTAATACATGTCTATCTATATCACACAGGAAAAATAAAATGATCATTCTAAGTAGTACAGTTTTTAGGGATTCTTACCCACAAAAACCCATGTGGCTATCGCATCGGCACATGAGACGGGACCCCGGGTTCTCCGGTGGGATCTGCACCAGGAGTCCCCCAGTGCTTTGCCTTTTAGCCCGCCGTGCATTGTAGCCCCCCGGGAACTTGTCACGGTGATCACGGGGTCGAGGGGTCACAACCCCGCCGTCATTCTCCTCGGAGTCGTCAAAAAAAATATGCCTGACCTTACACTGACCTTTTGTCTCTTATATTTCCATTTCTTTCATCACTCCTCTTTCTGAAATCCTCAGGCACATTTCCCCAACTGATGTACACATTCATCAGTGTCAATTATAGTACAGGCCTGGCGTATATTAAACAAGGCGATTATCATAAAACATCAGACTTGACCCTCAAGAGCTTGAAGGACGTAAAAGCTGGTTTTACCTTGTATTATTGGGCTCCGTGCAATTCTTAGGCGGTAGCGAGTATAAAATTAGCAAGGCATAAAGAAGGAGTTTATGCACAAAAACACTACATAGGAGTTTTCTTACGAAATCTTAGAATAAATCAATTATTATTGTTTCAATACCGATAACTTTAACACTTTGTATACACGCATGTATGTATGATTGCGTATTTGTTTGTGAGTGGTAAGCTGAGACTGAGTGTCTGTGTGTGTATGTATTCTTGACTTGGTGTAAGCGTGTGTTTGTATGGTATTTAAAAAACATTACACTGTTAACCAGTGGGGTATCCGGGTAAGTATAGAATCCCTCTCATCTCCTCTCGTTGGTAAGAGGTGACTAAGTCAACGTCTTTGCATCTCTGCGATCCCCACGACGCGTGCCAAACGTGGGGCTTATCGCAACCCCTCCCTTCTAAGAGGAAAGCCTATGTTCAGCAGTGGACTTTCGGCGGAATGATAATGACACTGATAACAGATATATTAATATAGTAATACGAACTAGCTGGTATAAATCCGCTCCGTGTGTGACCAGTGCCTGGCCAAATACGTACATAATAATTATTATTTCACCACAACGACGACGGTCTTAGCAATACGGATACCTGTTCTCGCATTCACTGAGGAATGTCTTAATTACGTAAATACTGTTTAGCGTTAACAGCCAACCGTTTTTGTTAGTACACCTTTATATTTCAAGACATTATACAACAAGACATTTTTTTAGCTCTTGTCACCCTCAAAGACAATTTGTTAACAGATTAGTGGTTTATACAAAAAAGTAACCTGTAAATAACACTTACCGTATTAATTATTTATTTATTTTTATTTATTTATTTAATTTATTTTAAAATTCAACACATCTATTATCTTACATGCATAAGTATTTCATTACGAATTTGCATCCCTACGACCTTTTATTTGATACCATTTTCGACCCATATAAACCCATATCCATATACTTTAAAGCCAAAAAAAAAATACAAATTGTTTTTTTTTTGTTTAATAATAATAATATTCTGGGACAATCCACACACGGTTATCAGATCCCAAACTATACAGAGAATGCACTATGGAAACCAGATAACTGATAAACTAGACACTTGGTGGGAATAGAACCCACGACCTATTGATCAGCGGCCAGGGTGTCTAACCACTAGACCAACAGGCCCGTCAAATGTCTCATCACGTATATAGTTAAGACGAATGTATCGATGTTGTTTATCTATTTAAGTATGTATTTACAAAAAAAAAGTATATAAGTATTAGTATCAGTTGTCTGGTTTCCATAGTACAGGCTCTGCCTAGTTTGGGATCGGATGACCGTGTGTGGATTGTCCCAAGATATTATTATTATTATTTATTTATTATAATATCATGCTAATATATATATATTTTTTAATTCATTGTCACGTTAATAGCTAAGACGAATAATATCCATCCGGCAGTTTTGGCTGGTAGCTGTGTCACAAAAGTGGATATACACAGGTACACTCGAAAAACACATAGCTCTCCCTCTGGAGCAGTAGGGCAAAAATTTACTATTTTACTAATCCCGCAAGTTTGGTTTTTGTGATTTGGACAAAACATTATTCGTTTTTTCTTCAACGAAATCATTACTAAGCTGGGAGACATTGTATGTAGTTGCGTAGCAATCTATATACATACATAATATAAGTAGAAGAATATAATACAACTTTCGACAAAAATAACGAAACTGATAAACCTGCCTCCGAGCCATACAATGCAAACATCGCCCAGAATAGACGAAATATAATTATGAAAAAATCATATCGATAAGGTTATACTTGTAACTTAACGAAACAAAACATGTACTCAAAATGACAATGGCAATATCTTTTTTTGTGGACGTAATTTTTTTTGCAATTTTTTTTAATTTCTGAATAATCTGTTTTCTTGATTCGTTACACAAATGATTATTTTTAAATTACTGCTACAAAAGTGTGTGTCAAAGTACTAGACTTAGAATATGAATAAATTTTTGACCTATTTTCGAAACCCTAAAATGTGGAATTTCACTCAATTTCATATATTTCACAGTAGCACATACGCGTACTTTGTATTTTATAGGTACAAAAATATGTTAGCAATGTATAAACCTTTTTCTCGTTCACACGCTATTAATAATAAATAAGGGATTAAACTCGAAAAACTGGGTTAGGTCCCGTTCTTAGCATATTTATAGCCCTCTCGAATTTATTTCAATATTCAAAGATGTATTACTATTAAATAAGATTCAAGACAGAAAAGACAAAATAGTGGTTTCTTGGGTTTTGTTGTTAGATTTATTTTTTACAGAACTGTATATTTTTGGCCCCCTCCGAGTCTAAACCTCGTCGATCTCTATACACCTAAATAAAATGCAAGGTGGCCGTAAAAACGGGAGATAAGGATGATAAGGGAGCATCGATCACATACATTTAGGTGAAGGGTGATATTATGTCAATACCCTTCGAGTCGCTAAACGTGAAATTGCGTCAATATCTGATAGTTTAAGGAAATTTCTATGCGCTTTTTGTACGATGATTAGATCACATCAACATCATCTTACACAAACATTTACCCACTTAAAGTAACTGAGAGAATAATTATAACTCTTACACCTTTTTGGCGTATGATGGGACTAATCCAACTACTCAATTCCACCACTGTGACTACTGTCAACCAGGATCTACTGTGGTCACCAGCGAAGACAATGGCAATTGCACCATTGTAAATTCAACTGAACGTCTCTTTTATTCAGAGAACACGTAAGAGTCCCGGTTGCTATCATCTAAACAGCATTCGTTAAGCCAAGTCAGAGGCCTTTCTTTTCCGCGAGGCAAAACCATGAAAAGGTCACCGTGAGCTGTGGGGCTCAACCGAGGTATGTGGGATTCTTACCCACTAAAAAACCCCCGCGGCTGTCGCCGCATCGGCACACCCCAGGGCTCTCCGGTGGGGTCTGCACCAGGGGCCCCTAAAGCCTTGCCATTGAGCGGGGCGCCTTGAGTGGGGCACATTGTTGCCCCCTGGGAGCCTTAGTGGTCGGCCACACTGCAGGCCTAGCGCGGCGGCGGCGGCGGGCGCGAAATATCAAACATATGAAACCGCCGCTTGCGGCCACACTGAAGTGACTTAGGCGGGAGCCTAGCGCGACCGGCTTGAGCGAGTTAGCGGGCGTACTTTTCAAACGTTCCTATCCGCTCGTTCTGGCCACACTGCGGGCCTAGTCAACAAGCGACCGATCGCGCGGCTGGCGGGGTACCATTTCGGTCTTGTCGCTCGTTTTAAGTATTTTTTTATTACTAAATAACTTTAAATACATGTATAAAAAAGGTTTTTTTGGACATTTGAAATTGTAAGTGTATAATATGTATATTGTTGATGTTCCTTAGTAAATAAAATAAACTTTTTTGACTACAATTTCAATTCTTAATATATTTTATTTTTAAATCTCCATTCATTTAACTGGTTTTAGTTATTTCGTGCGCACCCAGCATACCATCTCTTATGATCAACGCCTCCCATCTCAGGATTGGCCTATCCAGTAAAAAATACAGAATCCTCATAAAAGGTTTGCGACACCTGCAATAAGTGTTATCGCCACAACAGCCCGCGCGTCACTGTGGCCACCCTGCGCGCCCACCGCCGCGCCCTCGCTAGGCTCAAGTCACCGCGCGTTCACTGTGGCCAACCACTTACACGGTGCTCACGGGGACGGTGGTCGCAACCCCAGCGCCATCCGCCTCGGAGTCGCCACCGTAATCAATGGACATCCTAGAGCCCACACTCCGAACGTCCAGCGACTACAAAGGAAGTCAGAGGCTTAAGGGCGGCATGAACAATAAAACTGACCCCAGGGTGACCATTAACTATAAGATAAAAAAAATGTGAGTAAAAGTCCATAATTATCTCGCTGACCGAGTAAGTCCTAACCTTTCCCGAGGGCAGTCCTGAAAATTCTAACAACCCAAGCCCAAAGGGAATTAACAAGCTTTTACATTACTTATATTAAGAACACAGCGGTATACCTATTCCTCATCCAATTAACACGGGAGACAGGGACGGATTTATACAACAGACAGAGAGGCATGTAGAGCCCTATTAATTATTCAAAAGGGAGCCCCGATCGTCGAGATACGTAGCTCAATTAATCTTATATTCATTGACTGGGGCGAATCGACACAGATTAGCAAAAGCCTCTTTATATTTGAGTTGGGAAAGAGTTTCGTTGAATAATAATCCAGGTGATGTTTTTTAGTATTTGATGGCTCCCAAATTATAGATTCCCCGTGGGGTGTCCGGGTAACAATAGCACCCACCCATCTCTTCCCGATGGGTGTCCGTAAAAGGCGACTAAGGGAACACAAGAAGACGGGCAGCAGCGTCTTTTTATTAGATTACCTACCACCTATACTGTGATCCCCAAGCCACCTGGCAAGTATGGGGATTATGGCAACCCCTCCCTTCTAAGGGAGAGGTTCAGCAGTGGATGTTTCGGCTGCTGATGAAATGATAGATTGTAACTCCTTCACTATTTAAATCAATACGGTAATAAATTCAGTCCTAATACCATACCTACAATAGTGCAGCGTGAAGGGAAACATACTAGATGTCAAATATTCTATCGCAAAGCAGTAGTGAGTAAACATTGCTGTGTTCTGGTGTGACGGGCACTGTTGTTGGTGAAATTACCGGACACAAGAGACTTAACATATAATATCTTTAGTATAACAGAAAATTGCTGCGATGGCAGCAAAAATGATACGGCAAGAATTCCTCAGAGCTGCAAACCAGCAACTCCTCAAAGAGTTGTGGATATAATATTTACTACAGTAGTAATTACAACGCTACTAAGTTGAGTGCAAGAGACCGTTCAGGGACCATGAACTCTGATAGCAGGTCGGTTTAACACGAAAAGTGACTTCTTACAAAGGAGTTGTTGCAAAATGGGCTAGGAATAATATGTACACCACCTCAAAAAATCGAGAAAAATCCATAGAATCCGGAAAAAATATAAATATTTCGTTTTAATTACTATTATTGTTGTAATTTTAATTATAATTATCATTTATTTTATATCTATATTCAACATGGCGATGGCGTCTCACTGATGTCGAATTGAACTGTCAGCCAGCCAGCTGTCAATAGCTACTGCTGCTGTCATACTTGTCACAGTTGGTTGTGTGCGTGTATTGTATGTAGTGAATTGATTAGGTATCGTTGATATTTTAATTATTAAAAATATTTTAATTATTAAAAATTAAAATGATGTATGAGAAAACAGAAACAAAAATACAAAGAGTACTGTAATAAAAATACTTATAACGCCATTGATAATAAAAATGACACATGACAGTGACACTTTTCCGCCATGCCAGTTTTATGTTATGTGTTGAAATTTTAAGTAAAAAATCAAATAAAGCCAAATTAAAGTAAATGGATAGTTAAAAACTGTTTTAAGTGTGTTTCCCTATTTTAGAGTATAGTGTACAAAGTCCTAGCCCAGGCTCCATACATTTTGGAACATCTCTTTTGTACCATGAGCGCACTAATTAGCGTGACAGTAATATTGTCACGTGACCACTCATTTGTTTGTGTGACGTAATAGCTCGGTGGCCTGCTAATTAGTGTGCTCATGGTAAGTACACAGGTCACTTTTCGTGTTAAACTGCCCTGCTATAAGAGTACATGGAAAGGCCCCAGGTAAGTAACAAATATTATACCGCCAAGCAGCAGTGTGTAAACGTTGCTGTATTCCGCTATGTAGGGCACCGTAGCTGGCGGAATTACTGTCTCAGGTGACGAGCGGCAGTGCACTGCAGCTGTCTGTAGGCAGGCAAGTTAGTGTTGCTTACCATTAGCCGAACGTACTGCTTCGCATTTCACTAAGAGGAAGAGAAAAAAAATTAGACTACGGTCTTCTATAAACATCTTGGTAATCTTGGTAAAGGTGGTAGGTAATCCAATAGAAAGACGCTGCTGCCCGTCTTCTTGCTTTCCCTTAGTGGTCTCTTACGGATACCCAACGGGAGGAGATGGGAGGGTGCTATGCTTCCCTGGACACCCCATGGGAGCACATCTTCTTTTAGTATTCCATTAAATACAGTGATGTGTCTTACGTCCAACTGAAGATTGCTTTAGACTGATCATGATGGAAATAGAAAAATAACTAACTATAAACTTTGAGTTACACAAGAATATCAAGAATAAAAGTGACACAAGATTATACATAATAAATGTCAATGTACATTGACTTTCATAAAACATAGATAGTAGCTTTCAAATAAAATAAATATGTTCAAATCCGTCTATTCATCTGGGAGCTACAGTCCCATAGACAGATAAATATAACAGACTGTCTTCAACAAAAATCCTTTTTGTATCTATATACATTATTACTATATTACTTCTGAAATGGTAAGTAATTTGTATGATCGCATAGATAATTAAAAATCCTTTCTCCCGTTGGGTGGCCGCAAGATGCGATTATGAAAAATATTTATTTCTAATTGGCTTAACGCTGGCACTTTTAAAAGTCATTTTTTTTTAAACTACCACCGGATCGCAAAGTGGCCTTAACTGAGAAAATCCGGCAAGAAACTCAATGGCTTTGTCAATTTTTCACTTTTTTTTTAAACCGTTTTTGTATTGTAACAATTTTATCGGCATCAGCGACAGTGTCCTGCTGTACGAAAGATAAAACGAGAGAGAGAGAGAGAGAAAATACGACGATAATACAAACAAACTAAAAGGCCAAAGGGATAGTAGTCGGTCCAGTCCCCCCAAGCAGCACCCGCGCATGTGTTGACTCGAGCAGCAGCCATCACTCACCTTAACCATATTGGACGGAAGGGGGTGACCCACACCAAGCTGCGACAAGCAAAGACTTTTCAATGGCGAGCATGGCCGATCCAAAATCACAGTGGCTCAAAATTAACTTCTGCTGTTAAGCAGTGCCTCGTCAGGCAAGACACAAAGCACACCGTTCTATAGCACCCGACTGCAGCGACTTTCTGTAGAAATTACCTACCACCTATAGTGTGATCCCAAGACGCCTGCCAAGTGTGAGGATTATGGAAACCCCTCCTATTTGAAGGGGGAAGCCTCTGTTCAGTAGTGGACGTCGTTCGGCTGCTGATGAATGAAATGTGTTTTATCAACGTTTAGGGTATAAAATTAACAGTATACCTTAAACATTTATCCAGAACTCAAAACCGTTTGTAAGTTCGTTTATAGAATAAAATTCTTTTTACAGCGCCCTCTACTGAAAGTCGTGCAAAATCCGAAGAACTTTAGTGAAACAGATTTTAACACACATAGCTTTTTACTTATTCCTGAACGTGCTGAAAAGATATCATTCATACAAAAATTACCGCACATAAATATAGATGGAGCTAAAATCCGCTGTTCATCCCTTAGGAATGCTTTGTATGTATAAGCTAGATTCTAGCTTTAGCTATCATTAATAATCTAGTTACTAGATTATTAATTAGTAGACTGGTATTGAAGCGCTGATCTATGTAGATGACGAGTATATTTGGGTTGACTAAAACATTAATGAAATGTGTTTTTTTTTCATTAAGTTAGGGTTCCGTACTGAATGCTAAGTTTTAAGCAGACTTTCTCATGTTTTTGTTAATATAACGGGTGTAAGGGACATCGTACCGAAAAAAAAAATTATAAGATGTCAAATAATGTCCTTTACAATATGACAGAAACCATATATATGGAAAATCACAAATTACTGACTTATTAATTTTCGAGCATGTTTCTCAAATTACATAGCTAATTTTCTAAAATAATAATAATTAATTGCCTATGTATTGTTTTAGTGCATAAATAATAAATAATTAAATAAATTTTCCACAAATAAGTACTTAATTAATTGTTTTTAAATTAAAATTATGCTTTATTATTAACACGCTTTTATTAGCTTGACCTGGAATGTAATGGAACCTCCGTAATGGAATCTTGCGATACAATTTTGACCCATTTCTACACGTCCAAAACATTTGAAATATTGCACATGTATCAAGACCCGGTGACAATACAATAATATGGTATCATCGAGGTGATCTGATGCTGGGGCTCGAAGGTGGATAAGAGAACCCTTGGATGGCTACTAGTAAACACATCGAGTTTGGGCTCATTTAATTTGTTTTAAAGAGTTCTTTTCACATGAACCATTAATCAGGACCTGATGATGGAACAGGAAGGTGGGTGACGGAACCCTGAATTGGCTACTAGTAAACACATCGAGTGTGGGCTTATTTGATTTGTTTTAAAGAGTTCTTGTCACTTTGACCACTAATGAGGACCTGATGATGGAACAGGAAGGTGGGTAACGGAACCCTGGAACGGCTACTAGTAAACACATCGAGTTTGGGCTCATTTCATTTGTTTTAAAGAGTTATTTTCACTTTGAGCATTAATGAGGACCTGATGTTGGAACAGGAAGGTGGGTGACGGAACCCTGGATCGGCTACGGCGCCTTTTCTGAATAACAGCTTAACATTTCGGTCAAATTTCAAGAACGCTAAGTATTTGTGTTCACATGGCAATCATTTGTAATCATTTACAGAGAAAAAGCGCCCCACGCTTTTGCACATAAATATAATTCATAAATTACAAGCACGGGGTAGAAAGAAAGAAATAACGGTTTCGATAATTTATTTATTGCTTTTTAGTGCAGTACTTAGTCCTTATAAAAGCGTGTAATTTAACCGGCTTCAAAAAGAAGGTTCTGTATTCGACGCGTATGTATGTAATATTAATAAAAATGCGTAATATTAATATATGTTAGTCTATGTGGGCTTCTAAACAAATTTACCAAATTTTATGAGTGTATGTATGTATGTATGTATGTAGGTTTGTCCACGGATTTCTCAGAAACTACAGGTTCGATTTCGAAAATTCTTTTTGCAATAGTTAGAGTATTTTTCAACTTAGGGTAGAGTACAAGTTTCATCAAAATCGGTTCAGTAGTTTAAGAGATATAAACTTTTTATGTTTTCAGTAAGTTACTGTAACGTAGACGTACGAGTTGCGTGATAGTGTTGATACCTATTTTGCTCAAATAAAAGTCACTAAAAAGTGTTAAACTATTTTTCAAAAAAATTAAAACCGACTTCAAAGTAAATAAAAAATTATCTAAAAAGCATAAAATAATGAAAATATATTGAAGTCGGTGCTAGCAAATCATGTCAACTAAGACTAACACGAGCTGACACCGACTTCAATATATTTTCGTTATTTTATGCTTTTTAGATAATTTTTTATTTACTTTGAAGTCGGTTTTAATTTTTTTGAAAAATAGTTTATTTAACATAGTTTTAGTTTTTTAAACTAGTAATTTATCATACCAATAATGATATTATACTAATTTTATTTTAAAAAAGTGTTTTTTTTTGGAAATTCATGAAAAAGCCGATGAAAATTTTCAACACTAGAGTGTTCAGAATCATGTACTGGATCCCTGGTATTGGTTTTCGGTACGATGTCCCTTACACCCTGTATATGAATTCACCACGCGGCGCTCATAGCCAGATGTCATCATTGCTCGGTCAGCAAGACGATTGATTGGTTGCTTGACGAAAGGATATCTGACACTGCGGTGGTACCTACGGACTTGGGGACCGCAATATAGATGGTAGGTTAATCCAATAGAAAGACGCTGCTGCCCGTCCTCTTGTTTTTCCTTAGTCGCCTCTTCCGGACACCAACGGGAAGAAGAGACGGGTGGGTGCCATTCTTAACCGGACACCCCACGGGGTAAATAAAAAGGGTGTATGTATTTTTTTTTGTCGTATGGTTAGTGGCCAAGTTGTTGTCAGAGTTTTCAAGCTGCCTTTAGGCCTCTGACTTAACTTAACGACTGCTAACGACTTTGAAAGTGCCCTCCAAAGCACGAAGACGCTCAGTTCAAATGCCACTAAACGGTCACCCATCGAAGCATTGACCTTGCCTGACGTTGCTTACCCAATTGATCGTTTACCGAACTGAGAATGTAACTCATAGCGCCTCATAACCTCATAAAAGTGTAAAAAGTGTATTCGCTATATAAAAACTGCATGGTTGTACTTATCTTTAATTGTCTAACTGCCGAACCTTCAAACGTCAATTAAAGTAAATGATGATTAATCCATTTTTAGAAATCGGATTATTTCGACACTCGAAGCCAATTAATATGTACTTAATACGCTGATAGTGTGTAGAGATAACAATTATCTCGTATTCAATCATAGAAATTAATCATAAATGGCTCCGACATATCGAAATAAATATATTTAAAAAAAGTGTGCGTGCGTGGAGTCCCTCCGCGCGGAAGAAGTGAAACTTCACTCTCGTTCTGTATTGTAAGACACTGTACGACACCGTACGACACCGGTCAGCCAGTCACTCACTCACTCACTCACTCACCCACTCACCCACTCACCCACTAACCCACTCACCCACTAACTCACCCACTCACCCACTCACTCACCCACTCACCCACTCACCCACCCACTCACTCACCCACTCACTCACCCAATCACCCACTCACTTACCCACCCACTCACCCACTCACCCACTCACCCATTCACTCGCTCACCCACTCACCCACTAACCCACTCACCCACTCACCCACTAACCCACTCACCCACTCACCCACTCACTCAGTGACGGCGTCACATGAGCGCTTTCATAACATTAACAAATTTAACGCTTAACGTTTAACACTTAACGTTTAACACCTAGCATTTAACGTCTAACGCAAAACGTCTAACGCGCTAAATGATAACATTTTTGGAAGTCGCATAAGAAGTTTCACTTCAAAAAGTGTCTTAATTAGAATTAAAGTTAATTGGGGTTTGTGAGTGCGGCAGTAAGGGCTCCCAAACATAACTGCGATGCGATACGATGCGGCGCCGTATCGCAGGAACTTGTATTGAAAATTCATTTGTTTCTCGCAGATATTTGCGATACGAAGAGAATTCGCAGTTATGTGTGGGAGCCCTAATACACCAAGAACAACAGATGATTGTAGAAAATCAGCGCACACTTGACGGGCCTGTTAGTATAGTGGTTAGACACCCTGGCTGCTACCCGATAGGTCGTGGGTTCGATTCCCGCCGAGCGTCTGGGTGTTATTTATCTATTTAAGTATGTTTTACAAAAAAAAGTATATAAATATTAATAGCAGTTATCTAGTTTCCATAGTACAGGCTCTGCCTAGTTTGGAATCAGTTGACCGTGTGTTAAATTGTACATACATACATAAAATCACGCCTTTTTCCCGTAGGGGTAGGCAGAGCCCAAGGGCAGGTTTTCGCCTCTGTGAGAAACGAGACGTGATGGGTGGCGAACCACATCGCCGCCATTTTGGTTAATTAAATTATTTATATGATTGACCATTGCGTTCTCACGTGTGTGTGTGACTGGTTCGGTGTGGTACGGTGGGGTACGGTGCGGTACGGTGCGGTACGGTGCGGTACGGTGCGGTACGGTGCGGTACGGTGCGGTACGGTGCGGTACGGTGCGGTACGGTGCGGTGCGGTACGGTGCGGTACGGTGCGGTACGGTGCGGTACGGTGCGGTACGGTACGGTGCGGTACGGTGCGGTACGGTGCGGTACGGTGCGGTACGGTGCGGTACGGTGCGGTACGGTGCGGTACGGTGCGGTACGGTGCGGTACGGTGCGGTACGGTGCGGTACGGTGCGGTACGGTGCGGTACGGTGCGGTACGGTGCGGTACGGTGCGGTACGGTGTGGTACTTGGACTGACCGGGACTGAGCGGGACTTAGCGGGACTAAGCGGGACTGACCGGGACTGAGCGGGACTGAGCGCGAATGAGTGGGATTGACCGGGACTGACCGGGACTGAGCGGGACTGACCGGGACTGAGCGGGACTGACCGGGACTGAGCGGGACTGAGCGAGACTGACCGGGACTGAGCGGGACTGACCGGGACTGAGCGGGACTGACCGGGACTGAGCGGGACTGACCGGGACTGACCGGGACAGACCGGGACTGACTCGGATTCAGTCAGTCCGAGTCAGTCAGTCAGTCTGAGTCAATGAAGTGAAACTTCATAAGCGAGTTACGTTCAGCGCTCCTGGGGAGGGGGAATAGAATGAGACAGAGCTAGAATGAAGTTTCACGTCTTCCGCGCGGAGGGACTCCACGCACGCACATTTTTTATTATAATAGGACTCATCAGTGTTCAATTCTTTATACAATTGTTTACAATTCAAATGTCACCTTTAATTAACCTTATAATTATATTCTTTCTAGGTTATATATAATTATACACTGCTATTCTGTACAAGATCAAAAATTGAACAATATTAATGTATGAACGCAGGCGTGATGTAGTAGGGTAGACCATGACATACTCAACAATTCTCTTGGCTGGCCACCGGTCACTTTTAGAGTTAAGCCCTGCTATAAGAGTTCATGATAAGGTTTACTTTAAACCTACTTTAAAAAAACTTTTGAGTTTATTTTATAGATGCATCTATAAAGTTTGTCGTTAGAGTACTACTGCGGTGACTGCTTACCATCAGGCGGGCTGCATGCTTGCTTGCCACCTTGGTGGTATCAAATATATTTTTAAAAACTATTGAACCGACTTCAATAACACTAATAAAAAGTATAAAATAATTTAAAAATCTTTTTAAAAAAAAATTGAACCGACTTCAATATCACTGAAAAGTATAAAATAATTTAAATATTATTGAAGTTGGTGTTAGCGTACCTGCTGTGTATATTTGGCACCAACTTCAATAATATTTAAATTATTTTATACTTTTCAGTGATATTGAAGTCGGTTAAATTTTTTTTTGAAAAGATTTTATTTTAAACTTTTTAGCGATATTTTCATATATAAAGATTGAACCATCGAAAACCGTAAAATTATCTAGGTAGGTTATGATCACATAATCGTCTACATAGTTTTACATAATTCATGTTTCTTCAGAAAAAAATATCCGGTCGTAATGAAATTTGCATGAAAACATCATAGTAGTTTACTCTCTCGAATAAAAAAAGAATCATCGAAATCGGTTCATAATTGTCAGAGCAATGTAATGGAGAACATCAGTTTTATGGTTTTTACCAGATAAATTCCTCCACATCGTTCATGGTCCTCCAGGAAGTTCTTATCCGGTTGTAATAAAATTCATACAGATTCAATACAGTGGTTTCTTCTTTCGAATAAAAAAAGAATCATTGAAATTGGTAAATATTTGCCAGAGTTATGACTATTTTTGTCCGACCGAGCGAGTCCGAGCGACTAAAACGTCATCTATATAGGCTTTCTTGCAAGTCTCAGTGCGCAGTCACCATTCTTGTTTTTTCAGGAACTACTTATTACTAAGCAATAATTTTTTTATGGGACCCAATTAACGGATTAAAGAATGGATGGAAGAAAGATTTTTTCAGATCGGTTCATAATTGCCAGAGTTATGCGCGAACATACATAGAAAAAAAAAATATATATATATATATACAGACGAATTGAGAACCTCCTCCTTTTTTTGAAGTCGGTTAAAAATAGGTATTAGTGAAGGGAATGCGGTAACAGCTCAGTGGGCGAGCGCTTGCCTTGGAAACAAGGTGCGCAGGTTAGAAACCCGGCTCGCACCTCTGAATCGTCTTTGTGCGGTTGTTACCAGCTTTCGGTGAAGGAAACCATCGTGAGGGAACCTGCATGTCTGAAAACAGCCTAACTAGCTCTCGAATGACGTGTGAAGTCCGCCAACCCGCACTTGGCCAGCGTGGTGGACTATGGCCTAAGCCCCTTCATCTTGAGAGGAGGCCCGTGCCCAGCAGTGGGAAATAAACAAGAGCTGGTATTACCGTACCGTACGTACCCACTTTACCCACACGTACCCATATTTAGCACCAACTTCAATTATATAAATTATTTTATTCTTTTTAGTATTGCTGAAATTTATTCAATTTTTTATGTTTTATTTTATTACTTTTTAAAGATACTTACATACTTAGTGATTGAACGATAGAAGACGATAAAATCATCTAGGTAGGTTATGATCACATTATCGTCTACATAATTTTACATCATTTATGTTTCTTCAGTATCAATATATCTGGTCGTAATGAAATTTGCCTGAAGTCATTAAAGTAGTTTATTCACTTGAATTAAAAAATAATCATCCAATTCGGTTCATATTTGTCGGAGTAAGTAATGTAATGGAGAATATAAATGATCTGGTTTTTATCAGATAAAATCCTCTACATCGTTCATGGTCCTCTAGGAATTACTTATCCGGGTGTGATAAAATTCGTACAGATTTATATTAGTGGTTCCTACTTTTGAATAAAAAAAGAATCATTGAAATTGGTAAATATTTGTTTTAGTTATGACAGTGACATCTTTTAGGCATTATTGTAAATTATTCTGACGCGCCATTCTTGGTTTTTCAAGAGCTACTTATTCCTACGTAATATTTTTTTATGGGACCCTGTCTGTGGATCGAACTATACGTACAATACAGAATTTCTGAAATCGGTATATAATTGCTAGAGTTATGCGCGAACATACATTTTTGTCGGTCAGTCGAATTCTGAACGTCCTCCTTTTTTTAGTCGGTTAAAAAATCCCAACACGGGCCAACAGTGAAAAGGAGCCTGCATCAGATGTATCATTTTAAGTTTGTAGTAATTTATTATGTTCATTATCACCATATTTATCGCTATTAAAATATTGAAATAAAATAAATCATTATTTTTACAAGTTTTTATTGACATACATTTTAAAAGACACTTTTAGAAGTGCATAGACATTTCTATGTAGACAGCGTCTTGTATTTAATAATAATAACAAGAACCATGATATAGATATCTCTTCCCTGCGCAGATCAACCTGTGGGAAATAACAAAGATTCGGTTTGAGATAGCTGCAGATTTTAATAATACACTTTTGCACATAGTTTTAGCGCACGTCGAAAATCAATTAGGACACTTTTACCGTCGACGTAAGGAGACCGTTTATCGTCAACGATAAACCAGTTTATAAAACTGTCAATAGTTACGCTATTAGATTTTTTTTATAACCTACCAGATGGTAGGATTTGTGCTAGGGCCACCCACCAGGTAGGTACCATCACACTTTACAGTGTCAGATATCAAAACCAAAGTAATTGTCATCATCAACAGCCGGAAGACATCCACTGTTGAATAAACCTTCAAAAGGTCCCTGGGAGCTGTGGAGCTAGACCGGGGTATGTGGGATTCTTACTCACTAAAACCCTTGCGACTCTCTTCGGCTATATGAGAACCCCCCGGGTTTTCCGGTGAGATCTGCACCAGGGGCCCCTCAGTGCCTTGCTTTTGAGCCCACCACCGGGGGGCGCATTGCAGCGCCCCCGGAACCAAACAAGTTCCTTAGGGGGAGTCACAACCCGCCGTCCTCCTAGGAGTCGCCACCGTACGCAATGAAAGTTCTAGGGCCTACGTATAAAGCTTACCAAGTTGGAGAATTACCTGCAATGATTCGCGTAACTGCATCCATCTGTCGCACAGACAGGATCGACATTGGCTGGACAAGGGCAGTCGTCACCGTCGATACAGAAACGTGCCTCAGCTGTTGTCATCACCAGCGCCACGATTAACACCAGTACTATACAAGTATAAATAATTCATTTCATTCTTTGATTACGGTTTAACACAACAATAATGCATATGTTGATAGAAATGCAGCTCTTTATTTACACTTGGACATTGACGTAACGTGAAATGTACAGAAAAAAAAAACATGAATAAAAAAGAGTGAGAGAGGGAGGAAATCTTATGACAGAGAGGGCAAAATAGAGACCGTCCTTGTTTAGAAAAAACAATGTATATTATACAACGTATTCCAAAATACCCCTTCAAAAATATAATTAACTAGCGGTACGTGCTTCGCTACGTATAAAGTGAAATATTAAAAACATTTAATTGGAACATCAAATTCATTAATTCAAACAAAAAATGGCATTTTTCCTTCAATTAAAAAAGTATAAATCAAATTAAAAACAAATTGCTACATTAATAGTGGTACACAATATGTTTTTCAAATGAAGAAACACACATGCATATACACACATCAAAAGTGTCTAGGGATCAAGCATTTTTAAGCGGATTTCTTGAGATTGAGATGTGGCTTTGTAATAAATTTATGATTTTATAAATTTATATGGATCCTTTTTGGTGCATTTCATAATTTGAATCAGGAACTGTGAATCAAATTCGAGTAAAAGATGAAAATCAGCTGTCAATATTTTCCCTATAAAAACATACAACGCATTGAAGACATTATTAGTGCTACTGTTTCCCTACTACTGATTAAAACCAACGTTATTATTTGTCAAACATATATATTTGATGAATTTACGGACCATTCACCCATCTTAATAGTAATGAAAAAATCTGTACAAAAAGAAAATGTTACCTTTAATACAAAGACAAATATTAATTTTGAAGCCGTAGAAAGTGACCTAAAACAACTTGATTGGGACAGTTTTTATAAGAATGATGATGTCAATTTAGCTACCAATTTATTAGTTACAAACCTTCAAACCATCATTAATAACAATACGACAGTTACTTACACACATAAGAAAAACAAACCACTAAAAACTTGGATTACAATAGGCCTAGTCAAATCAATACGCACGAGGAATAAATTATATATTAAAACTAAAAAAAACCCAAATGACTTAGACCTACTTCTTGAATATACTAAATACAAAAACACTTGTAACAAAATTATAAAAAACGCTAAAAAATTGTACTATAAAACCTTACTACAAAAATCTGCTGGTAACAATAAAGAAACCTGGAGAGTAATAAAAGAATTATGTAATTATAATACAAGTAAAGAGTCAAATGTTGAACTCTTAAAAATTAGTGACAAACCGGAAGAAGCATTGAATATCGTTAATAGACACTTTACTTCAATAGGTAAGAATTTGGCTGATAGTATACTAAATAAGATGTCCTTGGATAGCGTGGATTTAGCTAAAAAAGCGAAGGATAAGTTTACCCCACTAAACTCAATGTCTCTTACTCTTACTGATCCCGTTGAGGTCAGACAATACATATATAAGCTAAGATCAAATAGTGCACCCGGTGAAGATAAAATTTCATCTAGATTCTTAAAACTATTTAGTGACATACTTTGTGAACCTATCTCTTTTATCTGCAATTTGAGCTTTACTAGCGGAATTTTCCCTAAAATATTTAAGCTTGCCTCCGTGTGTCCTGTCTACAAAACGGGTGATCGTGATAATCCTTCCAATTATAGACCAATTTCGATCCTGGCAACATTATCCAAAATAATCGAAAAGCTAGTCAATAAGAGACTCATAGATTACCTTGAGAAATCAAATGTAATCTCCAATAACCAGTTTGGGTTCAGAGCTGGCAAATCTACTGAAGAAGCTCTTATAAAGCTGACTTCATTAGTTACTAAATATTTAGATAATGGTGAGAGCTGTGTGGGAGTCTTTCTGGATCTCCAGAAAGCCTTCGACACAGTTTCGATTCCTATTCTTCTCATGCGATTAGAAAACTTAGGGATCAGAGGAGTCGTCTACTCTTGGTTTAAAGACTATTTAACGGAAAGGCAGCAGTTTGTAAAGGTGGAAAATTACTGTAGCTCAAGTGCAACATGCTCTGTAGGAGTCCCACAGGGCAGTACATTAGGGCCTTCCCTGTTTTTAATTTATATTAACAATCTGTGCGAATATCCTGTTCATGGGGCTGATCTGTTTATGTTTGCTGATGACACGGTTGTACTATTTCATGCCAAGACATGGGAGGTTACCAAGCAGTTGACAGAAAGAGGCATGTCACAAATCACGTCTTGGCTAGAGGACAATCTACTCACCATCAATACTCTCAAAACAAAGTACCTTTGCTTCAGCAAGACTAAAGTCAAAAGCCCAGATGAAAATTATTCTATAAAAATTCATACATTCCCATGCAATAGGACCACTGACCAAGTTTTTTGTACCTGTGACTGTCCCATCCTTTCTAGAGTATCTAAAATCAAGCACCTAGGTATAATTATTGATGATAAGTTAGACTGGCATTGTCACATTTCAAATTTATCTGTAAGAGCTAGAAAATTAATTCATATCTTTAAAAACTTAAGGTTAGTTGGTGATAAGAAAATACTCATATCAACTTATAAAGCTCTCTGTCAATGTCTGTTAACATACTGTATCGGTGCGTGGGGTGGTTCAGCCAAGACTCATCTTATTGAACTTGAACGCGCTCAGCGAGCGGTCCTCAAGGTCACTCTGGGTTTGCCGTTCCGATATCCTACAAGTTCTCTTTATATGTCTGCTAATGTTTTGCCAATACGTAAACTGTTTATATTACATGCATTATATACATTTCATTGTAATACTGTTCCAAATTTGACCCTTACTATTAAAAGAATCTTACGCTATCCAACTCCATCAGTTAAATCAGTTTTTGCAAGGAGACATATTGATTATATTGCTCCTCGTTTATACAATAAGCTTCTACTCATAAATAAAGAAATAGTAAAATATAACCGATCCACTTTCAAAAAATTTGTTGCTGAGTGGTTACTAAAATTTGATTACGATAGAATTGAACAATTAATAAAATCTATTACATAAATTACAAATAAAATAAAATAAATAAATTTCTTGGTGTATACCTACCAACACACTTAGCTTATTAAGCATCATACGAATGTATTAAATATAAATTTACTCTCACACACACGCACGCACACACACACACACACACGCACTGCACAACTCATACACACCACATACAGGCATAAGAGACTACCTACTAAGTACATTGTTTTTATTCAGTAAAAGTTATTTACTTGTACCTATGGAAGAGCGTGTCTCCCACAACACAGGGTGACCTAATGTGGGAGCGCAGAAAATTGTAATTGTTACTTATTTTTCTGAATAAAGATATTTTCATTTCATTTCATTTCATTATGGAGCGGCGACGTCATTTAAGCAGGGAAGAAATGCTCAGAGCCGTGGGAATGATAGAAGCTGGTTCCCGGCAACGTACTGTGGCTTTAGCTCTGAATACAAGTCAGAGTGTTATCAGTCGACTTTGGACACGTTACCGAAGCACTGGTACCGTGGCTGAGCGCCATGGAGGACGGTATCGCTGCACCACACGGAGACAAGACCGATATATTCAAATCTTAACTCGAAGAGCTCCAACAATAACTGCCATGATGTTAGCCGTGAGGCTTCATCACTCTTCAGGGAACTTAATTAGCGACCAAACAGTCAGAAACCGCTTGCATGAAGTGAACCTTCATTCCCGAAGACCGCTACGGGTACCACCTATAGCAATGCACAATCGTAGGATTCGATATCAATGGGCTCTTGAACACAGAAATTGGGCAGAAGAACAATGGCGTTTCGTGTGCTTTTCTGATGAGTCTCGTTTTGGTATGAGACCGGATACAAGACGTATACGACACTGGAGAACCCCTGGACGCCAACAGCGATTAAAATCCTGCCAGGAAGTCCATCCTTATAGTGGTGGAACCATCATGGTATGGGCGGGTATTTGGATCGGCGGAAGAACTGAGTTGATTTGGATCAGAGGCAACCTCAACGCTCAAATTTATGCTGAGACGATTGTATCAGACGTCATCGTTCCTCTACAAGTGCAAATCGGTCCCTTATTTCAGTTAATGCATGATAATGCACGACCGCACACCGCAAGAGTTGTAAGACAGACTCTCGCCGCAGCTAACATCAATGTCCTGCCCTGGCCTGCTCAGTCGCCAGACTTGAACCCGATTGAGCATGCATGGGATATGCTACAGAGAAGAGCTCTGCCGAATATGGAGGGTATCCAGTCGCAAGAAGACCTTTTTTTGTTGTTGCAACGAACATGGGCGGCCATTCCACAGCGTGATTTGGATGAACTCATTTTGAGTATGCCAAACCGATGTTCTTGTGTTGTTAGTGTTCGCGGTAGAAACACGGATTATTAATTGTTTAAGTTACCCAATAAAATTTTAAAGAAAACTGTTATTTCAGTCTTTTTTTCGAACTTTTGTGTTAGTGGTTCAAATGTCAAAAATCCCTTTATTAGGAAAATGGCAAATTTCTTTATTAATGCAAAGGTGACTTGGTTTATCGTTACTGTGACAAACGAAAACACTTTATTTGATGAATCCTTAAAGAAAATTTTAATTAATATCAATCAGGAGAAAAGTTATTACAAAAATATATGTTGATCCCTAGACACTTTTGATGTGTGTATGTTATTCACTTCAATAGTTCAAAACTTACCGTTGGTGTAAATGCTTTTGACAATTTAATTCAAATAAAGCCTGTAAACGATATGAAACACCGACGGCTCGCTAAAAAACTGAGAAAAGTACATGCACACATTATATACATACTTATTACATTTGAACAAAAAATATAAACACAAAGCAATAATTATCGCTGACAATTTGCTTTATTCGAAGCATGTCCAAAATAAAATAACCGCATGAATGACATAACAACATGCTTTTACTGTCAACACTAAAAAAAGTTTTAATTCTGAAAAAAGGTTCAATTTGACAGCAAAATCCCCATTTACAAAATGATCCGCCATTTATTGAATTAATTTGTTACAAAAAATGTGATAAATGAAGAACCGCTGTACCGATTTTGTGCAAACTTCACATAAACCATCTACTAAATAGTCCGAACAAAGCCTACACATTTGGTTTGGATATGTGAGACCGTTCTTGAGTTATAAAATTACAACGAAAAGTGGCATTGATTTTTATAGATATAGAATTATCAAAGCCAAAAATGTTGTCAACCCTAGTAAGCTATAATGTCAGGGAACCAGATTATTTAACAGCCTACGTACCTATTTTACCTAATAATTGTATACTATAATAGTTTTTCTATTTTTCATTCATAGACGTTGTATAATAAAATTGTAACAAGTCACTCTATACATTGAACATATTTTGGAAATTATTTTTGGAGACCTTTCTATAACCGATACTGAAGCCAAAACTGTAATTTTTAAATTGACACCCGTTTTGATGTTTTTGGAAGTAAAAAAGAATACAAAACGGCGTCTGACGACCACCAAATTATCTTTTTTGAAAAAATATATAGCTTATGTCACTCTGACAACTGCGACAAATCAAAATCCCATAACCTTCTGGGGCAGTCGGGCAAAATAAAAATCACTCGTTACAAAAAAGTAGAGCAGGTTTTCATAATCGGTACATCAAACTGGTCATGTTTTGTTAGAGCAAAAAAAATGGCTAACGGTGTCCCGGTAGCAAATACCTTTATATTTCCACTTAAAGTTTTGGATGGTTAACGAAATTGACTATACTGTCAGTTTTCTCCATACATTTCACACCAGCGCCTCTAGTGTAATTATTAGCAGCCGGAAGATGTCCACAGTTGAACCAAAGACTCTCACTTAGAAGGGAAGGGGCTGGCAAAATCCCCACGCTTGGCAGGCGGCTTGATAATCGCAGTGTAGGTAGTAAGCTATTCAATAGAAAGACGCTGCTGCCCGTCTTCTTGTTTTCCCTTAGTCGCCTCTTACGGACACCCGACGGGAGGACATGGGAGGGTGCTATTCTTACGTAAAATGTAAAACAAATTGATAGTGATCAATTTTGTTGACCTTCAGAACCCGTACCCCGTACTGGACCCCTAGTCTCTGCGAAGATTGAGGTTGGCAGTATTTTATTAGCAAGCAAAAGAAAATGCACTTACCACATAAATACTTCATTTTTTTATTGACTTGTTTAACGCATCAAGAATGCAGATATTGATTAAAACGCAGCGTTTTTATACACACTTGCACATTGACGTAACATTAATGTACACAATACCAACTGAATAAAAAATCACAGACAGGACAATGCACAAACCACTTGTGTTATACAAACGTCTTTAATTTTCAAAAGATACTTAACTACGTGACAATTTACACATTGTGTTTTATTATACCTAACCATGTATAGGTTACATGCAAACATTCGTGGTCACCAAGAAAAGGAGGCAATGCAGTAAGTAATTACATATCCTTCTTTTTCTAAAAAATGATTGTTTACATTCTCATTTATACTCTTCATTGTTTACAAATAACTGAAAACATGAGATTTAAAAGAAAAAAAAAGATATCTTAAATGACTTTGTCGTTTTTTAATTTTATGTTTAAATCTACATATTGGGGTAATAATGTAATTCTTTGCTTGGGCCCTTAAGAAAAATCTTGCTTTTTTTAAAGCTGTCAATAATTTAAATTATTTTTTATGATTATTACCTTTAAAGAACAACTATAGAAAGTAAAAACTATATTATTACTACTAAATATTGCTACTAAATATACATAAAAAAGGCGCGGCGGGCCTGTTGGTCTCGTGGTTAAACACCCTGGCGGCTGACCAATAATAGGGCGTGGGTTCGATTCCCACCATGTGTCTGGGTGTTTTGTCTATATGTACGTATTAGTATCACTTGTCTGGTTCCCATAGTACAGGCTTTGCCTAGTTTGGGATCAGATGACCGTGTGTGGATTGTCCCAAATTATTGTTATTATCGTTTATGTATTTATCTTTACGGGTTATATCCGGATATTTTAGAGCCTTGCATGGGGACGGATCCAACTCGTAGAGGCACTTTTTAACCGACTTCAAAAAAGGAGGAGGTTCTCAATTCGTCTGTATATATTTTTTTTTTCTATGTAAGTTCGCGCATAACTCTGGCAATTATGAACCGATTTGAAAAAATCATTCTTCCATCCATTCTTTAATCCGTTAATTGGGTCCCATAAAAAAAATATTGGTTAGTAATAAGTAGTTCCTGAAAAAACAAGAATGTAGACTGCGCAGGAAAGCTGCAGGAAAGCCTATATAGATGACTTTATGTCGCTTTTTAAGGACAAAAATGGTCATAACTCTGGCAAATATTTACCAATTTCAATGATTCTTTTTTTATTCGAAAGAAGAAACCACTGTAATGAACCTGTATGAATTTTATCACAACTGTATAAGAACTTCCTGGAGGACCATGAATGATATGGAGGAATTTATCTGGTAAAAAACATAAAACTGATGTTCTCCTTTACATTTCTCTGACAAATATGAACCGATTTCGATGATTATCGAGAGAGATTTCTTTTATTCGAGAGAGTACTATGATGATTCCATGCAAATTTCATTACGATCGGATAAATTGTTTCTGAGTTTCTGAAGAAACATGAATTATGTAAAAGTATGTAGACGATAAGGTGAAATCATAATGATGTCATAACCTACCTAGATAATTTTACCGTCTTCGATGGTTCAATCTTTATGTATGAAAATATCACTAAAAAGTATAAAATAAAATATTTAAAAAAAAAAATGTTGTTGGTGGTGTAGCGTACCTGCTGTGTATATTTGGCACCAACTTCAATAATATTTAAATTATTTTATACTTTTTAGTGTTATTGAAGTCGGTTCAATTTTTTTTTTTTTATATTTTATTAAGAAACTAGCTGACCCGCGCAGCTCCGCCCGCGCTTTAATTACATTTTGCTCCCCTTTTCTCCCTACTTCCTTGATTTATCTCTCTCCATCTCTCTCTCTTATAATAAAAATCTAATTCTATGCTATTTCTCTCCCCTCCCGCTTCGGTCCCCGTCACACTTCCCCTCTTCCTCTCCCCGTTGTCCTCTCTGAACCCTCTCCCTCCTCTCTTTTCTCCCAACTTGCTCCCTCTCACTCCCCCCCCCCGTGCTCCACCTAACTCCTCCGATCACTCACTCCATCACCCTCCCCTCTCCCTCTCTTGCACCCTCCTCTCGTTCTATATATCCTCGTCAATCATATCAGCGGCATAAAATATACTTTATCACCTATTCTCAGATTTACCCGCAAAATTTCATACATTCATCGGTTCACCCGACTCTCGTGCACGTAACTCAGAGGTTCTCAGATTTTGTTGTGCAAGGCGTTGCGAACGTTCGACACTCAACTCTCGTGCGCGTACCTGAGAGTTTCTCTGATTTTGTTCAGCAAGGCGTTGTGAACGTTCAGGTGAAGATTCTCCCATACGACGTATTCTTGCTGCCCGTGCTTGAGAACTATGTTTAGAAAGTTGAGACCTGGCTCTCTTAGGCATTTTCAAATGTATAAGAAAATGCTAATAGCGTGTAATATTCTAGCTCTGAAAAGAACTGCTGTTTAGCCCTGAAAATAACTGTTGTTTAGCCCTGAAAAGAACTGGTGGTTAGCCCTGAAAAGAACTGTTGGTTACCCCTGAAAAAATCTGTTGGTTAGCCCTGAAAAGAACTGTTGATTAGCTCTGAGAAGAACTGTTGTTTAGCTCTGAGAAGAACTTTTGCGTAGGTGTAGTTTTAAGAAAGAGATATAAAAAAAATCGCACGTCAATTATTAGAATTCTGACCTCGCGTTTGAGCCGCGCGGGTACCATACTCATAGATCTAAACTCCCCTCCCGCATGCGCACCCCCCGCCTTGGTGACGCTCACTTCGCAACGGGCCGTGCAGCAGAAATCTTTTAATTTATAAGCAGTAATATTTTAATTTCGCCATAACTTCAAAACCAAATGTCCAATTTTAATCATTTAAAGACTAAGTATTATCTACATAAACTGTACTTAATGATGAAATAATTTATTTTGATAAGGATTAATAGCATGAGTAAAATAAATGCGTTTAAATGTAGTCCAAACAAAATTCAAGATTTTTAAATAAAAAAAATGGTTGTTGGGCCTCACTCGACATAGATACGCGCGTGTACCGCGGACTTTTTTGTAGATATTTATAAGATCTACAATTAATTAGAACATTTTATGGTTCTATCTTTTATAGTTTAGGCAGCGTACGCAAAATAAGTAACTTTTCTGGTTGATTTTTTACACCTTGTGTCCGAAAAATCCCAAATATCTTACGGAACCCTATTTTTTACCAAAATAAAATTTAGCCTATGTTACTTGTGAATAATGTAGCTTTCGAATGGTGAAAGAATTTTTAAAAACGGTCCAGTAGTTTTTGAGCCTATTCATTACAACCAAACAAACAAAGTTTTCCTCTTTATAATATTAGTGTAGATAAATGGTGGTAGAACACCTCTCGCGATCAATTTCTAAATTGGTGAAAAAATGGCTGTTTATCTCCAAAGGTGTAGGAACTATTGTAAGTACATGGAAAGATTATAAATCTATGTTGTTGAACATTTGATTAGCTCGGCTACTGCATAGGCCAGGGTCACTTGCCATAATTACATTCATTCGAGTGGTCTGTCAGAAAAACAAATGTGAAAGTGTAAAAGCCGATGGTATACTTCTCTATGTTTTTCCCTTACCAGTGTACGCGCCTTTCCAGTCCATTGGATACTTTATTCAAGTGGAAATCGAATAAACATTTAAAATCCGGAAACAGAAAGTGTATTGTTATATAAATAAATAAAAAGAATCGTTTCACTGATGATACACGATTTTCTCAAATATATCAAACAGGACAACCTTACCTACTCCCGTCGCCTGAGTGCGACTATGGGTAAATATACCTACTAGCCATCATCAGCCGAAAGACGTCCACGACGTTACTTAAACAAAGGCCTCCCCTTTAGAAGGGAGGGGTTGCCCTAATCCCAACGCTGGGCAGTCATCTATCTGATTTCAGTACGTGTTATGTAACCCAACAGAAAGATGTTGCTACCAGTTTTCCCTTAGTCGCCTCTTACGACACTCTTTTTTATTTGACCCGCGGGGGAAACCTTCCAAAGGACCCCGGGAGCTGTGAGGCTCGACCGGGGCATGTGGGATCTTACCCACTAGAACACCCGCGGCTGTCGCATCGGCACAGGTCCCCGGGGCTCTCCGGTGGGATCTGCACCAGAGGCCGCTCAGTGCCTTACCTTTGAGCCCCCGCCGGGGGGCACATTATAGCCTCCCGGGAACCAGTTACGGTGCTTACGGGGACGGGGGTCATAACCCCGCCGCCGACCTCCTCGGAGTTGCCGCCGTGCTCAATGGACGTTCTAGGCCTCACACCCCGAACATCCAGCGACTCCGAAGCTCTTACAGCACCCAAAGTAAGGAGATGGGCGGGTGCTATTATTATATAGAAATTACTAGCTGTAGCCCGCGGCTTCGCCCGCGTTGACTTTGTTACTCAAACGTGTTTTGAATTATGGATCGAGGTTTTATAAAATATTGTTTACACTAATGTTGTCTTTTATTTACACTAATGCTACACATTGAAATCAAACTACTTTTACGGATTTAATCGCGGTTTCTTTTAGATTTTACTATCCCGACGTTTCTAATGCTTTGCAGCACCCATGGTCACAGGAGGACTGAGATGTTGAACGCCCTTATGTCACAATTATGCCGGTGCACCCTCAGGTCTTCTTAGTTATTATTGTTGGTCCGATCTTCGGACGATCGATTTCAGTATTGTTTACACTTTTATTAACCCTGATCAAGATATCAAGTAATTCATCTAAGATATCAAGTATGTAGCCTGTATTTATTTTTATGTAAGCTATCATGGCTCCTATTTCTTAAATGTTTAATAGGTACTTTATTTTAAAAAAAACCATGACTGTAACTGCGCTGTTAACATTAAATACAACAAAAACATAGTGTATAAATTTTGCAATTCCATTTAAAAACTTATGATGTTGTTAAGTGGAATCCATTTGGTAATCCCATTGCTATTTACCAATGCCCTTAGCGGTTAATTTTCAAAAATGCTGGAAATTAGTTCATTCACTGAGTTTCGTTACCATAGTTGCATTATAGCATTAAATGGAGATCTTTCTTCACGCAAACTTTAGGGATCTTTCGAAGAATTCCGGAAACGGTTTCTTGGATTCTTGTATGCAATACATAAAATATGTCGTGTGACTGTGGGAATAAAATATTTTTTGGACCTCAATTGAACGCTTTTAGGGGTTAATTTAAAAATATGTCATCAAAGCAAAGTGTCATCAGTGTAGTATGAATTTTTTTCGCATCATGCTCAAAAACCGTGCTAAAATCAAGGGTGGATTTTCAATACAAATGTGTTAGACGTGTTTATCAATTTCTTATGATGAGTAGACTGACATAAGTTTCGTGTCGAAGAAAAAAAAATTACATACAAACTTGATACCTCATTTATCCCACGGGTTGACATACGATAAATGCTGAAAATTAGTTTCTTAAATTGTTGTGTTGAGTTTATTCACCGAGTTTCGAGTAGGGTAAAAAAAACATGATTTGGATCCCAATTAAACCCTTTTAGGGGTATTAATTAGAAAAATGTTTTTTTACACATGGATTTATTTAATTTGATGAATGCATCAGTGCAGCATGATTTTTTTTCCGCATTCATACTCAAAAATTGTGCTAAAACCCCGTCAAGGGTTGATTTTCAAAACAAATGTATTTGACGTGTTTCTCAACTTCTTTTGATGAGTACACTGACAAACTTTCGTGTCCATATGCTCAAAAATATTTTGTTGCAAACTTTGATACCCTATTTGACCCACCCACATAGGGGTTGATTTTCGAAAAATTCTGTAAATTAGTTTGTTGTTTTGTTGAGTTTATTTAATGAGTTTTGTGACTGCAGCACCATTATAGCTTAAATGAAAATCCTTCTTCATGCAAGCTTTGCAACCCCATAAAACAACCTTAGCGGTTGTTTTTCTAAGTATGCCTGAAATAGGTTTCTTAGATTATTGGGTGCAATTCATATAATAATTTCTGTGATTATAGGACAAAAAACATGTTTTGGAGCCAATTGGATCCTTTTTGGGGGTTGATTTTCAAAATAAATTGCTTTAACGTGATGAATTTATTCATCAAGTTTCATCAGTGCAGCAATATTTTCTTTATTTATTTATAAACTCTTTATTGCACACATAGATAGTAATAAATGTACAAGTTCTTTCCACATTTGATACTCAAAAAACATGCTAAAACCCCTTCAAGGGTTGATTTGGAAAGGGAAAAATAATGTTATACACGTGTTTCTCAATTTATTTTTATCAGTACATTGACAAAGATTCGTGTCCATGCGATAAAAAAATATATATAGTAACTGATAACCCATTTGACCCCACTTAGGGGTTGATTTTCGAAATATGCTGAAACTTGGTATGTTCAATTGTTGTGTTGAGTTTAAATGCCGTGTTTCGTTACTCCAGCTGCATTATAGCATTCATTGGAAATCATTCTACGTGTAAACTTTCCAACCCCATCATATGACTTTAGGGGTTATTTTTCGCTAAATGCCGGGGGTTTCTTAGATTATTGTGTGCAATGTATATATATTAAGTCTTATGGCTGTAGGTCGAAAAAGATCTTATGGACCCCAATTGGACCCCTTTAGGAGTCGATTTTCAAAACATGATTATTTACACATAAATTGCTTTAGTTTGATAAATGTATTCGCAAAGTTTCATCAATGCAGTATGAAAAAAAATTTTTTTTACCATACTAATTTTGGGAACCCATTTGACCCACTTAAGTGTTTATTTTACAAAAATACTCAAAATTACTTTGTTTAATTGTTGTGTTGAGTTTCGTTACTCTAGCTGAATCATAGCATGAAATGGAAATCCTTCTTTGTGCAAACCTTCCAACCCCATGATATGACCTTAGGGATTGTTTTTCGAAAAATGACGGAAATAGGTTTCTTAGATTCTTGTGTACATTATATAAACTAAGTCTTATGACTGTAGGTCGAAAAACATTTTTTGGACCCCAATTAGACCCCTTTAGGAGTCGATTTTCAAAAAATGATTATTTGCACTTGCATTGCTATAATTTGATTAATGTATTCGCAAAGTTTCAGCAATGCAGTATGAATTTTTTTTTCCGCGTTTCATACTCAAAAACCATGCTAAAATCCCTACAAGGGTCGATTTTCAAAAAGTATGATACACGTGTTTCTTTATTTCCTTTGTTTAGTACACTCACAAAGTTCCATGTACGTATGACGAAAAAATTTTTATTTTCCATACAAACTTTGGGAGCCCATTTGACCCACTTAGGTATGGAATTTCGAAAAATCCGTTCTTATTGTTCACCTAGACTATTTGAATAATGTTGGTTCCAAATTTCAAGATTGTACGTTATATGGTTTTTGCTGTATCGTGATTCCTAGAAAACACCCTGCTCTTTTATTAATATAGATAAGCTAATCTTTAAAAAAAACATGAGGCTATAAACGTTAATAATAAACTAAAAAATAAAACTTCCAAAAACTTAGTTTTTTCTAGCGTTCAAGTATTCTTAAGAAAAACCGTTTATTGTGTGACTACCCCCAATGGAACAATGGCATACAAAAGGACAACTTTCCACACAATAACAGTGCCTTTTAACGCGGTAATTTATGAGGGTCGCTTGTTAACTTTTTTTTGTTTAACACTGGACTAGTAACGCACGAGTCCACGAGTTTCTCTACAATATCCTGATGGTGTAACCTTCATTATACAGTGTTAAAAAAAACCCTGTCCGATCTGTGAGGGTGTTATTCGGTGTTTCAATACTATTATATGTATGTAACTCATTAATACATATAAAATTACTTCTCCTGACTGACTGATTCATCAAAGCACAGGCCAAACCGCTGGACCTAGAAAACTGAAATTTGGACAATACGTTCTTCTTATGATGTAGCATCCACTAGGGCTCAAAGGCAAGGCACTAAGGGCTACCTGGTGCATATCTCACCGGAGACTCGGTCCCTCCCTCTCATTTGACAATGCTACAGCCGCGTGGTTTTCGGTAATGGATAAGATTTAAACTAAACAGCTACCACAGGGTCCCGGGAAGCTATTGAGGGTTTTCCACGCGAGATAAAAACAGGATACATACTTCCTTTTCAATGTATGATCAAAAAAGTTGTAAATTTCTAATTCTGTTCTACCACAAAATAATCAAAGGTTTAGGTTATCCCGTGGTTTATACAACACGTTTTGACAATTTTCTTCTAGACAACCGAAGATCTACATAATGGTCTATCATAAAAAAATCTTAGAAGTCACTATAAGTGTTCTCCTCCCGTTTGGTGTCCGTAAGAGGTAACTAAGAGAAAACAAGAAGACAGCAGCAACGTTTTGTATTGCATTACCTACCACCTACACTGCGATCCACAAGCCGCCTGCCAAGCGTGAGGATTATGGCAACCACTCCCTTCTAAGGCGGAGTCCTCTGTTTAGCAGTGGACGTCTTTGAGATGTTGATGATGTCATACAGGGTGTAAGGGACATCGTACCGAAAACCGATACCAGGGATCCAGTACATGAATCTGAACACTCTAGTGTTGAAATTTTTCATCGGAATTTTCACGAATTTAAAAAAAAATAATACCACTTTTTTTAAATAAAATTAGTATAATATCATTATTGGTATAATAATAAAGCATAATTTTAATTTAAAAACCATAAATTACTTATGTGTGGAAAATTTATTTAATTACTAGCTGACCCGTGCAGCTCCACCCGCGCTTTTATTACATTTTGCTACCCTTTTCTCCCTCCTCCCTAGATTTATCACTCTCCATATCTCTCTCTCTTATAAAAAAAATCTAATTATATGCTCTTTCTCTCCTCTCTCTTTCCCCCTCCCGCTTCGGTTTCCGTCACACTCCCTACCTTGTTATCCCCTCTCTGAACCCTCTCCCCCTCTCTCTTCTACGAACTTGCTCCTTCTCACTCCCCCCTTACTCCACCTAACTCCCCCGATCCCTCACCCCATCGCCCCCTTCTCGAATCCCCTCTCCCTCTTTCTCCTCTCGTGCACCCTCCTCTCGTTCTATATATTCTCGTCAATCATGGTATCAGCGGCATTAAATATAATTTATGACCTATTCTCAGACCTCCCCGATATGCACACATAATTTCATACATATCGGTTCACCCATCTATTTAATGACCTTGCCTTATGTAGCTTAACCTTAACCTAGCGGTATGAAATATACTGTATGACCTATTCTCAGTCCTACCCGATATGCACACTTTCATACAAATCCGTTCACCCATCTATTTAATGACCTTACCTAACGTTGCTTAACCTTAAACTACCGGGATAAGAAGTATCCTATGTCCGTTTACTGGTTCTAAGCTACCTCCCCACTAATTTTCAGCCGAATCGGTTAGGCCGTTCTTGAGTTATAAATAGTGTAACTAACACGACTTTCTTTGATATAATATATAGATTAAAGTTCTATAGTTATTGTATGTTCAATTTCACCAATAGATGGCGCTGTTCATAATGTAAATCACGCTAACATCGTAAATTACTGTCTAATGATATTCGATAATGAAATTTTTAAGTTTCCCGCATCTTTTATTGTTGCGACTGTAATACATACATAATCTAGTTTGGATCAGCTCGGGATTTACAGATTTTAACTTTTCAAAGATATAATATCATATTGCTATCAGCAAAGTACTTAGAACAAAACAGAAATCTAATGAAAATGTCCTGGGTGTACCGGACCGGCTTACCCCTTACAAAAATTGACCCTTCGCCAATGCCATATCTTATGCAAACTAAATGTCTGCTCAGTCCCTATTGTATATAGCGTAATAATACATATCTTAATGATTAACTGATCAGTCTATAATTACCCTATTCACATACAAAGGCAATTACGTGGTAATATGTGCAAGTAATGTTTCACTGCTTAGCCCCTATGAAACATAGCGTGATGTTTTATATACCAACTTACACCTTGACTTCTACACAACACATCAGTGAAAGTCCTATCAAAATCCATCCACGGGTTTTCAAATGATACCTGGACGAACAGAACGACAGACAGACAGACAGACAGACAGACAGACAGACAATAATTTCAAAAAAAATTGTTTTGGCCTCTATGTCGATAGTATAGTAGAAATTTTGGAATAATATTCAATGTACAGAAAAAGTTCTCTTTGAGTTTTATTATAGTATAGATTTATTTATTTATTCTTTATGCACTAAAACAGTACATAGGCAATTAATTAATAGGCAATTATTTATTATTATTTTAGAAAATTAGCAATGTAATTTGAGAAATAAATATTATTCCGCATATATTCATTACATGCTCGAAAATTAATAAGTCAGCCATTTGTCATTTTCCATATAAATGGTTTCTGTAATGTTGTAACGGACATTATTTGACATCTTATAAAAAAAAATTCGGTACGATGTCCCTTACACCCGTTATATTTGACTGAGCTTCCATTTTTGGTTTATTTTCGACATTACTGACAAAGAAAATAAAACAGTGACTGCTAGCCGTGAAACCATTCCGCTAATAATAAAGAATGGGAACTGTCTCAGTATATATTTTCACAGCGTTTTAGTACAATGCAACACTGCACATAATAAATTAGATCCATTGCTGAGCTCTGAAAGGGCTAATCCAGGTCTAGGTATGATTTATTATCATCGCGTGATGTCCAGAATGCCACTGATTTTATAAGGACCGCACAGAAACTTTTACTTACATATATATCATCTAAACTAATCTATATCTACATTAATATTATAAAGAGGAATGATTTGTATTTCTGTATGTATGTTTAAAGCGAACAAACTCAAAAACTACTGGGCCGATTTCAAAAATTATTTCACTTGTGGAATGCTACATTATCCCTGAGTAACATAGGCTAAATTTATTACTAGAAAAAAAATGTCCACCCGTGCGAAGCTAGAACGGGCCGCTAGTTTCTATATAATATGGTTATTTTTACTATTTTTTCGTTGATGAAAATACAATTCAGGTGATACGTAATAATAATAATATCAGCCTGGCCGATACGATCACAGTGGCCAATATTCACAATTTTTTTAAATGGTAACTAATTGAATTAAGAAATTCAGTTCCAAATTGGGAGAAAATTTCAGTAGAACATTTTACGCTCCAAAATAAATTTCACTGTTTTCAATCCACCGGCGTAGTTTTTCAGTTAGAAATTTTCCCGGCGATAGAACGTGGAAAAAAATGACTTTATCAATTTGACTCTCGTTTTACCTGAACTGTGTTGAGGTTTTAAGTGAAAACTTTAGAAGTTAAACTCTTATTGCTTCTAAAAGTAGAGAGGTGCGATTTATACGTAGGATAGATAATTATTATTTCAAACTCAAACTCTTTATTTCAAATAGGCTTAACGCTAGCACTTTTGAATGGAATTTTTTTTAAAAGCTACCACCGGATCACAACGCGGCATCAACTGAGAAGATCCGGCAAGAAACTCAGCGGGCTTGTCATTTTTTCACTTTTTTTAACAGTGTTTGTCTTGTTACAATTAGATTAGCATCAGCAATAGTGTGTTCTGCCGTTCGAACGATAAAACAAGACAGAGAAAAAAAATAAATTACGACAAAATTACCAGGCCAAAGGGATAGTAGTCTGCTGCACGAGTTGACTCGCGCAGCAGCCATCACTCACCTCAACCATGTTAGAGGGAAGGGGGTGACCCGCCACAAGCAAATACTTTTCGATGGCGAGCATGACCGAACGAAAATCACAGTGGCTCACATTTAACTTAACAGTACCTCGTCAGGCAAGACACAAAACACTTTCATATAGTATTTGCCTTACATGTATATAAAGCGGGATACAAACAACTGCATGATATTCCAAAACTGAAAGTAAAACTCCTGTGGTTTGTCTAACTTCAACCTGGTACTAGATTTATTAGGTGGTTTATTAACCCTCCAGGGCCGTGCTTAGAATAAAATATAAAAGGTTGATTCAAAGTCATAAATATTAGATCTAAACTTAAAACTATGTTCACACGGCGACCCCTTGACCTAGAACTGTTTGGACTTTGAACTACTAGAAGTTGAACGCCTCGAGTAGTGCTAGAGTCTGCGATATGTTGTTATTTCGGGGCATGCGGAGCACACGTCCAACAATTAACTGTGTTGTACTCGTATGTAGCGTAGTTATATAGAGTGTCGAGCTTTATGTGTAGCCGTATTTACTATCGCGGACACGAACGGTGTACCAGTTTTCAATCAAAATCGTTTGTACGACGTTGCGTGCGCTTACCCCGCCCGCACGTATTTTGGGCCGGCTTGTACAAGCGATTATCGCCCTAAAGGTAATATACCGTTTGTTACTCCGAGAGTACATATTATAATATTCTGGGACAATTTGAACACGGTCATCTGATCCCAACTAAGCAGAGCCTGTACTATGGAAACCAGATAGCTATTTAAATACAATACCGTACTTAAACAGATAAATAACACCCAGAATCTTGGTGGGAATCGAACCCACGACCCATTGGGTAGCAGCCAGGGTATCTAACCACTAGACCAACGGGCCCGTCAGAATTGGTATATGTCTGCGTTGGTACACCTGGCCTTATTATATCAAACTCTAAGCAAACTACAACCTATAATTTCACACAAGATAAACATATTCATGTAGGTACTCAAAGTTTTTAGTGTGTGGTTCGCGAATTAAAAACTTTTAGGCAAAAGGATGTCTACCTGCGTAGAAGTATCTATTTTGTCATTCAAAAATTATACTCACTTCTATCCTTATTACATGAGTCCAATATTCTTGGATCTGTCATGCTCGCCATCGAATAGTCATTGCGGCGTGTGGCAGGCGACCCCCTTCTCTTCAATATGGTTTAGGGGAGTGATGACTGCTGCTCGAGTGCAACTGGTCCGACTACTAACCGTTTGGCCTTTTAGTTCGTTGTATTTTAGTCGTATTTTTTTCTGTCACTTATTTTATCTTTCTAACTGCAGCATACACTGTTGCTGATGCTGTTCAAATTGTAATAACACAAAAACTGTTTAAAAAAAAGTTAAAAAATGACAATCTCGCTGAGTTTCTTGCCGGATCTTATGAGTTGACGCCGCGTTGTGAAACGGTGGTAGCTTTTAAAAAACTTGACCGTTCATATCATCCTACTTGAAATAAATATTTTTAAATTTAAACTTCTTGAGGATAGCAACAAACCGTGACAGTGATGTGTTATGGATGCAAAAGGACATTTCGTAAAAACGGTGGAGCCGTTTAGGATTTTAAGCAATATCTCACTCGAAAGTCGGAGGAAAGGCGATCAAATCGGAAAGAAAAAAATCTCGAAAGTGGTGTGTCATTAGAGAGGCCTATGTCCAGCAGTGGACGACTGTAGGTTGAGAATGATACTCAACCATTGATCACATTTTGATTACTTTGTATTTTTAACGGTGGAATATAAATTGCTATAAACACAACTTTGAATTTTTCAGTAGCTAATTCCGGAGGTTTTAAATTGAATTTTACAAACTTATTTTACTGTCGCGACAGTTACCTCCGGCTTTTTTGTCGGCATAGCAATGAAGGCAACTTTTTACAATCAGCGAATGAGAAGAACGGTACATTATTTTGAGTGAGCGGTTTTTTATCTAATGTTTCTAACCATGTTACCATTTATTCAATATTTCCAATTTATGAATTAGCGGCCCGCCCCAGCTTCGCACGGGTGGTAAACAAATGTATTTACTTATTCTTAATTGGATAAGGATTGTAAGCGACAGCTTAAATGAGAGAGAGATGAGTGGAATGGATGTATGTAATAATAAATAAAATACCTTTTAAAATTGTGTTTTTCATATAATTTCTTACGCACGACGATAACAGTCAGAAAAATGTAGCCAATCTAACAATGTCAAATTTTGAATTTTAAAAAGTAAAAATTATAAATATAAATACATTCTAAAAAATACAGATAGCAAAGAGTCTGCAACATCCTGCCCCTCGTGCAGCAATGCACCAACTAGTTCATCTTGTCAAGGTTGTGTACAAGCCTTAAGTGACAAGCTTCACTAGCTTTTTCAAGGGCCGGCGTAGCAAACCCCCCGCTGTAGCAACGTCGACCACCCTTGTAACACCGTCGTCACCTGGGAACAGTGTCTGAACTCGGCCTCGTGGCCATGTCCCTCGCGGTAGCTTCTCATCGACTATGTTGACCACGTCGCCCACTTGCAACGTCTGCCCATCTTGGCTTGTCGATGGACTACGTGTTTGCATCGTGGGTAAAACTTCGCGAACCCATCGATTCCAAAAGTGGTCAGATAGTTTAATCGCCTTTTTCCATTCTGAACGACCAGCTAAATCTCGCTCATCTAAGTTCTTTGGCAGGATTTGGTCTGATGATGAGCCAATTAGGAAATGAAATGGAGTCAACGTAGTTGGGTCTTCCGGATCCGTACACATGAGTTAACGGACGAGAGTTAACGATAGCTTCCGCCTCTGATAACAGTGTAATTAATGTTTCCTCTTTAGGAGCTCTTTCATTGAGGGTGGCCTTTAACGCTACTTTTACCGTCCGCACCAGGCGCTCCCAACATCCACCAAAATTAGGGGCTGTGGCTGGAATAAAGCACCATGTGATCCCTTTAGTGGCTGCAAAATCTTCAACGTCCTTCGTGTAAAATTCTCTCAGGATTCGGTTAGCACCAACGAAAGCAGTTCCGTTATCGGAGTAAATTTTGGTTGGTGTGCCGCGTCTGGCAATAAATCGCCTCAGTCCCATAATCGCCGAGTCTGCAGTAAGACTGTGGACCAACTCAAGGTGGAGCGCTCTGGTAGTGAGGCATGTGAAAAGTGCTACGTATCGTTTTTCATGGCGTCGTCCAATAGTGATGTTGATGGGGCCGAAGTAATCAATGCCTGTGTTAGTGAACGGCCGTTGATGATGGGCTAACCTCTGTTTCGGTAGATTACCTGTAACAGGGTTCATTGGCAGAGCTTTTCGAATTCTGCAAAACAAACATTGCTTCGCTATAGTTCTAACTGTGTTCCGTAATCTCAAAAGCCAGAACTTCTGTCTGATTTCATTGATGACCAACTCATGGTTTGCGTGGCCTGCTTTTCGATGATAGTACATCACTAGTAAGCGTACCACTGGATGCTGGCCGTCAAGCAGGACTGGGAAGCGTGTGTCTGGATCGATATCTTCCACGGCTTTGATTCGACCGGCTAAGTGCAGCAACTTATCTTCTCCGAGTACAGGCGATAATTTTCTTAAACGACTATTCGGTGGGATTGGCCTCGAGTTTAGGATACATCGGAATTCTTCAGGGAAGCTTTCGAGCTGAGTTCGCTGCAGAATGTGCCTTTCAGCGGTTATAATCAAATCAGGAGTCAGAGGTGGAAGGGTAGTAGACGTTGGTGTACGGCGGCGACGATGAACTCCGCCATTTGATTTGGGATTTCGAATGGATTCCAAATTTTCACCAAAAGTCGCCACGGCTTGATGAGCTCGAGCGGTAGCGCGTAACAAACGTGTCCAGTCACTGAAATGAACAAAATTTGCTGTAACTGGGGTAGGTAAAGCCAAAGCAACAGAAGTAAGTCCCACCAGTTCGTTCGGTTGACATTTACGCTCTTCGCGAACTGGTGCGACATTCACTGGTTCCACAGGCCAGTCCTCCGGGGAATTAAAAAGAAATGATGGACCAACAAACCATCTGTGTGACAGGTCCAGCTTTATAGGGTGCATTCTAGTTGCATCATCGGCAACGTTTAAGTCTGTTGGTAGCCAATGCCAGTCCCTGACCGAAGAGTTTTCTAAAATTTCTCCTAGTCGATGAGCAACAAAAGGTTTAAAAGAACGGGCGTCACTACGCAACCATTGAAGAACAGTCATCGAATCAGTCCACAAGAACGTGCGTATTGGTTTTTTTCGATGGCTGTCCTTAATTGTCAGAGCAAGACGAGAAGCAATCAAAGCTGCCTGAAGTTCCAAGCGCGGTATAGACGTGGGCTTCAAAGGAGAAACCCGTGCCTTGCTTGCGATGAGTGAGAGTTTAATGCTGCCATCAGGGTACACCAAACGCCAATACGCGACGCAAGCATAGGCAAGCTGGCTTGCATCCGCCAAAACGTGTAGCTCTCTGTAAGAAGGCTCAGAATCGCTGCCTTTTGAATACCAACGGGCAATTTTTAGAGAAGAAATTGTCGAAAGTTCTTGGAACCATTCAAACCACTTTGATGCTTCCGCTGGCGGCAGTTCAGTATCCCAATCGATATTTAACCTCCACGCCTGTTGGAATAAAATTCGGCCCTTAACAACTACAGGTCCTAACAGACCGAGAGGGTCGTAAACGCGCATGAGATGTGATAGTACTTTGCGTTTTGTAAGCGGGGCGAGGCCCTTACAGAACCCAGTTCGAAAACCTAAGTCATCCGTGGCGGGGTCCCAAACTACGCCTAGTGCTAGAATGTTATTATTAAAACTGCCAAGATTGATTTCCGAAGGTTGAGCAGCCCGCAAATACTCAGGGACTAGTTTTAATGCTGCTGGCTCATTGGAAATCCAGCCTCTCATTTCAAAGCATGCCGAACTGTGGACAGTAATTATGTCTGCTGCTAGTTGGGCGGATTCGTGAACGTCATCTTGCGAATCTATATAGTCATCCATATAATGATGGAATAAAATAGGGTCAACAGCTTTAGGATACGAATGAATGTGCTCTTTAGCATTTTTATTCTTGATGTAATGCGCAATAAAGGGCCTACAACATGCACCAAAAATAACGGCTGTCATCCTGAATTCTTTTATGGGTTGTGATTTTTCAGACCTCCATAGATACCGGAGAGCATCTCTGTCCTGCTCTCTAATTCGAATCTGTGGAAACATTTCTTTAATATCTGCTGTTATAGCAACACGACCTTCTCGAAAACAAAATAAGACTTTCAGAAAAGGTTGAAGTAAGTCAGGACCAGCAAGCAACAAAGAATTCAGGCTGACCCCTTCATTCATGGCGGCGGCATCGTGAACAACGCGAATTTTGCGCTTTTGGGGATGACACACGCCAAAATGCGGGAGATACAAACGTAAATTTTTGGTATTTTTATAACTATCGCTGCCCGAGTAATACGAATCCGAGGTGCATTCCTCTGCATAACCTTTAGTAATCATATTCGTCATAAAATCATCATAGGCTACAGCGAAACCGGTGTCTTTGGCCATGCGTTTTTCGAGACTTAAGAGACGTGACATTGTCTGAGGGTAACTGTCAGGTATGCGTTGTATGTCGTCACGCCACGGCATGCCTACCTCGAACCGACCTGTGAGTAAACGTCGTGTAGTAGATTCTAGGATATCTACAGCGCGTTGGTCCTGCCTACTATGAATAGTTTCTTTCGTACAAATCCCTAAAGAATCAAGTTTGTAATTCTCCTTGATTAGGAACTCTAATTTATCATCCTCGATTGTATCAGTGTACGTACTATGATTCACGAATTCCACTAATTTTGTTTTGCTAGAAGCCACACCGTATAAAGTCCAGCCTAATGATGTAAGACAAGCTACTGGTTCGTTCTTTTTACCAACGCGAACTTCGCGGTTAATTGACAGATGCCAATGTTCAGCTCCAATTAAAATAGTTGGGGTAGCATCTTCATACGACAAAACGTCTACCAAGTCCACCAAGTGTGAATAAGACTCTATAAGTTCCCGTTGAATTGTTTGTGGGCGCAAAGACAACGATTCAATAGCTCTTGCGTTCTTCACAAAAAAAGTTTCCTGTGTGATTGTACCTTTAATATAAAAATCAACATACGATACCTTGGTATTACACTCAAAACCACCAATACCATTCACTGTTATCGTCTGTTGTGGCCCTGTGACTCCTATTCGCGCAGCAACGCTTGAGTCTATTAATGTGGCGGTGCTCCCGTCGTCCAGGAGAGCATAAACGTTACAATTTCCTGTAGGACCGAAAACAGTGACAGGGATTATTTTCAAATAGGCGCGAGGACGAAGAGCTAGGATGGTGTTTGGTTGTTCTACGCCTGTAGAAGTAGTCGATATTACAACTTTTTCTTCGGTTTGTACTAAATCATTCGAAGTCTGGTGTGTATTTTGACCGGCTGTGTCTGTAGTAGCTGTACAAATGTTACTGTTATCTACCAGCGTATCGAGTGATTTGTGAAGCAGCGGATTATGACGTAAATGGCATCCATTGATACCACACGGCTCTACTTTGCAAGTTTTCCATTGATGGGACTTGCGTTTTAGACAACGATAGCACACCTTTGCTTCGCGTAACCACTGCCACCTATCGTCGATAGACAAAGACTTGAATTCATTACATGACTTTATATTGTGAGGTTTCTTACAAAACGAACACTCTTGTTTAATGGTGGAATTACCCTTAGAAACAATCTTTGTCTGTGTTAGAGCATTTATATTTTCACGCTTTAATGCTAGTCTTTCTATAGGAAAATGTTGCAATTGTTGTGCCGAGCTAGACTCGGGTGATAAACCAAACCGAATATATTGGTCTAGTTCACGCTGCAAAAAGTCCGACAGTATTTCTAATTTAGGTCGCCCAGTAGAGTCTTGCATCGCAAAGTCAGTCCACCTAATTTCCATTGTAGGATTAAGTTTTCCTAAAACAGCGTGAAATAACTCGGGAGAAAACAAATACTCCATTTTCTCTAACAGCTTAATAGTAGAAACAGAATTACGTACCCTGTTACAGAGAATTCCGAGTTCTTTAAGATCGTTACCTAATCGTGGAAGATTTTTTAGTCCAATAACTTCCTTGTAAACGATGAGCTCGGGGCGTGCGAAGTTGTCTTCAAGTGCGCGCATGACTTCCTGCGGGTCATCTGTTGACATCAACAAAGCTGCGACGGCCTCTCGTGCGGGGCCGCGGAGTGCATTTTGTAATCGTATTATATTTTCTAAAGGTGAGAAATTAATTTTAGTAACATCATAAATACGTTTAAATTGTAACCATTGCAATGTGTTACCAGAAAAAGGGAAGAGCTCCAATTTCTGCGCTTTAGGCGCACAAGCGAGAGCCTTTGCAGCTGCGGCGGTATCCGCTACAGCTTGTAAAAGCGAAGGAGCGTGTTTGTTTAGCTCCGTGGTGAGCGGGGGCAGAATGCCATCCGCTTTAGAGTCAGAAATATTTTGAGATTGCATTCGAGAGAAAATATTAATTGGGGGTGCAGTTGCCCTTGTGGCCATAGGTACCGTTACCGGTTGGCAAGGTGACGGAACATAAATGTGATGTTCATACCCTACTGCTGAAATGCCCCTATTATCTTCCTTCACTACATAAGTGTTATCGCCATGATCGTCTATCCACTTTTTGGTTCTATCTACGCTTACCCCGACAGAGCTATGTTGACTCCTGCGGCTTCCGGAGCCACTTTTGCTAGCCTCGGCGTCAACAGCGGCGAGTTCAGCCTGCAGCTCGGTTTCCTCCACTAAACGGCGAAGCTCTGCGAGTTCCCGTTCCCGGTCGCGTTCACGTGCCACGAGTTCTTGCTCATGCTCAAGTCGGCGACGCAAGGCAAGTGCCTCTATGGCCGCCTTTTGAGCTTTCACAATTGTAGAAGAACGCGTAGACCTAGTCCTGGCAGTTTGCTGACTTGGGGTTCTACCACCTTCCAGACTGACGTGATCGGGTTGCGGTCTGTCGTTGTTAGTCGACTGAACAGGCTCTACAATACACGCGCTAGGTCCGGGATTAGCTGACATGACTCTACTCTTACTACGGGTGATCATGAAAGGCGAGATAGAACGTGGATAGATACAAAAATATGAATAAAATACGTGCACACAAATGAATTCTTTTAAATGACAATCATGAAAAACAAAATGTTCTAGATGCGCTGAAAAACTAGGGAGAAGGACCAAAATGTAAGCGACAGCTTAAATGAGAGAGAGATGAGTGGAATGGATGTATGTAATAATAAATAAAATACCTTTTAAAATTGTGTTTTTCATATAATTTCTTACGCACGATGATAACAGTCAGAAAAATGTAGCCAATCTAACAATGTCAAATTTTGAATTTTAAAAAGTAAAAATTATAAATATAAATACATTCTAAAAAATACAGATAGCAAAGAGTCTGCAACAGGATTAATGCTGAATTGCTTGAAATCGCTTCGTAAATAAGTCATTATTTCTCATAAAAAGTAATGGATAAAAAATGGTTATTGTGGGTTATCCCTAAGAAATAAACAAATACCATCACGAACTTTTTGTAGACCTTGTTAATGTGTGCACTATAGTACATTATTTTGATCTATCTCGTAGGGTTCAGCCAGCGTTATGACATCACATTAGAAACCTCTAAAATTATCAGAGTTTTTCTACTATATTATGCATATAAACCTTGTTCTTGAATCACTCTATCTATTAAGAAATACTGCATCAAAATCCGTTGCGTAGTTTTAAAGATCTAAGCATAAATTGGGACAGACAGACAGCGGGAAGCGACTTTGTTTTATACTATAAAATAATATAATGTAGTGATAGTGAAGCGGGAAGCGACTTTGATTTATACTATGTAGTGATGTGTAGTAACCCTAGTTCAAATTCCATTTCTAGTTCTGCTATACTTTAAGTTGTTGTATTTCAATGCTCAGAAAAATTATCTTCTTTATCCTTCCTTAAAATGATAATAATATTGTTTTATTCATTGAACGATTGATTATAATATATAGGGACATATGTTTTTTTTTCTACCTTCATCCAACATCATTAAAATCTTGACACCATTATTCGTTCAAGGACTATATGAGCAGAATGTATTTTTTAAGGGTGTACCCCTTACATTGAGAATTCTCCCTTTTGTATCCTCTCACGTTTGGGTCTCCACTTTGACCCTTGCACCAGTCATCACTTAAACGTAATACTATGGTCACAAATATATCAATGACACTTCTTTCTAAAATAAACCTTATTTCTTTAAATGAAAGTCCATTTCAGAGCAACTGAGATACCATGTTAAATCGACAAACCACACGCGACATTAATACGCGCCCAAATAAAAACTTTTCGGCATTTGAAATAAGAATCAGTTTTCTTTGATTGGGCTCACACGAACTTGTAACAGGCATAATTTTCACAATTGCAAAGGAATATGTGGTTTCATACGTGGAGTTTAAGGTTGGTTTTTGGTTTCTGGTTTTACGGGCTTAGGAATATCTAAATTCAGATGTGGGTCATCGCATAGAGGTTTGCTAATTGTTGGGTGTGCGTTAAGGAGCGCTCAGAAAGCTTTTAGGGAAGACGTTGCGTTACAAATAATACAGTTTGTTGTGCATTAAATGGAAAGATTTGGAGTTTTGGACTTTGACGAATTCTAAAATATTTTCCTCGTACTCGGAATCATAAATTTTGGTAGTATTTAGTTCTGTTATGAATTTACGTAGGTAAGAACATTTTATTACAATCAAGGCAAGGTCTGTCTGGCTCAGTATAGCACCCCCATCTCTTCTCGTTGGGTGTTGTAGAAGGCGACTAAGGTAAACAAGAAGACGGGCGACAGCGTCTTTTAACATTTACGTATAGACGCCTGGCAAACGTGTTGATTATGGCATTTCCATAATGACTCACTATTTGTTCACGGCCCCCATTTCCTGGTAGCTCCTCTATTCCTGGCCTTGGTAGCGAGGAATCTACGTGTGCAGATGACCGGCTGTCACCACCACCGGACGTGTTGCTTCACTGCTGGTCTTTTAGAGAAGCTCAGTCACCATAACATTAGAAAATGAACCTATTGAAAACTAATTTTACAGATTATGCCACGGTTTATTTTTGATTTTAATTACCCGACTTTTCGAATATTTTACAACATTCATGGTCACCGGCGTACTGAGGTGGTAGCTGTCCATACTCCTCAGTCCAGTCAGATTTTTTTGGCACACAATACATTCATAAGTTCATCAAAAGAGCTTCTAAATTATAATATTCATTCCGAGCGCACGAAACCACTAAATGCTTAAATGCTAAGATGAATTGGCTTTTACAAATGTTTTCCAGTTTACTTTTTAATCAGGCTTAACTTTTGAAACCGGCGCAGGAAAGCCCATAGAGACCGCTGTCAAATATAATCACGAAATTTGGCATAGCTTTTATAAACTTAATATTCCAAAGTTTAAAATGCTTTTACTGGGTGGTATGCCTTGTTTTATTTTTTACTTTCTCTTTCTTTGTTTATTTTAATAACAGACCGTACCGTCTCTTCAAATTTCAACTACCCAGTAGTATAATTAAAATTGTCTTCACGGAGTGATTCAATGATGTGTCAAAGTGTGAAATCTTTGTAAATCCATTGTGTAGTTTGGAAAAAAAACGTTATTAAACAGAAAGACAGAAAACGATATTTAATAAGATATACGTAACAGGGGGTACAGAAGTGAATGAGAAAAAGACAATTATTAGATTTTAGCAAAACTTATCCACAGGAAGCATCACGCACGATCGGTCAATACCTTCTTCTTCTTCGTACGGGCGTATCCACAACTCGACGACTAAATACCTTATTATTACGGTCAATACCTTATTTTGAGGAAGAAAACACACTTGTATATGGGTATAAGTGGTCCGTGAACAAAATCATGCCCAAGTGGCATTAAAAACAGAACGAAATGAATATGTCGCAACATTTTCCTTACAACCAGAAACATATATTGCTGTGACCTGTAAGTCACTTATCGACCCTCATTATGGACGAAATACTTGAGGGGTGAAATCGGAAAAAGATTTCCACATTCCCGAATGATTGCCTACAAAAGTGGTACAGGCAGCGAGTGAATGTGTTGCGTAAATGTATCCCGACTTTCTTGAGTGGGATCGACATGTATTACTTAAGCATTAAAGGTTTTATATAAAGGGCTTAAGGAATGCTAGTACTATGACACAAAACATTGCATCGATTTTTAAAATGGTAAATAAGTTTATTTTGCGTGCACTTCAATAGGTCCACGGGGCCCTGTGGACAACCAGGCTATATGGATTTCTTACCCACTAAAACCCCGTGGTTGTCGCATTGGCACATGAGAGGGGAACCTGGTTTTTCCGGTGGGATCTGCACCAGGTGTCCCTCAGTTCCTCGCCTTTGAGCCCTTACTCCCTGAAAACCTGCTCACGTTGCTCACGGGACGTGGGTTGCAACCTCGCCACCGTCCTCCTTTGATGATTTTGAACTTGTAAAGAAAAACGTAGCAGTAAGTTTTTTTGCTATTTTCAACAAATCTTGTAAGAAGCATGTCACCAACTGGCAAAGTACCCAACTTACCAATAGAAAAGTTACCTTAACAGCTACTGCGCTGTAGAAGCTAGCAATCAACGCACTCGTGAATTTCCAATATACTGCAGCACCAATCTCCCCAGCTCAAACTTTAATGAAGCTAAACACACAGCTCGAGAGCCTCGCTCTCTCGTGTTGACTTGTTTGTCCACTTCCGACTAGCTTGCGAGTCGATAACTCAAGTTGCTATTTAACTCAGCAAGCTAATCTAAATTACGTCACGGTCAAGCTCGGTAAATCCCGAACCCAATTTATCTTTGACACGCCCGTTTTATACTTCTTCGGAGAGCAGCGCCTTGGGCTGCAAGGATGTCTTGGAGTATGGAAGATGTTTGGAAAGGGTAATTTTTAGAAATATCATAACTAAAGTAGGGCCAGTTTAATAGATCATATTTGTCACTTCATCATTTAACAACGTAACCTTGTAATGGCGGGCATAAAATATTATTATTTTTCTTGTTGTTAGAACTGCACAATTGCTTAACTTTTTTCAAATTCGATTACATATTTATCGCAATAATGACAAAAGAAACAGACATAACATGGAAACTAAATAGGTGTCAAATATGATCTATTAAATAGGCCCTACTTTAACTGCTGAAAATAAGCAACTGGGGAAGAATTTTTTAGAGAGTAATACTAAAGGTTACGAATAATCTTATATTTTTGCGTAAATGGAAAAAAAAATAATAATATTAATATCATTTCGACCAATACCGCCACCACCGGTACCAATCGCGGAAAATATCATACCTAATGCACAAGTCCTAGCGCAGACATGTGCACATTTTACCTTTTTTCTTCATCTTCTTCTTTCACTCTCGCAATACAATGGAACAGAAGACTGACACGACCGGGGAGAAGTCAAGGCAATAGGCATGATGACTGCAACACAATACCAATAAATCTGTGGTTTTAAATATTAGAACAGATTGCACTGATTCCAAAAATGCATCTCATTTTCATAATAATAGAGAGATTTTCGTGATATTTAAGCAAATAAATTACTCAAATACAGCTAATCGCCATTTTGTAATAAACGCTGATCAGAGTGAATGACGTCAATCCTGTGTAAATAACAACTGTCAAACTGTCATCTCAACATTTTCTTTCATACAATGATTCACTTTTATACCTAGACAGATGTTTATTTACACCGCCGTAGTGACGGCACAAAATGGCGCCATGCACCAGCCATCAATTCAAACTCTATTTTAAAAATTGAAAATATTGCTATTAATTGTAAATTTAATACAAAAATATGATTATTTTCGGCAATAGTAGACCCGTAAGTACATTATAGAGTATTTTTTCAAAATTAGTCATCATGCCTATTGGACATGCCCTTTTTACTAGTGTTACGTTGTAACAACGTAAATCATTAAAATAGTAAAATAAAAAACTTTACGAACAGACAACCGCAATACCATATTTCTATTATCGTACGGAAGCCGCGCGACGCAACTAGTATTAGCGCTCACAGCGCCATATAAGGCAATGTTCTGTGTCAATATCGGAAACAATTCTAGAAATCATGTTTACAATTCTCACACCTTCAGCGACGAGATCCTTCTATGTATGCTCCTTCTCGCTCGGAAGCATCATTGTTTGCTATTTCCTATCTCCGTCGCACATGTTATGTTTACGAATAGAAGGAATGGATTCGGAATTTTATTCTCGATCGCGCCGTCCTCGCCGTAGGTCATTATTGGTATATATTTAAGTATGGGCGAGGGAATCAGATCATTTTGGATATGGAATTATTGTTTGTGAAGTGACACGCGTGTGATTTGTGAGCAAGAGTTCTGTGCTACGTACGAAATTGCTATTGCCAGTGTTTAGAGTAGTTCTTTTTAAAAAACCGGATTTTAACCCCCTGGTAAGTTCATACAATTATCCAAGTTAATTAATTTTCATGTTAGGTAATTCAGTTACAGTCTAGCAAGTAATATCTCAACCTTTTTATAGTATTATTAACGTTGCTTTTGCTATTTTATCTCTTAATTTCATTTCTTCAATGTACTGAATGTGACAGGATGTTTTAATGTCAATCAATTATAACCTCATTTATCTATTCATTCCAATAACTCTTATATATGTTTTGACACGGTATTTTCCTTATAAAATTCCTATATCTTAATATTAAAGCCCAATCAGTTTTAGCCTTCACAAGAATCAGGTGAAATATATTAATATAGTCTCAGTAATTAATTCCATTGTGTAGTCTAGGCCAGTAATTTTAACCTATATTCTAATGAGTAATTAACATTTTACAATGTCCAGATAGTTTAAACTCCATAATATCAGTTCATACTTGCAAGGAATAATCATTGTTTTTCATAATTAGTAGTCTAATAGAATTTTCCAGAGTAAAAATTGTTTACAAGTTTGTCATTGTAAATTAAACTTATAGTCTTGTATGAGTACATTGTTGTATAAGAATGTCTTAATTTCCTTTAAGTGTTAAAGCCATCTGTAATGTAGTTGCTTACATAAATTATTCTTTATTCTATTAGTTCATCACATAGCTGAGAGATATATTTAGTTTTGGTTATTATAAGGGAAAGTACCGGGGAAACAAATATTAAAAGTCTTTGTTCCTTCAATATGTTTTATTATAATTGTTAATGTAAAATGTAATATTTTCTTTGTTCTGCATGGCGTTGTGGAATGGTGATTATCCGGCATATAAAACATTGGGGATTTGATTCTGGGTTGGGTAAAAATATTTCATTTAAATATTTAATTTTCTTTAAATTACATTTCAACCGGAAATGCATTTCACCACTCCATTCCGCATAATATTTAATTGTTTTGCGAAAGATACCGACGCCCATATCTGGTCACACTAGTGCCAGGGCATCGGATCTTTCGCGCTACAGAAGATGTTTCAACGCGTTCCAGGATTGGGGGTTCACCGTACCCATTGGAGTGCACCGCTAGGATTGCACCGCTAGGGGTTCACCGTTCCCCGTTTGGAGTTCACTTTTGGGACTACACCGTGCCCGCTTGGAGTTCCCCGTTACCCGTTCACCGTTGGGACTCCACCGTTCATCGTACAGATTGACTGTACAAGCGGCGACGCTTCAGGCTGCACTGTAACACCCGAGCCACCGGTGTCCTTCAAGTAACCGAGTGTCGGCTGAAGGCACTACCGAAGACCCCCAAGCGTCGAGGACTCGGACGGCCAAAAGTTAAGCCCCTGCACTATTTTATTGTTCCGACCAGATAACTTCCCTGTGCCGCGAATCCACACCCGTGTGTTTTGACTTTATTTTAGAGACATTAGAGTTTGGTTCTAGTGCGATTTTTTAGAGACTTTAGAGTTTTAATTTTATTAGTGAGAATTTAATTCCTGCCGGGTTAACGTATTTATTTATTAACGTTTCAATAAACAACTTGTAATTTTACTCGTTGTTCTTATTTCTTGTACCTAGCCGTCAGGCGAACGTAGCAGTAACGTCCAACGTACTGTCAACGTAACACTAGGTAGGTTACTTGTGCAACAAACGGACCAGGTGAGACAAAAACAAATGCTGTTAATGCTACTATAACATAAACTATGTTGCAGAAACTGTCTAGGTAGAAAGCCCCTATGCAGGAGCCAACCAGCTCAACCAGGTAACCATGTACATGCCAGCTATTCTGACGCATGTATAAACAGACTTAGTAGCTGTCCATTTGACGTCACAGTTGTCTCAGGATATACTCTTAGATCTTCTAGTTACTATTGTTAGTCCGATCTACGCAGAAGAGCTTACAGTATCCTTGCGGTCTTGCTGTAGAATGCTTGCTTACTTCATCATGATCATCACTAGCCGGAAGACGTCCACTGTTGAACACGACAATTGGTTATTTGCATCCATCGGTTTCCTGCGATGCGCACAATATCGTCTCTCCACCTAGTGGGAGGCCTACCTACGTTGCGTCTTCCGATTCGTGGTCGCCACTCGAGAACCTTTCTTCCACAACGGTTATCGATTCTCCGAGCGATGTGGCCTGCCAATTGTCATTTCAACTTGCAGATTTTAAGAGCTATGTCGGTGACCTTGATTATTCGGCGAATCTCCTCATTACGGATTTCGTCACGCAAAGAAACTCCGAGTATAGCTCTCTCCATAGCTCGTAGTATGACTGAGCTTCTCTAAAAGGCTAACAGTTAGGGACCACGTATCAGTACCATATGTCATCACTGGCAACCCACACTGATTACAAACCTTCGTCTTCAGGCACTGCGGTATTTCGGACGAGAAGATTTCGCGTAGTTTGCTTGCTAATTAATCCGTAAATTTTGTGTCATTTCAATGGTTTCCAATTCTTATTGAATGCCACATCCAATAAAAAATTCTCGATCCTTTAAACCATCGATCGTACCGCAAAGCAATCACAGTAATTACAAGTTTAATTCGTTGCCTAGCCGCCTGCTTTGAACTCTGTTTTATATTTATGATTTTTGCTACAGAGGCTTTTGAAATGTTACAAACTATTTCGTTTTGTTTCTTTTTCATGTCTCTTTCCAATTAACCTGGCTTTTGATTTCTTTTTACTAAGAAAAATCTATGACCTAATTACTTAGACGATTGGCTTAGTGTAGAAATTTCCATCTTATTGTTGTGTAGGTGGAGAGAAAATTGTCTAAATTCACCAAATTTAGATTTTGTTGTAATCTTTTTTAGGCTCATTGTCTGAGATTACCCAGTCTGTACCTATGCCATCTTTTTTTATACAACTTAGGGCTGATTTTCCAATCTCTAGATAAATGTTACTCATTGGACATTGTAATACCGACAAATTGAAAAATGCTTTATTCTATATTTATATAGCTTTATGTGACCTACGGAATTAACTATTTAGCTGTTGGTTTTCCTATTAAATAAAATTAAAATAAAATAAAATAAATAAATAAATGCATAATGTACATTATTATTGATAAAGACTAGAGATACATATAAATACATCTAAAAGTACTTGTCAAGTGTTAGGGTGTCGCAACTAGAGGGCACAAGATTTTAATATTTTTTTATAATTACATTAAAATAGCGTTACATTAATAATAACATCATTACAATTATGACTCAATTATTTCAATATTCATAATATTCTTTGATATTGTAAAAACCTTTAACTTCTAGGAAAAGTTTTAGTTCTTTGATAAATGCTGCTGTTTCTTCAATTTGGATTATATATGGGTACAAAGGTCAAAAAGTCAAAAAAAAGTTTATTTCAAATAGGCTTAACGGTCGGTCGGTCAAGTTTTGAACGGTCGTGTTTTTATTTTAAAAAAAAGCTATCACCGGATCACAACGCGGCCTTACATGATTGCATATTTGAATAGCCATGAAGTATGTACCTAATTTAACTATGGAAAGTGCTGAGACTGGTTGAACTAAAGTATACTTTCGTCGCAGTGACTCTGTTTATGAAAATTGATCTAATGTGTTTTCTGAGAAATTTGCATATATCCAAAATGTAAATAGATGTAATTGTTAATATTTTTCCTTTAATGAAGTTTTGCCTACAGCTTTCTCTTCTCCCGATATTAACCAGAATTCTTATGCATGTTTTTTGTAATATGAATATTTCCTGCGCGTTAGTACTGTTTCCCCATAAGATAATGCCCTACTGTAGCAACGAATATGCATAAGGATAATATGCACAATGAGAGGTTTTATAATCCGTGGTTATAAAGTGCGTACGTGAATCTTGACAGTTTACCAGCTATTTTATCAACGTGGCATTTCCAGTTCATATGGGTATCTATTTCTTTGTCATCTATCATTAGCTGCGTCCACACCTTGGTCCACTCCAACCGCACGCTATTTAAGGCTCCGCTCACGAGACAGCCTCAGTAGTTTGCCCGGAAACTCCGAGCCGTTCCTCGCGAGGCAAGCCGAGCCTTCATGCCATGAAATGGATATTTGCGTTAATATCTGTTGTGCTTTATAAAGGCTGGCTCGCGAGCCAAAAAAACGCCGTGCACACCAGACGAACAACGCACACCGAGGCACCTTTGAGCGCGTCTCGTTTACCGACAGCCGACGGCTCGACCTCAAGACACGCACAGCCGAGGCAACGTGCACCCGACCAACCCCGAGGCACGTCCACAACAATCACACATTTGGCTCGCGAGGCTTCCACGTGACCTATTGCAGATTGTAGGTGACAATCGTTTTTAATGGTTTATCCGACTGATATTTATCCGAACAATTAAAAATTAGCCCATAGTCATAAGACGTTCACCTCAAAGTAGGTAAGCGTTGTATTGCATTGCACTCTTATTGCACTTGCACTCATGGACAACATTATTTTATAAAAACACAATAACAACATTTCTCCAGAATATTTGGCCTTCAACTCCAATAAGATATTATCCAGATCGAAGCTGACAGCTCCGATGCCAACACGCCTGGCACTTTAGATGTATACGTGACTAACATTCTGTATTATGCACAATACAGAGTTTCTATATATAGAGTTTCAGAATATTGCTAAATCATTGCAGTTGGATCGTTAATGATGTAAAAAGTAATTCTAAAATAAACCCCGACAGTAAAATAAATTAATAACTGCTAGTTTTTTCTACCATACATTCGATGCAGAAATTATTAAAGCTGTTAGTTTTTAAAAATATAGTTCACTTCATTGTGTGTATATGTGGTGAATCCACATATACACAGTCCTAGGTGCCTAAATATTATTAGAAACTAGTGTTTAAAAATATAATAATGTTAAATTTCTAAAAAAGGATTTTTCCTCTTATTTTCTAACGTCCTCACTATTTTTCCTTTTTTATACGATTTTTTTTAATTTAATTTTGATTATTACTTCATAATTATCAATTCACCATTGTTTTTTTCATAAAATAAAAAAAAAACCTCTAAATAGCTTCCCTAGGTTTCAAGCAGCTCTTCTTTTTAGGACCTAAGGATGCTTTGCGACCTATAATATAAAAAATATAATTGTCTATCTTTTTTATCAAATCTACTTATGCTTTTCTTTACAAGTTTCAAATCGAAACAATTAATGTACGAATACAGGAGTGATGGCTGACCAGTGGCCAGCCAAAGACAATTGGCAGGGTTCAATAAGACATTCAACCGATTTTGTATCTTGTAAAGAAACAGAGTATAGGTACGTAGATTTGAAAAATAAAGACTATTTGTAAGTTATATTTTTAGCATATTTCATAAAACTTTATACCTACCTACTTCAAAATTTCGAATAATTTAAACAAACGTTTTGGTAACTGGTGATTTAAATTGATCATTAGTATGTTCTGAATGGCTCATTAGTAAACTGAGACCCGGAAAAAAGTTTCAAGAGAAAAAGATTTGGCTTTGTAATATGACAGAATGAACTTTTAAAACTTGCATTAAGCAAAGTGAAGTTTTTGAAACTGACCGCGCCTTCAGTAATAGTTCCATTATCTTAATGCACCAAGAGTGTACTAATAACCTTAATTAAATTCTAGCGGCTCACGCTTATAAATAAAAAAGTGATTAATCTTTTACAATGAAGCACGCCATTGTACATATGTTTTTTGTTCTATTGTAAAACTACCTATTGTCTAGTCACTAGACTACTATTTCTTCTTTATGTACACACTAGACTCTAGTGTGTACATAAAGAATAAATAAATAAAGAGGGCCTTAAAAGGGACTATAGTGTGTGTGGGTGTAAGAGATATGAATTACTAAAATATTTTCAAGGCACACAGAGCCAGTTGTTATCACTAATAGGTAATCAATCAGTTGGGTAAGCAACGTCAGGCAAGGTCGGTCCTTAGATGGGTAATCGTATTTGAACTGAGCATCTCCGTGCTTTGAAGGGCACGCAAAAAGTCGGCCCCGTTTGTTGTCTTCTAGACAGCAGTCGTTAAGCCGAGTCAGAGGGTTAGGGGCAGCTTGAACTACTCTGACACCATACTCTGATACAATTTAGTATTTAAATTTAGACCGATCTCCTAATGTTAATTACAAGATTTTTAATATGTTCAATGGTACAAAAATAAGGTAGAAAAATTAAATTTGGGTACCTCAATGCATAGCTAGAAGGTTATGAGAAAGATAGGTGTTCATGTCCGGTGTGGTTACTTGCCCAAATCCAGTACATCGTGGTCGGAATGGAAAATCCCACCTACGGCGGTGCCGGCGAAATCCCCACAGGAGTTTCTCACGAAAAAAATGATTCCATCACTCGCCGAGTAGACGGAAGTGTTGACCCAATCAATGCATTAGAGCATGATGTAAAAGAAAAACTTGTAGTTCAAAAGAACAGAAAGCTACAAGAAAAAGTCCATGTAGAAAAAAAAACCGCGTTTATCGCTGTAACAAAATAAATTTTCCATTACTCTAAAATTCAAACCAAATATCAAAATACAATGTCTCCAAAAGCGAGAACACTTACCGGCTTTATTTTCTTTAACCACATTTTTTAAATAATGGGAATCAAAGGTGAATCACCTAGATATAAAAACCGTTTTTTTTAAATACAAAATTGACATGTTCACTCGGTCCAAGTCCGAGGAAAGTGACGTCTCCTTCAATGACAGATCGAAACAAAATGTCCGCTGTTGCTAATGTCAAACGAGAAGATATTTCCATGATCGATCGATGACATAGACAAAAAATTGTTGCTAGTGATGGATAAAATTTTACCTATTTAAGACCCAAAAATCTAAAGTGTGCTAAAAACTTAAGAGACCTATGTAACACGTTACACAAGGTGGCAAGCAAGCATGTGGACCGCCTAATGTTAAGCAGTCACCGCAGCCTATAGACGAATGCAACACCAGAAGAATCACTAGCGCGTTGCCGACCCAAAAGACATCGGATATTAAGTCTTTTGTGTCCAGTAATTCTTTGCGCGACAGAATTCGAAATGTGGAGATTCGCTGAAGAACCAAGGTCACCGACATAGCTCTCAGAATCTGCAAGTTGAAGTGGCAATGGGCAGGCCACATCGCTCGAAGAACCGATAACCGATGGGGTAGAAAGGTTCTCGAGTGGCGACCACGAACCGGAAGACGCAGCGTTGGCAGGCCTCCCACTAGGTGGACAGACGACATTGTGCGCGTTGCAGGTAACCGGTGGATGCAAATAGTCAATTGTCGTTCATTGTGGCGTTCTAAGGGGGAGGCCTATGTTCAGCAGTGGACGTCTTCCGGCTGATTATGATGATGATGATGATGTCCAGTAATTTCACCAGCTATAGTACCCTTCTAACCGGAACACAACAACGTTTACAAACTGCTGCTTGGCGGCAGAATAGATATCTAACACTGCGCCTACCGTTACCACTACCTATGTAGATGGTTCCTTGCAAAAGGAACCTACCACCTGTGAAAATTAAATTAATGTTGCATCAGAATGTATGTAATCTACACACATCAAAAGTGTCTAGGGATCAACATATATTTTTGCAATAACTTTTCTCCTGATTGATATTAATTAAAATTTTCTTTAAGGATTCATCAAATAAAGTGTTTTCGTTTGTCACAGTAACGATAAACCAAGTCACCTTTGCATTAATAAAGAAATTTGCCATTTTCCTAATAAAGGGATTTTTGACATTTGAACCACTAACACAAAAGTTCGAAAAAAAGACTGAAATAACAGTTTTCTTTAAAATTTTATTGGGTAACTTAAACAATTAATAATCCGTGTTTCTACCGCGAACACTAACAACACAAGAACATCGGTTTGGCATACTCAAAATGAGTTCATCCAAATCACGCTGTGGAATGGCCGCCCATGTTCGTTGCAACAACAAAAAAAGGTCTTCTTGCGACTGGATACCCTCCATATTCGGCAGAGCTCTTCTCTGTAGCATATCCCATGCATGCTCAATCGGGTTCAAGTCTGGCGACTGAGCAGGCCAGGGCAGGACATTGATGTTAGCTGCGGCGAGAGTCTGTCTTACAACTCTTGCGGTGTGCGGTCGTGCATTATCATGCATTAACTGAAATAAGGGACCGATTTGCACTTGTAGAGGAACGATGACGTCTGATACAATCGTCTCAGCATAAATTTGAGCGTTGAGGTTGCCTCTGATCCAAATCAACTCAGTTCTTCCGCCGATCCAAATACCCGCCCATACCATGATGGTTCCACCACTATAAGGATGGACTTCCTGGCAGGATTTTAATCGCTGTTGGCGTCCAGGGGTTCTCCAGTGTCGTATACGTCTTGTATCCGGTCTCATACCAAAACGAGACTCATCAGAAAAGCACACGAAACGCCCAATCTCTGTTCTTCTGCCCAATTTCTGTGTTCAAGAGCCCATTGATATCGAATCCTACGATTGTGCATTGCTATAGGTGGTACCCGTAGCGGTCTTCGGGAATGAAGGTTCACTTCATGCAAGCGGTTTCTGACTGTTTGGTCGCTAATTAAGTTCCCTGAAGAGTGATGAAGCCTCACGGCTAACATCATGGCAGTTATTGTTGGAGCTCTTCGAGTTAAGATTTGAATATATCGGTCTTGTCTCCGTGTGGTGCAGCGATACCGTCCTCCATGGCGCTCAGCCACGGTACCAGTGCTTCGGTAACGTGTCCAAAGTCGACTGATAACACTCTGACTTGTATTCAGAGCTAAAGCCACAGTACGTTGCCGGGAACCAGCTTCTATCATTCCCACGGCTCTGAGCATTTCTTCCCTGCTTAAATGACGTCGCCGCTCCATAATAACGTTGGTTTTAATCAGTAGTAGGGAAACAGTAGCACTAATAATGTCTTCAATGCGTTGTATGTTTTTATAGGGAAAATATTGACAGCTGATTTTCATCTTTTACTCGAATTTGATTCACAGTTCCTGATTCAAATTATGAAATGCACCAAAAAGGATCCATATAAATTTATAAAATCATAAATTTATTACAAAGCCACATCTCAATCTCAAGAAATCCGCTTAAAAATGCTTGATCCCTAGACACTTTTGATGTGTGTATTATATCTGTTTGTCGCTTAAACAATGTTCTTGTTCATAATATATTGTAGTGTAAGCGACTGTTTTTATTTTAACATAGACTAGCAAATTGGGGTTAATTTCTCTAAGTATTTCAATAATGTCACAGGTTTTTTTTTATGTAACGAGACGATCTTTTAACGACTCGGTTTGTTGCCATACGTAGCCGCGGTAAATTAAGTATTGTATGGACCCTGAGTGCTCTAAAACAAAAATGGCCCCACACAGTGTAAATGAGACTCGGTCGTATATTTTAACAGTTAGTATCAAACGTAATGTCTACATTAACATGGCTCTTAGTGGCGTGTTCTAAAGTAAATACATTTTGTTCAACAAGCAAAACAACTTCACAAATCTAACTGTGTATTTTAAATAGCTAGTAAATTTAGGATATTCCTTTATTTTAATTATCAAGAGATAAACAAAACGTTCGTTTAATAGACTTGTTGGTCTAGGATTACTGATGGCTGTTTCACAAGTCAAATATTTGATAACATAAATACTAAGTATGTGAAAGTGTTTTGTGTCTTGCCTGACGGGGTACTGCTTAATTTGAACTAGAGCGAAAGTCTAATTTGGACAAGAAAAGAGATGATCTTAAGTCCGGGCCACCAGCAGCCATAAATTATAATTATTTAAATGGTGTGCTGACGTGCGCTCTCTGCGGGTGCACGTTTAGTGCAATGATAGGGTATGCCAGTCACCTGAGAGCACACCAGAGAGCTGAAACACAATAGCTCTCCCAAATAACTGGAGCGTCTGAAGTAGTCGCTGTAGCCGAATACGGCTGTGAGGCTACTATACTGCTTAACAGCAGAAGTTAAATGTGAGCCACTGTGATTTTGGTTCGGTCATGCTCGCCATCGAAAAGTCTTTGCTTTTGGCGGCGTCGTGTGGCGGGTCACCCCCTTCCCTCTAATATGGTTGAGGGGAGTGATGGCTGCTGCTCGAGTCAACTCGTGCGCGGGTGCTGCTTGGGGGGACTGGTCCGACTACTATCCATTTGGCCTTTTTTGTTGTAATTTTTGTCGTAATTTATTGTTTTCTTCTTTTCTCCCTTGCTTTATGTTTCGAACGGCAGGACACACTATCGCTAATGTCGATTCATTTGTAACAAAACAATGTTTAAAAAAAAAAGTGAAAAAATGACAAGCCCGCTGAGTTTCTTGCCGGATCTTCTCAGTTGAGGCCGCGTTGTGATCCGGTGGTAGCTTTTTTGTTTTAAAAAACATGATCTTTCAAAAGTGCTAGCGTTAAGCCTATTTGAAATAAAGATTTTTGAGTTTGAGTTTAGTGATTACACATCCTGGCCGCTACCTAATAGGCAGTGGGTTCCATTTCCCTTGACACTAGTCATTAAGTGACCTGTGTCCGGTAATTTCACCAGCTACTTGGCGCACTGCTGCTTGGCGGCAGAATTTCTGATACAGCAGTGGTACCTACCAGGACGGTTCCTTGCACAAGGGAACTACCACCTAGTAGGGCATCATCAGCAGCCAAAACACGTCCACTACTGAACAAAAGGCCTCCCCCTTAGTAGGGAGGGGTTGCCATAATCCCCACGCTTGGCAGGCGGCTTGGGGATCGCAGTATAGGTGGAAGATAAATCCAAAAGTAAGACGCTGCTGCCCGTCTTCCCGTTCTCGCTTAGTTGCCCCTTACGATACTCCGTGCACTGCACTGGGCACTGCGTTCGGATTTCGTCAGTGTCGTTCCAGCCCTATTACCTATAAGGTTAGTGTTTAATTGATGATATCGGCGAAAGAAAATACTGTAAGAAACGGCTGATTGGGTACGTACTCTTGGACATTACTTAATTTGTCCTTAAAACAAGGAACTACGTGCCACGTCTTAATACGAGTGCCAATTAATATGCATGATATGCGGAAATACCAAAAAGCAAACCTATTTCCATGCCACGAGGACTCAGAATTGAAGATTCGTTATATTAGTGAGAGATGTATCACAGAAATTCTATACAATTTTCGACTTAATATCTATGAGCTTTTGGTAAGTTTTCATTTGCTTGCAGTTCGAAAGGAGGATATACATTAGGGAAGCGACGCGCGAGGTTAAGAGGTTGCAAGACGAAATGCTAAGCGTGTGTTGGTTTGAATTACTGGAGGCACGTTATCTTCAAATGTTTGCCTTTCATATTTCCCGTACCCTACTCTTTGCTTTGTACGTTATTTGATTTGTGACGTCATAAACCTGCTTCGTGGGTGACGGTGATGTACATTTAAAAGCAACACGAGCCAACTCGATGCATGTGACATCATAGATCAAGTTTTTATGTTTTATTTTTTGCATTTTAATACTACTTGTACTCGTTTTGTGGCTGTCGTAAATTTTGGCAAGATATTTTAGAAAGTAATAAAAATGATTTAAAGCAGAGCACATTGAAAAATCAGCTCAAAATATATTATTTTTACATGTGATCGAAGAAACAGCCTTAAAGAAGAACTTGAAATAATGTCAGCTGCGAGAGGCATTTTCTTCCTGCGGTAACCGGTTGGATTACCACAGGATCTTTCCACACACAATCACACACCACCACCACACACCACATTTATCTTGTACTGTTATTTTTTTGTGTGCCTGTATACCTTTTTTTATTTTGTATATTTGTGGGTAGGTGTCGTTACCCGCCAAATAAATGTAGTTCTTCTTCTATTAGCTGAGCGACTGATTTTTAGTAGTTTATGCACCAAGGGGATAAAGTAGTGTCTGATGCCGCGGGCGTTAAATTGAATCGCGAGCATAACGAAGGATTCTAGCAATTCACGAGCGCAGCGCCCTCGCTGCGCTAAGAATTAACTCTATACTCCCTAGTATAGAGTTATTTCTTGAGCGTAGCGAGGGCATACTAGAATCTTGAGTACAGCGAGGGATTTAAGCTCGCCCAAGACAAAGGCACCTTTATCCCTGAGGAGAATACACTAATTTTCACACCTACTGCGAGGTAATAAAATACAAATATTGCTAGAATTAAAATAATCCTTACTATCCTTTCCTTACTAATATTATAAATGCGAAAGTAACTCTGTCTGTCTGTCTGTTACTCTCTAAGCCACTGAACCAATTTTGATGAAACTTGGTATAGAGATAGATTAGACCTCAAGGAAGGACATAGGCTACTTTTTATCCCGAAAAAAAATATGAAAGGGGTTGAAATAGGGAAGGAAAGGTAGTATGGAATTTCGTCATTGTTAAAGAAAATACTTTATTTTACATCCCTACTTCCCTAGCCATCCATACTTCCATACTTCCTTACTTCCTTACTCCTTACTAATATTATAAATGCGAAAGTAACTCTGTCTGTCTGTCTGTTACTCTATAACGCCTAAACTACTAAACCGATTTTGATGAAATTTAGTACAGAGATAGATTAGACCTCAAGGAAGGACATAGGCTACTTTTTATAGCGAAAAAAAAGATGAAAGGGGTTGAAATAGGGTGTAACCTTGTCGGCGAGCAAGAGAATGAAACACTAAAAAAAGGGCTACTCAAATTTATTAAAATAAATAAAACGAGAAAGATACGGTACAGGGGGGGAGGGGTCGATTTACTTATTAGCTTGTTCGCACATATAACAAAAATAGTTGTAACTCAACTAGGGGTCGTTAGGGAACGCAACGGCGATTCCCGCGGTCTTCAGACGTCTTCCTTCTATTTGTAATGGCCAGGAACGACACGGAACAGAGCCTGGACTAGGCCCGGTCGGTCAGCAACTCAGGCCCGAAGGTAGAACTTTTACCCGAAGGGTGGAACTTTTGCCCGAAGGGTGAACCCTGAAATGCCACATAAGCGTTCCTGTAGACGCCGTTCCCTAACGCGACACCCTCAGACCAGCTTTCAGTTGGTGGAGGCTGCCGCATTATGGAGACGTCTACAGGAAATAAAGTACACCCTAACAATATAACATATAACAATAGGCCTAACAGTACCTAGTTCACATAAAGAGAGATTACAATTAAAAAATCCTACAGCAGTAATTACTTATATTATTATAATCAATATGTGTGAGATCTTTGTAATAAATCTTTGACAATTGAAACTTAAAGTAGGTATAATAAACATTTGGTTGTAACTTTAGAACTTATTGCACATTAAAATTAACTGCAAAAGTAAAAAGTCTAGCCATTCTAGGTGTAGAATTTGCACGTGGCGGAGGATCAGGGAGGATCATGGCGATGCCTCCAAAATAGAAAGTATGTATATCTTCTACATCAGGGTAATAGAAACGCCATGATGATCCCGGTTTCTTCCGAAGATAAGATACTTTCAGCTCTTCGGTTTGCGTACCCTTTTTTATATTTCTACACCATGATTCTGCAAGCAAATATTTTATAAAAGATTTACATAATAAAACTAAGCAGCTGAGCTAAATTAAAGGTTTCTGATCGATATACATAAAAAGTATCCTAATTATAATATGCTTAAATCAATTTTTGACGTACCTACTGTATACATTTCATAAAAAAATGAAATTTGATGTACTGGCGATAAATAAGATATTAAGGGGGGATCATTCGTATACGTCCGAATGTGCCCCCTGCAGTACTGTCCGAATGTGCCCCAGGCCTTACTCTAAAATTAAAATTACAATTCATATAAATTCTAATTTAGTATGAGAAATATTACAATTAAAGCTCAAAATAAACAACAATAACATTAATTAATCATCACTATTTAGTCAAAAACATGAAAAATTCTTCCTGCAATTACGAACTAAACCTTAGTAAGTAAAATTACTCACCACGCGCGGAAACACTTAACGTCTTGTCAGCTCATACAGCGTGGCGCGACTGCCCCGAAGTTACGTTAGTAACATGGTGGCCGGTATGTCTATGCACACAAGCAAAGGCGTGTTTGTGTGCCGTTTAGTTTTTCTTCTAGACTTACTGTATGAATGTGCCCCGCGTACGAAGGGTGACCACTTTCCCTATATATTACTACTCTAAGCAGAGAACCGCACGAAAAACAAAACATTTGAAAATCGAACTGAGCGCGACGAGCACGACCCAGTGTTCTATTCTAGAAAATAAAATGAAATAGATGATAACGCGGCAAATCACTATGTTGATATTATTGACGGTCTCGTTGGTCTAGTGGTTAGACACCCTGGCCGCTACCCAATAGGTCGTGGGTTTGATTCCCACCAAGTGTCTGGGTGTTATTTAACTATTTAGTTAATATTAGTTATCTGGTTTCCATAGTACAGGCTCTGCCTAGTTTGGGATCAGATTACCGTGTGTGGATTGTCCCAAAATATTGTTATTATTTTAATTCTAGCAATATTTGTACTTTATTACCTCGCAATAGGTGTGAAAAGTAGTGTATTCACCTCGGGGATAAAGGTGCCTTTATCTTGGGCGAGCTTACATCCCTCGCTGTACTCAGGATTCTAGTATAAACTCTATGCTCCCTCGCTGCGCTCGGGAGTTGCTGGGATCCTTCGTTATGTTCGCGATTCAATTAAACGCCCGCGACATAAGACACTACTTTATCCCCTTGGTGCATAAACTACTATTATTGTACACAATAAAAACCTTTTTAAAAAAAAATTGAACCGACTTCAATATCACTGAAAAGTATAAAATAATTTATATATTATTGAAGTTGGTGTTAGCTTACCGGCTGTGTATATTTGGCACCAACTACAATAATATTTAAATTATTTTATACTTTTCAGTGATATTGAAGTCGGTTCAATTTTTTTTTAAAAAGATAAGTGAAATATTATGTAACTGATGATAAAAGTCGCTTAAAAATCCGTCGCGTAGTTTAGGAGGAGTTAGAGACAGATAGAAAGACAGACGCGGAAAGCATCTTTGTTGTATAAAAAATAGGTACAGTTACATTCTAGGGAGAATAGCTATTGCAAATGAATGAATAGATAAAATTTAACGTATTTAGGCTAAGTTGTTGAGGGTTTAATAACCTCAGACACAGCAAATGGTTCGTCTGACGTTGATAGATGATTTATTTCTCGGCAAATGCTGAAATTGCGTTGTTTGTAGCGCGACAGAATGAATTTATTTACCGAAATCACGAAGAAAAAGCTTTGGTTGTGTTTCTTTTTAAAAAGATTAAAGTTGATAAAGGGCGTGAGGTGCCAGTTTGATCCCTAACTGGATAGGTAATATGAATTCCCACCTGTGTGAAGTTAAATGCAGTAATTAGTAAGTAGTAGTAAGCAAGTAGCTTTTTGCTATCTATACTTATAATAAACTGTAACAGGTCCAATTCTGTACATTGAAGATATTTTGAAAATTATATTTGGAGGGCATTCTATAACCGATACTGAGGCCAAAAATGTATTTTTTTAATTTTTGTCTGTCTGTCTGTCTGTCTGTATCACGGCTGCGCATCACGCCGAAACTACTGAATGGATTCAAATGAAACTTGGCATGATTTGAGATCTTACTACGAGGTAGGACATAGGATACTTTTTATCCCGTAATCTAGCACGGTTCTTTTGGGAGAGGGGATTAAAGTCAAAATGGGTACTTGGTTATACGCTTGGTCCGATTTTATCAATTTTTCTTTATAATATAATAAATATTAGTAAGGGAACACTCATAGAGAGTTGTTATCAAGGTTTTGTAATCGATCGGGTTAAGCAACGTTTGGTAAGGTCATTAAATCGATGGGTGACCGTTTAACGCCATTTGAACTAAACGGGTCCGTGCTTCGGAGAGCAAGTAAAAAGTGGGTCCCAGTTTTTAACCGACTATAAAAAAGGAGGTTATGTATTCGATGCGAATGTCTGTTATTAAAAGTTTAGTTAACGTAAAAATAGCGCAGGCGGAGCTGCGTGGGTCAGCTAGTTGGTAATAAAATCGTTATGAAATTCATGTATGGCCTGTTTTTTTTCTCGCAGGGGAAACCTTCAAAAAGTCCCCGGGTGCCGTGGGGCTCAACCGGGGATGTGGGATTCTTATCCACTGAAAGCCCCGCGACTGTGGCACCAGCACATGAGAGGGGGCACCCAGGCTCTCCAGTGGGATTTGCACCAGGAGCCCCTCAGTGCCTTACCTTTGTGCCCACCGCCAGGTATTGTAGCCCCCTAGAAACCAGTTACGGTGGGACGGGGGTACACAAGGCGACAGCAGGAACATTATACACGTACGAACCCAAGGTCTGCCGACATAGGGGAATGAAAATACTCTGGGGCTTTAGGCAGTAAGAGTCTGACATCACCCACACTGCTACACCCGTGGTGGGGTATCCATGAGGATATCCCCACGATGAAGATGTTCGTTCATCAAGTATGATGGCTACTACGTGTAGGACGGTAGTGGTGTTGCGACTCCCATCCCCTTGAGCACCGTGACAGGTTCCCTTAGATCTAAGCATACATGCTCGGATCTGCCTGACAGATCTGCCTTACAGTTATGCCTGGGGGACAGAACTGCGGGTGTATGATGGGAACAAGTACAGATTTGCCTGCCTGATGCCTGTCCGCTGCCCGTGCTCAAAACCACCAGATCGGGCACGGGGAGGCATATCCGAGCTTCCAACTGTGCCTGTTTGCGAAACGACAGATATTCCCACCAGGTCACACCTCAGTCGCGCACTAACACATTAATCGTGTACGAGGACATTTGGACTTCCACATAAATAATGTTGTGTTATGTTGCAGCTGCCCCCGTGGGATGTCTGTTTAGAATTGCATCACCCCATCTCCTCTCGTTGGGTGTCGTAAGAGGCGACTAAGCGAGAACAGGAAGACGGGCAGCAATGTCTTTCTTTTGGATTAATCCTACACCTATACTGCGATCCCCAAGACACCTGGCAAGCGTGGGGATTATGGCAACCCCTCCCTTCTAAATGGGAGGCCATTTTTTCAGCACTGGACGTATTTCGGCTGCTGATGATGATGATGTTGTAGCTGGTACGCTGTAATGGGCACAAGAAGCTTCGGGTAACGAGAGATGCAGGCAGGTGATGCCCGCTGCTCGAGTCAACTCGTGCGCGGGTCTGACTACTATCCCTTTGGCCTTTTAGTTTGTTGTACTTTCTTCGTATTTTTTTTTCTGTCTTATTTGATCTTATGAACGGCAAGACACAACGTCGCTCTGTATTGTCGCTAATTGTAACATAACAAACTGTTTAAAAAAAGACAGTGAAAAAATGACAAGCCCGCTGAGTTTCTTGCCGGATCTTCTCAGTTGAGGCCGCGTTGTGATCCGGTGGTAGTAAAATATGACCTTTCAAATGTGGTAGCGTTAAGCCTACTTGAAATAAACTATATTTGACTTTGACTTTGAGAGTTTCGCTTACCTTGCCATACCATACCACATTACCATAGTACAGGATTAAGTCCCAGGATATTATTTGTAATACATCAGGTAATCAGGATGGTCACAATAATCAACACATAAGCATTTGACGGTCAATTATATTTTATAAACAATCGTGCAGAGTTTCCACTTACAACTGTTCTCAATGACGGTGACAGAATGAATAACTCGAACGTTGTGACACCGGTATATATATGCAAACAGATAAGCTAATCAAGAGTCCTACATATACAAAAACTATTACATATTTAACATTAATTAATACTATTTAGATTGGAGATTTAATTAGGAGAATTATCAATCAATAATACATATAAACCACAACTAATGTAAATATTACTCATAATCAGTATTTTGTTACGCCGGAAGCTGTCAAGCGCACGGCGACATAATTATATTTCATTTAGTAGGTAGTTACAAACAAGTATTTAAACACAAATCAAAATAATGTCATGCTATAGAACAAATTAAATCACAAATATAATCAATATATAATTATCTAGGTGCACAAAGTTGAGCAGGGACCGGAAGTCTGTAACACTCGGCCATCCTGCTTTGCCGTGCCCCACGGCGATCAGTATTACCACTTTCAGCCTAGTTTGTCGCTGATATACAGCATCTGAAAAAAAAAAATACAAAAGCAGAACATCTATCCATGTAGTCGTAACTAATAGGTATTAAGCTTGTAGGCTGCTGCTGCTGCTGCTGCTGCTACTGCTCTATTAATAAACCATAAATTATGTCCCGATCTCAGTTTCTATCATTGCATTCATGAATGACAACATCTATATTCATAATGTATCCTATATCTATCACCTTTCACAAAGTTTTTATTTATCACACAGCATTTATTTATTCCATATCGCAAAGCTTTAATGAACCCCATATCACATAGCATTTATATATCCCTTATCACCCACTTTTTTTCATATCACACTTCCATATCACAGATTTTTATCACATTGCATTTAATTAACCCCTTATCACTCAGCTTTTTATTTAACCCATATCTCACAGAATTAAAGATTATTTCATATCAATGTAGCAGTTCATATATATGTATGTATGTATATATACCTATAAATTTATCCATGTATTTATTTATATAAATATTTATATATTACATAATTTATTTTATATTTAATTATAATTTATTTATATATTTAATTTATTTATTTATTACATAATTTACTTTGTATTTTTGTATGTAGTAATTTGTTGTACACTTGTTTGTATCCCCAACAGTATTTAAATTTTTCTCCAAATTCTCCATCACTCAAAGGTTAGCTGTCAGAAAACTCAATGTTTGGGTTAAGTACGCCTTTGTACATTAATTTTCTTTATTTTATAATAATGTGTAATATTATTGTGTGCAATAAAGAATAAGAATAAGAATAGAGCCAATTTAATCCATATCACATAGACCATATCTAACCCATATCACACAGATCCAACATATTCCATATAACACGGACTTTGACTAACCCATATCACATAGATCCAATTTAATCCATATCACACAGATTTTATTTAACCCATATAACACAGATCCAATCTAATCCATATCACACAGATTTTATTTAAACCATATAACACAGATCCAATATAATCCATATCACACAGATCTTATGTAACCCGTATAACACAGATCCAATCTAATCTATATCACACAGATTTTATTTAACCCATATAACACAGATCCAAATCACACAGATTTTATTTAAACCATATAACACAGATCCAATCTAATCCATATCACACAGATCTTATTCAATCCATATAACACAGATCCAATCTAATCCATATCACACAGCTTTTATGTACATATTGGATGGTGAAATTCAGTTTACATTGATTTGTTGGGATTATTAATTACATCAGTAATCATTGATAATCACTTTCGTGAGTTACCAATAATGAGTATCACTCTTACATATCTCCAAAACTGGCGCGCGACGCGTAATAATATTGAAAGCCTGGCGCGCGATGCAGCTTCCTGTCAAACTAAACTTTTATGATTATGTTTAGATACATTAACTTAACTTTCTAACAAGTCTAATTTCTCAACCCTATCTATTTCTATTTATCGGAGGATACTACTATGTTCTCATTAGGTATGGGTGAAGTATATGGTGTAAGGACTTCACCACGTACTATTGGAATAAATTTTCGATATCTTTTCATGCCCTTGATATAACTTATAACATATCTATTGCGTGGTCAGCTTTACATCCTTTATAGGTACAATCCGTTATTTTTTTTCTAGTAACATACGCATTTTACGTTGTCCTACAGAGTAGTTAGCGCACTTCCTATATACGTGAATTGATGCCCGAATAATGGCTGAAAAGGAGGGACCCTAGCGATCGCAAAATCAGTATTATAAATTAGCGAGATCATGGTAAGATTTGTATACATGCAGATGTTTTAAATGTTATAAAGTTACGACATTATTACAGTTTACGAACAGCTTTAGAAAATACTTTCACACGGTCATAGTCTATAGTCTATTAGTAGATCAAAGTCTTAAATTGAAAGCCATCAGCGAGCTATGCGGGGAATAATAACTAAGGTGGTCTCTAATGCGGCGCAGTCCAACTCTGCATCCACGGGGATGCCAATGAAATATATCCGATAACGTTTTAGTGACCAACTGCTAATGTATCTAGCTCGTAGCTATGATAAAAATTGTTTCTCTCTAGTCAATTACTAAATATGCAATCTGTTATATAACTCCATCAGATTGGTTTTGCGACAGTACTCCTCTCCACCTAATCCAAGCGTACTTGCTCAGTATGGAATATAGATTCTTGGACAGGACCCCGTCTATTCTACGTCCTTCTTGGTCTACTGCGTGGGACCTAGAGACATCAGCAAATCCGCGAGTAAACCTAATATACAACATTAATCCTAATTGACGCATCCCAAACAAATTAGTAAGTTTTTTTTTTATATTCAGCTATGCAACGAATTTGAGTCTATCCCGGCCGCAGTGTTCCCGCGGAAATCTTGTGTTTTAAATAATTAACGCTTGTCTAAGGACATGAGGCATATTCCTATGATGGATATTGCTATTTAGCAGTACGTGCATTGTGCGCTCTGTAGTCTAATTATTTTACTGTATTTAACTTTAAACTGTATTTAACTTTAAACTGTATTTAACTTTAAACTGTATTTAACTTTAAACTGTATTTAACTTTAAACTGTATTTAACTTTAAACTGTATTTAACTTTAAACTGTATTTAACTTTAAACTGTATTTAACTTTAAACTGTATTTAACTTTAAACTGTATTTAACTTTAAACTGTATTTAACTTTAAACTGTATTTAACTTTAAACTGTATTTAACTTTAAACTGTATTTAACTTTAAACTGTATTTAACTTTAAACTGTATTTAACTTTAAACTGTATTTAACTTTAAACTGTATTTAACTTTAAACTGTATTTAACTTTAAACTGTATTTAACTTTAAACTGTATTTAACTTTAAACTGTATTTAACTTTAAACTGTATTTAACTTTAAACTTTATTTAACTTTAAACTTTATTTAACTTTAAACTTTATTTAACTTTAAACTTTATTTAACTTTAAACTTTATTTAACTTTAAACTTTATTTAACTTTAAACTTTATTTAACTTTAAACTTTATTTAACTTTAAACTTTATTTAACTTTAAACTTTATTTAACTTTAAACTTTATTTAACTTTAAACTTTATTTAACTTTAAACTTTATTTAACTTTAAACTTTATTTAACTTTAAACTTTATTTAACTTTAAACTTTATTTAACTTTAAACTTTATTTAACTTTAAACTTTATTTAACTTTAAACTTTATTTAACTTTAAACTTTATTTAACTTTAAACTTTATTTAACTTTAAACTTTATTTAACTTTAAACTTTATTTAACTTTAAACTTTATTTAACTTTAAACTTTATTTAACTTTAAACTTTATTTAACTTTATACTTTATTTAACTTTAAACTTTATTTAACTTTAAACTTTATTTAACTTTAAACTTTATTCAACTTTAAACTTTATTTAACTGTATTTTATTGTCGTAAGATTGTTATATTTCATATATAATTCTCATCAGTACCTATTTCCCCGCTTGCTAAGAGTATATTATGCTTGATACTCTGTGATAATTATTATCTCAGAGGATAACTACAAAAAACAATTCCTCAACCTTATGATACGACTACTGTCAACTCCACTACAACAATAAGTATTCGTGAGAAATATAAGGTTCGGGTTGGTATTGACGTAAATTTGTACAAATGCATAATATCGTGGCGGTATTACATTACTGTATTCTAAATAGACTAGGAATTCAATTGCTTGTTGCATACTAAGTTTTTTATTTTATTTTAAAAGTTATAAATTAATCTTATAAAATGTTCTGAGGTAACTAAAAATATCTTTTGATTTACCATTGACTACCCAATTATTAAGACTAATTATCAGCAAGATTTTCATCATCAAAAATCAACAATACCGCACAAAACATGAACATTATAATAATATAAGAAGTTTCCAATGAGTTTGAATATCAACCACCAAATCCTTTCATTTTAACTATAGAAGGTTTGATCCTCGGCTTTAAATTACGAGCTTCGTAAGCTTAAGTACTGTAAGATTTTTTTTTTTTTTTGTTTTTACCTTTTTTTTTGTTTTTTTTTTTTGTTTTACTACCATTGGCTGCGCATGCAACGAGGTGCTAACCATTACTATTACCATTTGCTATATTCCTGTAAAAGTCCATATAAACATTTTAAGTTATAATTATAACGCTACTGACCTTTTGTGCCGATGTGAAGAGCCAGCCGCAGCGCCTCGTAGCACGGCATCTTGCAGCCCCGTACTACATGGCCCTCTCCTAACCGCGTAGCATTTCCGATCTCTTGTGGATCCTTGAAGACTAATCGGTGAGCTGTCGAACAGTTTCGCCACAATCATACATGTCGTCCCACTGGTTAATTTTATTTTTTGTCGTTGCTTGATTCTTCATCCGGTAGTATGATGGAATAATCTCATCGTCGTTTTGAAGTCCGCGGCGCCTTTTTCGTTGAACATGCCTTATCGATCTCCTCGTAGTCAGTGAACAAGAAAAAAAATCTTAGTTTTCTTCGTAATCTCTTGAAATTGTCGTGTAGTTTCCATAAATCTTTGTACCAATTCCATCAACATGTGGGCCTGAATATATCCCACTTCTGAAGTGTAATACTTCAGGTAATCAGGATGGTCACAATAATCAACACATAAGCATTTGACGGTCAATTATATTTTATAAACAATCGTGCAGAGTTTCCACTTACAACTGTTCTCAATGACGGTGACAGAATGAATAACTCGAACGTTGTGACACCGGTATATATATGCAAACAGATAAGCTAATCAAGAGTCCTACATATACAAAAACTATTACATATTTAACATTAATTAATACTATTTAGATTGGAGATTTAATTAGGAGAATTATCAATCAATAATACATATAAACCACAACTAATGTAAATATTACTCATAATCAGTATTTTGTTACGCCGGAAGCTGTCAAGCGCACGGCGACATAATTATATTTCATTTAGTAGGTAGTTACAAACAAGTATTTAAACACAAATCAAAATAATGTCATGCTATAGAACAAATTAAATCACAAATATAATCAATATATAATTATCTAGGTGCACAAAGTTGAGCAGGGACCGGAAGTCTGTAACATATTATTAAACAGTGTTTCGCTCCACAACAACAAAACCGCAACCTTATCACCAGACGCGTGTCCCACTTGCAAGACACATTTATTCCAACAATTATGACAATGTGTGAACGCTCTTATTTACGTAGGTATTCGTCGAGAGTGAAGTGTTAAAAATATTTTTTAGGTCATGAAGGATAAAATCTCGTTTGCTCGGAGTAAAATACGTCATGTTGGAGCGATCATATTTCATTTAGGATAAGAGTTGTCACTGAAAGTGTCGGGTCTGATACATCTTACATATTACGTTAATCTTCTCTCTAAATGTAGATAAATTATCTTTTTTATATTATTTTCTGAAAAAAAAAGCAGATTTTATTCTAAAACATCAAAAACTTCAGTCACCGTCACTAGAACAACCTTCGCGTTTCAGACTTCAAATCCTAGCATCAAATCATCAATCGAAGACGACGTTTTGACTGTAGTTGCTTACCAGACTGCTCCAATTTTAAGCTAGAATTTCCACTGTACGTACGCGTGTATAGGCTATATATTTTGCGGCTACTTGTCCGGTGAAGCTGTAATGGCCATCTGCGGCCAACAGTACTACTCCTACAAAAAAAAACTATATATTTTATCAAAATCGGTCAAGTAGATCAAGAGATACAGCTTGACCCTCCTATTGTTGGTAGCCACATACAAAAAAGGGGTCAGGTTTAGCTAGATGTTATGTTTAGGAATAATTAAAGTAGCTGGTGTTAGTATCGTATTATTTGTAAACGGCCAGGCTGTGGTCAGCAGCGTTATTCAAGCTATGACTTGGCGTATGACTTGGCATAACGACTACTGTCGTTTATTGGAATACGTGGGATTCTTACCCACTAACTAAAACCCCTGGGGCTGTCGAGGTGGAACGAGGTAGATTGTGGTGGATCTTGATGAGACGATATAAGTCGAAGTGGGTTCAGGTGGAACAATGGGTCGAGATAGAACGATATAGAACAAGGTGGACCGAGGTGATTTGAGGTGGATCGAGCTTGATCGAGTAGGATCGTGTGGGATCGAGTTAGGTCGAGATGGGTCGAGGTGGTAGATGAGCAGGGGGATTTCTGGACTTTTATTTTTAGATTCCACTTTTCCCCCTTTTAAGGGGGATTTGTGGAATAAGCCAAAAAACCCAAGGCTGGACTGGGGTTCAAATAGACTAGCGGGCGAAATCGCAGGTACTGCTAGTCTTTCATAAATTCTATAAAAGTATTTGCATACTACAGATTAGTACAAAACAACAATTTGCTTTCAAGTATTTTCAACTATAATGGAAGCCCAACAAAACCGCAAAACACACTAAAACTCTAAACATGCGGCGGCTTACTAAAGTTCTGATGTGTGGGCTCCGTTAAAACAACTATTGCGAACTCAGCACGGAAATGTTGGCACGTCAGTTTTCACCAAAGATCCAATATTTCCGACTTAAAATCATTTCTATTTACCTGCACGGATGTTAGAAACACGACAGCTTGCATATTTCGATGTACTACCAATGCTTTATACCGTTATGCTCTTGAAGTTCGAGCCTTTATCAATATTATCTGCTAAAATTATTGTAGATGGAGAAGATAATAAGGTTCATATGTGGTGGTAACGATTAGACAAACATTTTTTTAGAATGCAATAAATGAAGTGCTAACCCGTGGGGTGTCCGGGTAAGAATAGCACCCACCCATCTCCTCCCGTTGGGTGTCCGTAAGAGGTGACTAAGGAGAACAAGAAGACGGGCAGCAGCGTCTTTCTGTTGGATTACCTACCACCTATACTGCGATCCCCAAGCCGCCTGCCAAGCGTGGGGATTATGGCAACCCCTCACTTCTGAAGGGAGAGGCCTTTGTTCAGAAGAAGACGTCTTTTGGCTGCTGATGATGATGATGAAACGAAGTGCTAAAATATTATGTCAATGCGGTCAGCGGATATTTTGATTTAGAATAGAAAATATATTGTTTTTATTTCTAAGTGCAAATAGCGCCTATGTGTGACTTTGGTATTCTTGCAGTGATTTTGGAAACCGGTGTTTTATGTAAATTATTGTTTTATGTGGTTGTGGTTGCCATTCTGATTCTACTCTTTTTGCTGTCAGCATAGCTATTCTTTAGACAAAAATGTTCAAACGAGAATCGTCGCTTAAGAAAAGATAGATAACTAGCTTAAAACTATTCATCATTATCATCATCATCATCATCAGCCAGAAGACGTGTACTGTTGAACATAGGCCTCCTTCTATGAACAATTGGCTATTTTTATCCAGTGGGAGGCTTGCCTACGCTGCGTCTAGAACTACTAATACTGGAGTAAACATATTTTTTTACGTAAGTTTGTGAAGATATAAGGGACGCCTGCCTATAGACAGCTGTACTGCAGTATTGCTCGTCACCCGAGGCATTCGTTACTAAGTCTCTTGAGGCCAGTAATTTGACTACATCGAAACAGCAATATAAATAAAGGACACACAGTATTATCTACTTAGCCGGGCCCTTGCAAAACCAACCACCTAAAGAATTTTAATGTTATTTTCAATTAATGATTAATAATAAAACGTATCTTCCAACTCGCACCACGTGAAAGGGCTTTGTTTAAGACCCGGATTTGCGAGCTTTGTCCCAAACGAAGACTTTCTATCTTATTGTTGAAGTTTGATTTACGTTCTTGTTGAAAGCTTGCGAGTTTCAGATTATTGGAAGCCATCGTAATGACAGGGTGACATGCAACCCGTGAATTTCATACCTTGCTAGTACCTAAATAAATAATTATCCTGGGACAATTTAAACACGGTCATATGATCCCATTCCATTTAATTAATTTCTCCTAATAATTACGTAGGCTTGCGTGGGAAAGACCCAAGCCTATTAAAAGAACGTGTGTAACCAAAAACTAAACCTAATAATATTCTGGAACAATTCCAACGCGGCCATCTGATCCCAAACTAGGCAGAGCCTGTACTATGGAAACCAGATAACTGATACTAATACTTGTCGGAAACACGTTTAACATCCTTTTTTTTAAACTTTACATGATCACCTGAACACAGAAACACAATCTCACTCATGCACACTAGAATAACACACGAGGAAACTACCGGCATAAGGTCTCGAATACGCACTGAAACCCTACCTACCTAGAGAGGCCTCCACCTGCCCCTTACAGCCACCCCTGACCGACCGCTTCCTATCTCGACCTTCTATCAACCTAGTAACCAAACCCACCGGAATGTAGATTGCAACCACTAGATAAATGGACTACACGAGCCAGAGAGGACAACTCATCGCACAACTACTCAACATGAATTCTCACAGGAAACTATCACAATCTAAACCAACAGCTGCAGTACGTTAGCTCACCAACACCGACCTTCACTGTAGACTCTCTTCTGTCTTACCGATCCCTGTTTTCATATCTGTCAACTGTAACAATCACTGTAACCGTCTTACCCAACGAACCTCATATAAAGACCACAACACACACTAACACACATAGACACACACTACTGTAACAATCTTGCCCAGCTGGTCCCTCTAGGAGGCCACTGTAACCGTCTTGCCCAGCGAACCTCACATATGGACCACAACACATATTAACACACACAGACACACACTGGTGTAACAATCTTGCCCAGCTGGTCCCTCAAGGAGGCCACTGTAACAGTCTTGCCCAGCGAACCTCACATAAGGACCATAACACACACACACACACTTAACAAATAATCCCACACCAACTAAGGCTTCCCTTTGATCATCTCATATGACAGCGTGGACTTGATAACCTGACATCTTGCTATATCATCATCTCGTATGATGACATAACCCTCCACACACACACAGTGATGTGCGACCTCATGCAAACCACCACTGGCTAAGGCGTCCCTTCGACCAGCTGTTTGTCATCTCATATGACAGCGTGGACCGGACAACCTGGCACCTCATCATGTCATCATCTCGTATGATGACTTCACCCTCCGCACACACAGTAATGTTCGACCTCATGCAAACCATCACTGGCTAAGACGTCCCTTCGAGTAGTTGTCATCTCATATGACAGCGTGGACTGGACAACCTGGCACCTTAACATGTCATCATCTCGTATGATGACATGACCCTTCACCACACAGTGATGTTCGACCTCATACAATACAAGCGACCATGTGCTAGACCACCGACCACGCCACGCCATCCCAAACTAGATTACTCAGCACAAGTCACTCCCTTTGAGATCACCGCACCAACTTTCTCAAGATCCCAAACTACTACTCGCAATACTCTCTACGGGATCATCACTCTGACTGTCGCATGATCACAAACTAGACTACTCGCAATACAAACTACTCTCTATGAGATCACCACGCTGACTCTCACGAGATCCCAAGCTATATACGACTCACAGCACGAACTACTCTGTAGACTATACTGTGTTCATTCTACAAAGTACTTAGCTCTCAATATCCACTGATCGTTTCCCGAATAACTGAACGTAGACTCTCGTCCGGATCCTCACGCTGGACTCAATGCTACACCTCACTGATTCACTAGGAAATATCACGATAGACTCTTCATTATAATTTACGATCATCATCAAACATAACCATACTACTTTTCCAACCATCACACTTGTTATGTCATTGTCAACCAATCACCCGAACTAATGTCATGGCGTCACGTCAAACATGACAGTTGACATCTCGTAATAAAGATGTGCCGGCTCAGACGAAGTGTGCCGGCATACTTATATACTTTTTGTAAACACATACTTAAATAGATAAATAATACCCAGACACTTGGCGGGAATCGAACCCACGACCTATTGGGTAGCAGCCAGGGTGTCTAACCACTAGACCAACAGGTCCGTCAAACAATACCGACAATGATAGATAAATAACCCTGGGTGGGTATCAAACCCATGATCAGGTCACGGTGCCAATGCACTTGACTATAAAAATAATACATTCATTATAAATTCTTTTATGTTTCATTCTCTCTTTTTTCCATCCCAAGGTTGCCTGGAAGAAATTGCGAATAGCGATAAGGCCGCCCTTTGTACATATTTCAGTTTTTAAGTGTTTTTATGTGTTTTATTTTATGTGTAGGTGAGTTTGTGTACAATAAAGAGTATATCTATCTATCTATCTATCTATAAATAATTTATTTTGACATTTTTGATTATCAGCCCTACGTGACATTAACCAAAATAAAAATCTGTTTTGAGATATGCAAATGAAGCACTTTCATATGATACCCCACTCGATATAGTAGTCTCACTATGAAATTTTGATGACCTATTTCGACACCCAATATAAAAAAAGTAAAAGAAAAATATTGCGATTAGGTTGGATAAGTAAGATCTAAAACTATTCCAAGTTTCAAATAAAAATAAAATAGACAAACGCACTATAATATCTCCTGCGTACATGGCTGATCTTGTGAAAGATTGGCCGCTGTGGTCGTCTCGGCCAGGAGGACATTATTATTATTATTTTATATACTTTTGTATATCTCCCTTTTTAGAGGTAACTATCATGGTTAACTATCATGAAGAGAGAGATGATGAGGAAAGAAACTTTCTCGTGATGCGACATGTGTTTAAAATAGTGGCTTTTTTGATTAACTGTAATGTGTGTGCTGGGGCATCCAATATTTGAAGATTTTGAATAAGGTTCTTAGGTACTACTCCAGTGGAGGAAATTACTATGGGTATTATATGAATTAGATCTGCTTTCCATTGTGTTTTGAGTTCTATTGCTTCCTGATATTTAGCCAATTTGTCAGATATGGTTTGTTGTATATTATGTGTGTTAGGAATGGCTATGTCAATAATATATATAGTGTTATTAACTTTATTATGAACTGTTATGTCAGGCCTGTTATAATATATGGTTTTATCTGTAATTATGGTTCTATCCCAATAAATTTTCGTATCTTTGTTTTCAAGCACGCTTTCTGGTTTATATTTATAATATGGAGTTTTTTTTTATGAATAAATCTATGTTGATGAGCTATATGTTATTATTAACAGATTAAACATTTTCTGTAGTACATACAAGGCGAAGTTATATTTTGACTCAATCTGTCGTCTGTCTGCAAATAAAATATCTAGCAGTTTTATTAGTTACATACATTAAAGAAAAAAGATTCCCAAGCGTGCTGTCTAGGCAAACTTGCAGAATTTCATTAGTTCTATAATCCAACATGGCGTTAAGACTTATAAGTTTGCTGAGAGAAGCAATTTATCTTACGTAGATTTTTGTGATTGTTTTGTTATTTTATTAGTGTTACTTTATTTGCCCATTTGGGGTCAAATATAACGTTAAGCATAGGTGTTGGTATTAAGTTTAAAAGGAGCATTTCTTGTGCAAGGAATCGTTCAAGTAAGTTTTTTTTTGGTCGTATGGTTAGTGGCCAACCTCGTGTCAGAGTCTTCAAACTGCCCTTAGGCCTCTGAATTAGCTTAACAACTGCTGTCTAGATGATAATAGCCGGGACTGACTTTTAACGTGCCCACCGAAGCACGGAGACGCTCAGTTGAAATGCCACTAAACGGTTACCCATCTAAGGACTGACCTTGCCTGACGTTGCTTACCCAACTGATCGTTTGCCGAACAGTGGTTACAACTGGCTAGTAGCGTCCAGGTAGGTAGTATCACCGCAGTGTCGGATATCCCACCGCCAAGCAGCAATGTGTAGACATTTAATGGTCACTGAATACATGAAATAAATTTAAATTTATAGCAATTGGGGATCATAAGTACTGCCGTGTTTAGGTTCAACTCCCAGCAGAAAATTATACAGGGTTACAGGAAAAGTCGTGCTAGATCCGTTGAGGGCGTGGAGTACCCATCATTTCTGACTTATTTCACTATGAAACACCCCACCCTAAACTTAACCAAAATAAAAAAAAAGTAAAAAAATAAATAAACTTAAACTTAACTTAAACAAAATAAAATTTAATAGCCTAAAAATCGGCAATTTTCAATAAAAAATTTAAAGTCGAAAATCTCGAAAAGGGTTAAGTTTAGGGTGGGGTGTTTCATAGTGAAATAAGTCAGAAATGATGGGTACTCCACGCCCTTAACGGATCTAGCACGACTTTTCCTGTAACCCTATATAAACACTAATCTCACCCCTATTGCATGAAACCTAACATATTATAGCGTAACGTGACTGTAGTTATATACGTATGTATAGAACATAATATATTGTTGAAAAGTTAATTTAATGCTACGAAATACTGTAGCAGAATACGAAGCGTAAACACGTAGCAGTGTAATGTACTACGCACGTAGCACTTTAGTGTAGCACTCCGTAGCTCGTAGTAAATGAATTTGGCTTGACTTTTCTACGTTTTCAATTATAATTATAGATTATTAATATAAAAAAATATATAAAAAATATGTGTTATAAGAAGTTTTCACTTCAATAATAATAATTATAGAGTTTTGGTGAATACAAGGACAAAATAAATAATAACACACATGCAGCGAATTTATCTAACCGTAGTCCAAGTGCGAGCCTCCCACCCAAGTCGCTCGAATTCCACCGCCTCGTCATGTCCTGGTCTCAAAATTCCTCAAAATTGTATCCGGATGTGATACTAAAATGAAGACAAAATCAAAGACTATTTTTTTATACAAGCTGGTGACAAGACAAGCAAGACAGCTGCATTGCACTGCCGCTCGTCATACGAGACATAAGTTATTAAGTCTCGTGTGGCTTGTAGTTACACCAGCTAGTGCCCTTCACACCAGAACACAGCTATGTTGACGGCAAAATATCACCGATACACTGACACTGCTGTGACAGAAGTACCTATCTGGGTGGTGACTAAATTCCCGCAACCTTTAAGAAACAGCGTAATTATATGCCGTGCATAAAATCGGACCACTTTTTTCGCTATACATGGATACGGACTTAAAAAACATAATTATGAAAATCATTCAATAATTTTAAGAGAAAACTTGGCATGGATACATGCATCCTCTATGGGAAAATATCTTCGATGACATAACTCCGTTCCAGGTCAAAATGACGTATAAATTTCACCAGACTTGAATTTCCAATAATATCAGCGGTTATAAGAGCGATATATTTTCATATAAATCCGGTAATCTTAGTTTATGTCGTTGATTTTATTTTTCCAGGCTTTCTCGCTTAAGGTCGTTTTATTTAAATCTTATTATGAACAAAATCAGATAAAAGACAACGCTTTGTCTATCCCCGAAAAATATTTACCATAATATTTACATATTTTGAGGAGCTGAGATTGGTTGCCCTAATAATATTGTTACCGCTGTAACGAAGTTACAACGGGAACGAAATAATTATAAGATTATGAGTCCCCTTATCGTGACAACATGTAACATATTTTAAGCGAACTAAATTTAATTAAAAAAATAATATTATATTATCTAAATGCTTCAGTGGCAGTTTGTACGTTTGTGTCATTCTTTCGTATTTTATTACTCTTTGTTGTTTTATGAAGGTACTACCTATACACTCATATAACATATTATACCCCTTCATAAGCAATATTAATAAATTTAATGATGTAAATAAAATACTTCTATATTTTGTATTTATAGTGTTAAGATTCTAAGATAGAGCGGGGCTCTCCTAATACAGGTTTTTTTTTATACTTTAAAGGAAGGAGATTTCCAACCCCTGTAAAAATGCACCATCTTGTATTGTAAATAAAGATTATTTTTTCATGTATGTTGGCAAATACGGTGTAAGGAACTGAGGAACAATAATTATTGTTCTACCAAACAAACGTAGTTGACTGTTACGCTAAATGACGAGGAGATAGGAACAGTGCAGGAATTTACTGATATTATAGACATTAAAATTCCCTTTGAAATGAGTCTGCCGTCGGGGCAGCCATCATAGTGGCCTGCAGCTACAGATTTATGAAAATGTTCCCCATATTATGAGTTAGTACAACGCCATCTATGATTGGACCCATAAACTATAATGAAAAGTCGCACGCAAGCTGCACTTCACCTACACGCAGCACGACTGGGGTAAATTAGGTTCATATTTGGCAATATTTTCAGTCAGTCGCCTCGCGACGGAGCTGGCGTGAGATCGTCTTGTTGATATTTGAAGAATGTGGTTCTAAAATACTCGAGACCGCGCTTATTTAAATCAACATTTTAAAAGCGAAGGGTCTTATTTAGTTTTTTTATTATTTGTCACAGCTTTTATTTTTTAACGTTGTGTTTGAAACTGTGAGGGACTAGGAGTGTTAGTTTTTCATAGATGTGACAATGTCTCATAAGAGATGATGTTTTTTGTGTGGATATGTGAGACTTCGACATGGTTCTCATAAGGTATGTATACTTTTTTAGTATTAAAAATTCAATGTGGTTGCTTTTTGTTTCTAGATTAATAAATGAAAATGTATATCTTGTTATATTAGTCTTTGACTTAGGGATAATTCCTTTTATCTAAATGTAACTAAAATCTATTCATGTAATTTTTTTTGTCTTCTTCTATTACTCTTACCGTTAACGGACATTGCTTGAAAGTACGTAGATAATATAGATTGTTAAAATTAACTTTGTTATTTCCAAATTATACTTATACTAAAATAATGTAAAAGCTCTTGATAATTTTGCGGCAGAAAGACCCAAATTGTAAATCATTCAAATCAAGATCCGTATCTGTTTACATTATTTTGCAAATGTAATGAAAGGAAAAGGAATTATGCACGACGTTTTCCCTAACGATGCCAGGATTTGGGTCAACAACTTATCGGATATCGCTGGATCGAGTGTCTTGGCTACAGCGTGCTAATATATTTCCCATACTAAGAGGAAATTTGTTTTACTGAGCAACATTTTTATTATACCTACCTATACTAAATAATGTAAAGCAAAAGCTTAGATCGACTCTTTACGAAAATAACACTGACGTATGAAATTTGACTCGAATGTTATATTGTTTACAGTTATATGTATTGTATTTTATGTATTTTTTTTTTTTTTTTACCTTCTTGATATTGTCAAACTACCTACCTTAAAAATCCTTGCGACTCAGGTCTGTGTGCCTAGTGCAAAGATTGCAGTTTGGAATGTACTAGGTCATTCTTATAAATAAAAACTTACTAACTTATATGAAATAGCACTGCAGAAAACTAATATTTTTGGCATTACAAATAAATTATTAAAAAATTAAAACATATAACACTACGAAGCGTTGGCGCACACAAATCCGAGTTATGGTCGAATTTTGACCACTGTGCCATCTAGTCATATTAATTGAATCACTTAAACAAGTTCCTCTATTTATTTACTAATCATCTTAATGATTTCTGATATTTACGCGAATACCTACTACACATTGAAAAAAAATCAAAAATAAACCGCGATAATCCGTAAACTTAGTTTCATTTCAACTAAACATCTTTTTATTGAAAAAAATAATTAAATCTTTAATTAATTTAACTTACTTCAGATTACAACACCCAATGTTAAACTTTTCGTGATGAGTACATTGTCCTATATTTTGACTCATCAGAGCATTAGTTTATCTTATTCATTATTTAAAAGTCTTTAACAAAAAAAAAAAATCTTCGTAATGATTTCAAATTTGACTCTCTTCTATCCTATTTCGCAATGTTCATAATTAATAACTACATGAACTTGAATTTAATTACGAGGTTCAATTACGAATTTTTATTTAATAAACATAATATGTTATTTCTCTTATTTATTTATTTATTTATTTCGTACACACTAGAGACATAGAGAGTTTTACAATAGAATAAAAAAACATATGTACAATGGCGTGCTTAACCCAATATGGGTTTTCTCCCAGCAGGCCACTAAGGAGAAAAAAAAAAGAAAAGAAACAAAATGGAAACAAGTGCACTATAAAAAAAGAAAAATACGTACTTACATATAATAATAACACATATGTACAATAATATATAATAAAATAAATAAACTATTACTAACCTAAACATATATATACATATATATGAATATATTACATTGATATAAATATTATCTACAAAGAATGCATAATAAATTAAATCTATAAGGAGAGGAAATGCTTTTTAATTTTTTTTTTAAATCGTCTAAATTACCGCTAGCACGTAAGGAATGTGGAAGAGAATTCCATAGCCGTACAGCTTGTATGGTAAAAGAACCGTCATAGCGACTAGAAGAGTGAGAAGGAATTTCAAGAATAAGAGATACAGTGGAACGACAAGGTTTGTCACGTACAAGAAAGGAAAAACGCTCACGAAGATAAAGAGGAGATTTAGGATTGTTAAGTATAGAATATAGAAAAGAAAGAATATGCCAGTCTCGCCGTTGACGGATCGGCAGCCACCCTAATTGAGCCCGAAACTCCGATACATGATCATATTTCCGTAGACCAAAAATAAAACGAATACACAAATTTTTCAATCGCTCCAGTTTATTAAGAAGCTCCTCAGTTGCATCTAGAAAACATACATCTGCATAATCCAAAAGGTAGAAGTAAAGATTGAGCAAGAGTGATTTTTATCTGAAACGGACGAAATTTTTGAACGCGTTTGAGAGACTGATAAGAGTAAAAGATCTTCCTGCTTATCTCACCATCATGAGATTCCCAAGAAAGATTAGAATCAAACATAACTCCAAGGTTTTTAACTTTATTCGTGTATGCAATTGGTACGAAATCAAAAACTAAACCAGGGAATGAATTAATGTCTACCAGATTCATCATGTATCTACCACCAATAATGATATATATATATATATATATATATATATATAAATCTTAGTAGATTTAGAAGGGTTCACTAGCAAGCCAAACGATTTTGCCCACTTGCTTATGCTATCTAAATCTTTATTAAGAGCAAATACCGCATCCCCAAGATCATCAATAATGGCATGACGATAAAGCTGCAAATCATCTGCGTAGAGATGATAGTTAGAAGATAAAACGCTCGTGATAGCATTGATAAAAACGGAAAAGAGAAGAGGAGAGAGTACGCCACCCTGTGGAACACCCGCCTCAAGTTCACGCCACTCAGATGATGTCTCCTCAAAGCGGACAGATTGGGTGCGACCACTTAATAGCTGAAGAAGCAACATTGAGAGAGGAAAGTATGCCTAAAAGGATGTCAAAATCAACAGAATTGAAGGCACTACTAAAATCCAATAGTGCCAGAATAGTCAGCTGTTTGTTTTCTATGGCCAAGCGTATGTCATCACTTATTTTTACTAACGCGGATACAATGCTGTGGCCAGATCGAAAACCAGATTGATAAGGACTTAAAAGGCAATTAGATCCAAAATAGTGTGCCATTTGTTTGTGGACAATACCTTCCAGGACTTTGGATAGAACAGGAAGTATTGAAATAGGACGAAAATGTGTAACAGAAGAAGGATTTGGTGTTTTAGGTAAAGGAATGAACTGAATCTTATTCCTATCGTCATCTTTTTCACATCAACATAATTAGGCTACATCAGTACGAGTACATTACCGGGCGTAGGCCAAGGCACACAACTGAGTCTGATCCTTGGCTCTTATCTTCCAGCCAACACCAACGGGTTTACGTATATCCGTTTCATCATCATCATCATCACCAGCCGGAAGACGTCCACTGCTGAATAAAGGCCTCCCCCTTAGACCGCCACAATGAACGACAATTTGCTATTTGCATCCACCGGTTTCCTGCGACGCGAACAATGTCGTCGGTCCACCTAGTGGGAGGCCTGCCTACGCTGCGTCTTCCGGTTCGTGGTCGCCACTCGAGAACCTTTCTTCCCCAACGGTTATCGGTTCTTCGAGCGATGTGGCCTGCCCATTGCCACTTCAACTTGCAGATATCCGTGTATCCGTTTAATGTAATATATTTATTTTTTCAAAAATGTAGTCTTGTTTGTGAACCTCTGTAAATATTGGTATAAGTCTCTTTGATAGATACAAATATTTTATGGATCTTCAAGAGTTTTTATTTTATTTAATAGGCTTGTTCTTGATGTCTTGATGACAAATGCAATCTTAGATGAAAGTGCAGGTACTAATGTTACTTTAATATTAACACAGAGAAAATTATCTTGCGTTTTAGATATCTCAGGACGTATTATGCTAGCTAAGTCGCTAGCACAGAAACTCACTTGTGTAATCAGTATTTCACGGTTTTAGATTTTTTATTGTCATGTTGATATTATGACCTTTGTATAATATATAGAATAGGGAGAGATGGAGAAGTCTTGCAAAAGCCGTGACCAAAATCCATGACCACGACCACTCCGCCAGGAGTGTAAGACTAAGTAGTAGTAGTATGACCTTAGTTGTATATTATCAGTGGGGTATAGGGTTAAGGATAGCACCCTCCCATCGCCTCCCCTTGGGTGTCCGTAAGAGGCGACTAAGGAGAAACAAGAAGACGGGCAGCAGCGTCTTTCTATTGGATTACCTATCACGTATGCTGCGATCCCCAAGACGCCTGCCAAGCGTTCTCCCTTCTAACGGGGAGACATTTGCAAACAGTAAAAAAACAGACCCTAGTGATCATTTCAAACTTAGAATTCATAGTTGTAGTAAAATAGATCCCTGTTTTAATTGTAATTGTCCATTAATTGAGAGAGTAACTTCTACAAGATACCTTGGCATCGTTATAGACCAACGACTGTCTTGGTTTCCACAAATTGAAAATATAAATAAAAGAATAAGGAAACTTATTTCGATCTTCAAAACTCTTAGGCATACAACTTCAAAAAAATTATTAAAACAAATATATATTGCTCTAGTACAATCTGTAATAGGATACTGCATTCCAATTTGGGGAGGGGCTGCAAAGACTAGGTTTCTCGATGTAGAACGGGGGCAACGATGTTTACTTAAGGTTATGCATTCTAAGCCTTTCAGATTCCCTACAGAGGAACTATATAAAATTGCCGAAGTATTATCAGTGCGTAAGCTATACATACTACAAATAACCCTTAAAATGCACAAACTTTTGCCTTTTCGTAATATAACCGGGAGGAGAAAATATGTAGTTGCTAACACACATAGGACTAAGACAGTATCTGCCAAACGACAATTTCAGGTTCAATCTGCGCACATATACAACAAAGTTAACAAAATTATAAATATCTACCAACTTAATAATCGAAATTGTAAGAAAGTAATAAATAGGTGGTTATATACCCTAAGTTATGATCAAACTGAAGAGTTATTTAAGTATATTACATAGTCATTATGGTAATTACTTTTATGACGTGATTTTTAGCACAAAATTAGATTTATACATTCACACCCCACACCCCACCCACACACACACACACACACACCCAAACACACACACGCACGCACACACACAAGCACGCACACACACAACATACACAATAAACAAAAGACATCACAAGTTAGTTTAAATAAATTAAATTAAATAAAGTTTTCAAAATTAGAAGTAATACATATTTGTTTTATGATTGTTTTACTTTATTATTTTTTCTTTTCCTGGTTTTGTTTTTTTTCTGCTTTTTTCTTTTATTTTTTTCTTTCACATACAAACGAATATTTTGTTATAAAAGAGCGATGTCTCCTGACACAGGTATCTTAGGATACCTAATAGGAGACATCTACCTTTATATATGTTAATGTACCTTTTGAAGAAATAAATAACTTTTTCATTTTCATTTCATTTGTTCAGCAGTGGACGTTTTCCGGCTGTTCATGATGACCTTAGTTATATATTTGTTATTTTTGTAAAAACTGGATTGTTGACGGCGTGGTCGCAACGAATACTAAACAGAGATAACAATTAAAATAATTATTGTATAAGTAAGCAGACATCCTTATTGTATCCACCCTTAGGTAAGTCCTAAGGGTACGGGTACGGTAAGGGGGTTAATACTTACCTAAGGGTGGAGCCAATAAGGATGTCTGCGTACTTATACAATAATTATTTTAATTGTTATCTCTATAGCCTTGATAATTTTTACGCTCTAACAAGATTTCTTGTCGTGATTCAACTTAGACTGATTGTATTAAGAAGTTGAAGATCCATCAGTTTTAGAAATTTATTAAGCATTAGTTTATAGTAAAAATACGCAAGAAATCAAGATTCAGAAACAAACTTTATGAAATAGCTTGAAATATAACCCTAAAATGGTACAAAATAATTTTTCTGTACTTGTTGATAAGTTTTGCAAAAGTTGTCTAAAAGTTCTTGAATGTGACTGTGTGGTAAGAACTTTGCTTTTATATAATGTAATAGGCTAGTTAGACTTTATTTTAATGTCGTGTAGTAATTCAGTCTTCGTTATATGGTACTTCGTTATAATGTCATACTTCGCAGTCTGGTTCATTGACCTGTTTACACTCTTTCATAAAAGGATTTAAATTTTTTTAAACATCCATCGTCACCTTTTCGTGTAGAATTTTTCTGGGACCTTTTGATGTCCCGGGTAGGTTGAAAGGCTGAACAGTTTTCTAATTTAATGCCAGTTTTTAAATAACGCCTCTTTTTACGGATTAGGCATAAAATTATTTTGAATGAATCATGAATTTTTCTCGCAAGTAATTTAAGAGGATTTTATTTTAAGACTTTTTTTTAACCTCACTAGGTTCAATAGCTTGTCTCATCACTATTAGACACACTTGCCTGCACATCTGTAAAATATTAAATATTAACACTCTTATACCCGGCAATTTTACCAGCTACAGTGCTCACACAGCAATGTTTACACACTGCTGCTTAGCGGCAGAATATATGACACTGCGGTGTTACCTACCTAACCGGTCCCTTGCACAAGATACTGACTACCTTTTTTTTGTTATCGAGTAGGAAACAAAAGATACCCGATCTCCGAGAGGGCGGAGGAGGTTAAGAGGGATTCTTAGCCACTAAAAGCCACACTTGGCCTTCACCAAAGCTATGGAGAGATTCTGGGCTCACCGTTCGGACCTCGCCAGGGTGTCTTCAGCAAGAGACCGACTACTCAGAAAAATATTTTATATTTGACAAATAAGCTCTCAACGCGGTTCACGTATTAACATGATCGGAATCATCGAGATTCCGATCATGTTAACACGTGAACCGCTAAGCGTCGCACGCGTCGTCCGCCGACGGATTAACAATAGCAGTATTTACAGATTATTTCAGTACTTTGAGAATTAGTAATGCAAATTTTAGAAAATAGGATCGTTGATTAGCGAATTGGATCCACTGAATTATTCATTTACGACTCTCCTTTGCTTGGAACACGGGATTATCAACTTTACATATTTTGTGGCTAGTCCAGTTTCAAATAAACACACACATTTTGACAAAATAAGTACATTTTTGCTGGTCCTGGGACATGTAAGGGTAAACCGGGTATGTGAGATTCTTATCTACTAAAATCCCTGCGGCTGTCGCATCGGCACATGAGAGGTGGACCTGGGTTTTTCTTGGGATCTGCCTTTGAGCCCGCTACAAAGGGCGAATTAATAGCCCCCCGGGAACCTGTCACGGTGCTCACGGGGACGGGGGTACAACCCAGGCGCTATCTTCCTTGGAGTCGCCGTCGTACTCTAATAAACGTCTAGGGCCCATACCCCAACGTCCAGAGGACGTTTCTCTCTCCGACCCTATTCTCTCTGTCGATTCATCTTTAAATAACTAATCTACGAGAATCACAGCCCGTACTCTAAATAAGTCTCCGGTCTCAAATTAAATGAAAACAATCAAAGCAAGTCCACTTCACAAATTTACCGAGGACAATCCCCGATTGAGTGCATAAATTCCATTCACCAATTAGAGCTGAGCGGGACAATAAAACAGGAAAAGAACTTGGCACTCTTCGTTAAATGGATGTTCAAAGAAATGGCGGACATTCCGCGACAAATGTTCACTATTCAGCGATTGGACAATACGTATTCAGGCCGCCGGAGGCTTGGGAATGATTGCAATGGAAGTTACTTTAATTTAAAGTAAATAAATTACGTTTTCATTATTAGCTTAATTTGGTTAGATTCAAGATATTTTGGAGTATGAAATGCCGTTAAGAAAAGGAATATTGTAGCGAATCAAAGCTCAACATCGCTTGAGGGGGTTGTTTTTATCTGACTACGAAGAAGGAAGAGAAGTGTGTAGTTCATAGTCGTAGTCACATGCTGCTCTAATTATAAGGCGCGGCATGCATGGTTTTGACCTAAAATTACAGTACCTATATTATGTGTTGATTCAGTAAAATAAGAATAGTTTTATATTTTGTCCTTTTCAGTTGTTTTTTTTTTCCGTATTCGAGCCGGGTCGGGTAGTTTTTCAACTTTTTTTTTGTTAGTAACGTTTTACTCGTGCGGATTAATAAGGTTTCCTCTATTTATTTTTTTAATCGACGATAAACCAGTTTATAATTATATTAATTTTCGACTAGTTTATATCGTTGACGGAAAGTACGTCCACGAAGCATGCAACATGATGTCGTTTACGATCCGACTACTAGTTTATCAGTGGACTTTAAGCTAGTCTATTCGTTGACGACAATAAACAGTTGAAAAAAAATGTTTTTTTTTTATTCAACGCCCACTTCTTCAAGTTCTTCATTCACATTGAAGGTACCTTGACTTCATTCACTCACAGTAAACATTCAAAAATATACTACAGAAGCTTAGTGATGAAATAAATAAAAACTTGGGAAGCCAAACAGATCGATCGAGTGCTTGTTTTTCGCGCGAGGAATACAAAAATAATTAGCTGTGAGAGCCAAAAACTGTAAAAACAGCACTTACGACTGTTATACTTGAGTTTAAGCGGTCGAAAGGTGTAAACATGGTTTAAATCGGAATCGCTAGTCGGTTATAGATTTATATCCCTATTCAAAATTTTAGATTTTTAAGACTTAACATTCTAAAGTATTATAAATCGGTTTGCTCTTTTACATGTACCTAACTATCCGAGTAGGTAGCGCAGATATTCTGCCTCGCCTCAAAACAGCAATGTCAAAACATTGCTATGCGTACGGGGGGATTACTGAGCTCGTGATACTTAACTTACTTATAGTATTTTTTTTATACTACCAAGGTGGCAAGCCAGCATACGTCCAGACCGTAGCCTATAGACGCTATCAACACCAGAAGAATCAATAGCGCGTTGCCAACCCTTAAGACATTAGGTGTTAAGTCTTTATGTCCGGTAATTTCACCAGCTACAGTGCCCTTTACACCGGAACACAGCAATGCTCACACACTGCTGCTTGGTGGCAGAATATCTGACACTGCGGTGATGGACACCTGGACGGTTCTTTGCACAAGGTACCTACCACCTAGTGGTCACAAATAGATTAATTTCAACAACACATAATGAAATTCCTTGTGTTTCATGGTAAACACCTGTTAAATACCTGTTTTTCTTTACAATATAGTAATAAATGTGTGGCACACAGGAGTGATGGCGACAGCTGACCGGTAGCTAGCCATTGCCTTCAAATCTTTAAAAAAAAAACAGGGTTCATGAGAGATTATTTCCTGCAGTAAGAGCAAAACTGTTTTCATTGAACTATAAAATAAAAGTTTTTCGTCGTAAAAACGTTAGAATTCAATAAAATTCTATATAATATTCTGCAGGAAAACTATTTCAATTTTAGCACACTTGTTTTACGAGTTCACGAAGCAACGTCTAAAGATCGGTCATGCGTGTCCATTTTGTTTGTGTGCGGTAAGCGGTAAGTTCCAGTGTTTATAATACTGGCAGTTCTGTATACAAAGTAGAAAATAAGAGCTTATTACTTAGAATGTCCCGTGGGGTGTGTCTTCTCCTCCCGCTGGGTGGCCAATCTTTCTATTGATTACCTACCACCTATACTAATTGTAGTATTGGTGGAAATTATGGCAACCCCTTCCTTCTAAGGGGGGGGGGGGGGGCTTTGTTCAGCAACGCACGCCTTTCGGCTGCTAATCAGGTAAAAGTTTGTTACTTTAATCATAAATTGTTAATTGATATGATGTAGCCTCTGATGATGTTTTGGAAATCAAAGGCCGCGAGATCAAATCGCGCGGGAAGCAACAACTTTGTGTTAGTTCTTTCTCACTGTTTTTAATATTTTTTTTAACCTTCTAGAAAGTATGAGAAAGTTTAAAACAAAAGATACATAAAAACGTACAATCGTTTTTAAGTTCTGGCGTAACCAAGGAAAATAGGGATTCATTCTTATTTAGTATAATTATAAGATAACACCCAAATACAAGGTAGAATTCGAACCCACGACCTGTTTGTTGGGCGGCATTGCCCGCACCGCACACACAAATTTCATAACCATATGTGACATTTTCTCAAAGCTTCAGTGGCAAAATTATTGTTATCAGAGAAACCACTCTACAGTTGGAGATTACTTTAGAGTATATGCTTGTGAACACTTTATCTTCGTTGAGTTGATCCCATTAGTTTCACTTACAGTCGTGTAGAGCATGTATTTAGGACTCTGTTTTGTTGGTCCCTGAGTTGCTTTCTATAGAGTATTTTTTTTGTCGTATGGTTGTGTGACCAACCAACCTGTTGTCAGTTTTCAAGCCAAGGCCTCTGACTTAGCTTAACGACTGCTGTCTAGATTACAATAGCCAGGACCGACTTTTTACGTACCCTGCGAAGCACGGAGACGCTCAGTTCAAATGCCACTACACGGTCACCCATCTAAGAACTGAACTTGCCTGACGTTGCTTACCCAACTGATCCTTTACCGAACAGTGGTTACAACTGGCTATGAGCGTACCCGTCGTAAGTAGTCATTTTTTTATTTAATACTAGTGCTTGACTGCAGTCCCACCTGATAGAAAGCGGCGACGCAGTCTAGGGTGGTAAAGTACACTAGCTTATTTATTAATAGCCTATTCACTCTAGCCTTGAAAATATTCATATTATAACCGGGTGAACCAACGCAGACAAACTATTCCAGTCCTTAGCTGTCTTTATTATAAGTGAAGAAGCAAATCGCTTAGACCGGACTGAAGGCACGTTTACCACATAAGGGTGCATATGCGCTGTGCGTCTCGTCGTCCGATGATAGAAAAGTGATGGTGGGATCAAGTCATGCAATTCCTGCGCACACTCTCCATAATGCATCCTGTAGAATACTGAGAAGCTGGCTACTCTGCGCCTGTGCTCTAGACTTATTATTTTATGACAAAGTAGGCAAAAAGCGAATTAACTATTTGACTGTGAGTTCTGCTCTACATGTCCACCAGTGATCAAAAACCTCCCCTTTAGAAGGGAGGGGTTGCTATAATCCCCACACTTGGCAGGCGTCTTGGAGATCGCAGTATAAGTGCTACGTAATCCAATAGAAAGACACTGCTGCCTTTCTTCTTGTTTTCCCTTAGTCACCTCTTACAGACACCCAACGGGAGGAGATGTGAGGGTGCTGTTCTTACCTGGACACTCCACGGGCAGTGGTATAAATAAAAACAACATAAACTTCCACATATGTATAAAGTCCAATGAACACCTCGTTTTTGGAAGTCTGTGAAAAAAGATACACATTTATGTGAACATTAGATACCGAACATACATAATATTATATTTTGTTTATGTCAGGATATTGGTTTTAAATAATATAATTTAAAACGTTTTATTGGGCCAATTGGATTAAAAGGGTAAAACGCTGATCAGTTATGGATAAAATTTACATATTTCGCGTATAAAATGGACAATTCAACAATTTAGATTCGACCACTGGATGCTTAAATTTAAATGCGAGTGTAATTAGCCCAGCGAGCCGCGCCAGTATATATTATTTTAGAGGAGGGTGAATATAACAGATTGATGGGAAACCATATACATTATCTGGCTCAATAAGTTTCGTATTTACGTTAATAATTTATTTTTTTTAGACTGAGTGTTATCTTTTTCAGGGTTCCGTACCTAAAAGGTAAACCTCTAAGGAGCAACTTCAAGTGTCTGTCGGTCTGTCACATCTACACACATTAAAAGTGTCTAGGGATCAACATATATTTTTGCAATAACTTTTCTCCTGATTGATATTAATTAAAATTTTCTTTAAGGATTCATCAAATAAAGTGTTTTCGTTTGTCACAGTAACGATAAACCAAGTCACCTTTGCATTAATAAAGAAATTTGCCATTTTCCTAATAAAGGGATTTTTGACATTTGAACCACTAACACAAAAGTTCGAAAAAAAGACTGAAATAACAGTTTTCTTTAAAATTTTATTGGGTAACTTAAACAATTAATAATCCGTGTTTCTACCGCGAACACTAACAACACAAGAACATCGGTTTGGCATACTCAAAATGAGTTCATCCAAATCACGCTGTGGAATGGCCGCCCATGTTCGTTGCAACAACAAAAAAAGGTCTTCTTGCGACTGGATACCCTCCATATTCGGCAGAGCTCTTCTCTGTAGCATATCCCATGCATGCTCAATCGGGTTCAAGTCTGGCGACTGAGCAGGCCAGGGCAGGACATTGATGTTAGCTGCGGCGAGAGTCTGTCTTACAACTCTTGCGGTGTGCGGTCGTGCATTATCATGCATTAACTGAAATAAGGGACCGATTTGCACTTGTAGAGGAACGATGACGTCTGATACAATCGTCTCAGCATAAATTTGAGCGTTGAGGTTGCCTCTGATCCAAATCAACTCAGTTCTTCCGCCGATCCAAATACCCGCCCATACCATGATGGTTCCACCACTATAAGGATGGACTTCCTGGCAGGATTTTAATCGCTGTTGGCGTCCAGGGGTTCTCCAGTGTCGTATACGTCTTGTATCCGGTCTCATACCAAAACGAGACTCATCAGAAAAGCACACGAAACGCCATTGTTCTTCTGCCCATTTTTTTGCCCAAAAATGCTTGATCCCTAGACACTTTTGATGTGTGTATATAATTCAGGAAATACTAATGGTATCACTTTAAAATTTGAAATAGTTTTAGATCTTGCTTACAAAACCTCATCACAAATGAAAAAATCTATTTGAGTAAACATTACAGCAATAAAAACTTAAAAAAAAAAAATTTACTGATTTCAATATCACTGAAAAGTATAAAATAATTTAAATATTATTGAAGTTGGTGTTAGCTTACCGGCTGTGTATATTTGGCACCAACTTCAATAATATTTAAATTATTTTATACTTTTCAGTGATATTGATGTCGGTTTATTTTTTTTTTAAAGTTTTTATTTTAAACTTTTTAGTGATATTTTCATATATAAAGATTGAACCATCGAAGACCGTAAAATAATCTAGGTAGGTTATGATCACATTATCGTCTACATAGTTTTACATAATTCATGTTACTTCAGAAAAAAATATCCGGTCGTAATGAAATTTGCCCATGCAAATTTCATTACGACCAGATATTTTTTTTATTCGAGAGAGTAAAATACTATGATGATTCTATAATCTGGAGAACATCAGTTTTATGGTTTTTACCAGATAAATTCCTCCACATCGTTCATGGTCCTCCAGGAAGTTCTAATCCAGTTGTGATAAAATTCATACAGATTCAATACAGTGGTTTCTTCTTTCGAATAAAAAAATAATCATTGAAATTGGTAAATATTTGAAGAAGAAGAAGAAGAAGAAGAAGAACTACATTTATTTGGCGGATAACGACACACACAAAAATATACAAAATAAAAACTTACTACAACACAAAAAAAACTTAAACTTAAAAAAAATAAAAACTATTTGCCAGAGTTATGACCATTTTTGTCCTTAAAAAACGACATAAAGTCATCTATATAGGCTTTCCTGCGCAGTCACCATTCTTGTTTTTTCAGGAACTACTTATTCGTAAGCGATAATTTTTTTATGGGACCCAATCAACGGATTGAAAAATGGATGGAAGAAACATTGAAATTAAACTACTTTTACGGATTTTATCGCGGTTTATTTATTGATTTTACCATCCCGACGTCTGCATATCTTAGCAGATATCTTGACACACGTAGGAATGAGATTATGATCTCTGCATCTCTTCTAGAAATTTAAAGATGTTGTATATCTTGCGCGCTTTGTCTTGAGATCCTCTAGTCGGCGAATTTTGTTTGCGATTTCCAGTCCGTACTGGTTCACATAATGTTGTCTTTTATTTACGCGAATATTACACATTGAAATTAAACTACTTTTACGGATATAAACTCGATTGTGACTGTGGGCTCTCCTACATTGGGCAAACAAAGCGTGCAATAAAAACTCGCGTTAAAGAACACATAGCTGATGTGAAACACCGACGCTGTACGAAGTCTGCAGTATGTGAACACGTTCAGGATCGCACCCACCATTATATTAGATTTGATAAACCACAAATCCTCGCAAAAGAACACCGATTCCTGCCTAGAATGATTCGTGAGGCTATTGAAATCAAAAAACATCCTAATTTCAATAGAGAAGATGGTTGGGTGTTACCACCGGCTTGGGATCCTGTGATAAATATAATTAAATCCAATATAAATCAAAACACTGCACGGCCTCAAGATACTGTAAGCTCTTACTGCGTAGATCGGACCAACAATAATAACTAAGAAGACCTGAGGGTACACCGGCATAATTGTGACATAAGGACGTTCAACATCTCAGTCCTCCTGTGACCATGGGTGCTACAAAGCATTCGAAACGTCGGGATGGTAAAATCAATAAATAAACCGCGATAAAATCCGTAAAAGTAGTTTAATTTCAATGTGTAATATTCGCGTAAATAAAAGACAACATTATGGATGGAAGAAAGATTTTTTCAAATCGGTTCATAATTGCCAGAGTTATGCGCGAACATACATAAAAAAAAAAAATATCCAGACGAATTGAGAACCTCCTCCTTTTTGAAGTCGGTTAAAAGTAAAGCGATGTCGCTAAGTAGCACATTTTTTTTAAATCATCAATTATTTTATCAAACAAATTTAGCTATGCAGTTAGGTCTTTTTGCTACCTGAGGTCATAAATAAATAGAAATTAGTTTGTATACATCCAAAGAAGGTATAAACCTCGATGCGCGAGTCCGACTCACATTTGACCAGTTTTTTATCTTTGAGTTATAGAACTTAGAATTTAAAAATCATTTAAATAAAATATTTCATCATAATAGGCATGATGACTGCAACACAATACCAATCAATCTGTGGTTTTAAATATTATACAGATTGCACTGATTCCAAAAATGCAACTAATTTTCATAATAATAGTGAGATTTTCGTGATATTTAAGCAAATAAATTACTCAAATACAGCTAATCGCCATTTTGTAATAAACGCTGATCAGAGTAAATGACGTCAATCCTGTGTAAATAAACAACTGTCATCTTAACTTTTTCTTTCATACAATGATTCACTTTTATACCTAGACAGATGTTTATTTACACCGCAATGACGTCACAATATGGCGCCATGCACCGGCCATCGTTTTGGAACAACATTCAAACTCTATTTTAAAAATTTAAAATATTGCTATTAATTGTAAATTTAATAAAAAAATATGATTATTTTCGGTAATAGTAGACCCGTAAGTACATTAGAGTATTTTTTCAAAATTAGTCATCATGCCTATTCCACGATGCGAAGTGGGTTAGTCGCCAAATGGCAAAATATTATTATGTAATGTATTGTTTTCTTTTCTTATGTTTGATCGCTATTTATATTTAAAATGCTCTGAAATTAATTAGTCAAATTTAAACTTTAATCTAATTGCTTTGAAATAATAATTCTACTGTTTTCCAGCTTTTATTTGTAAACGGGTGTAATATTACCACACACAGAGAATTGAACAAGTATATCATTAACATCATTTCGCTCTTTCATCGCGAATTAATTAGGAAAAAAGTTTTGAAACACGCGAACTCTGTTACACCAAATGTAGAGCTCGCAATGTTTCAATCTACTTGACAAAGTATTTCAATTAGTACTACTGAGGCACTGGAGTGAATTTCAAGTGACAAGCGCTTGTAAGTTATACGTCCTTATTCGCGGATATTGTTGTTTGAACTTCGTTATATTTCCCGTGTTGGTTCAGCAGGCGAAAATTAATATTGTATTGTGTAGAAGGAATTCGATTAATAAGCTGCCTGGCTGCTACAAGCAATCCTACAAGGGAAGTACGTACCTTCTGCTCACTGAGACAAAAAGCCAAATATCACCTGCATTCCTTCGATTGCTGGTATTGTATCCCAAATTACATCAATATCTATTTAGCGGTTTCTGCATAACGCGTATATGTAGGGACACGCTTGCATGTAAGCGATGAAATTTAAAACACATATTCTGGCCCCCTTATCATTAATACTGTGTATACGAGAATGTATTATTGGTTATTAACAATAGGGATTGTTTGACGTCCATCGATTATGGCAGCGAGTCTGAGAAGAATGTTTGGCGTTGCGACCCTCGTCCCGTGAGCATCGTGAAAGGTTCCCGGGTTGCTATAATGCGCACCCAAGCAGTGGCAGTTAAAGGCAAGAAACTGAGAACACAGAGAGACAGAGAGAGAGAGAGTCGCAGGACTCAGGTCCCCCCTTTCATGTCGCGATGCGACAGCCTCGAGCGTTTAATGGGTGAGAATACCGCATACCTCGAATGACTTTTCACCGTTTTTCAAGGTTGCGAGAACAAAAGAAAAGACGATTCTCTTTTCCGCATTATTAGTATTATAATTATACAGATTAACTGTTTTTTTGGCATGCGAAATTTTTGCATACTATTACGAAAGCGACAAATAAGTAATAATTAACCGAGTTATAAATTGTTGAAAAATAAAAATGCGTAATTTTTGGTTTTACCCACCTTGGTACAAAAATCTCAAAATAACTACTTGAAAGTATCCACAACAAGCGCAATGATCATGGTCACGGGCGTTCAACGATTGCCGAGATCACGTGACCTCACCTGCCCCCTATCACTGCCATGCGCATGGTGAATACATTTTCCATAATTTTGCTGTGGATAATTTAATAAATGAAAAAAAAAAAATTTAAATATCACCTATTGACGATACTGATTACTTGATAAAAATATACGCTCTGAAAAGAAAAAATAACCTGTATATACTTCAAACTGAAAGCGGCAGTCGCTATAATTATATTGGTTTAGTATTGTGTCAATAATTGTAAAATTTTCATTACAAATCAAATTGGTGGCCCAATTATCAGAGAGCCATTCGGTTGTAATTTAAACAGTGCGATGACGGTGTTCCATTAGTTGGAAAACAATAGATTTAATTGGTTTCGGGCTACGATTTGTTTGCTGGTAATTACCACTAAGTTATTAATTGAATTATTTAAATTTATAGAGTGTTTGATGGCTTCGTCTGATTGGTTGAAATTGGAAAGCTTCTAATAGTCTAGCTATACATAACCGGTTGCACGCAATATTTCTTCAGTTCTTAATGGATTCGAGTGGTGATGAAACAGGTGGGAGAAAACTAAAATGTCCATGATAATATAATCGTCCTTTCTCTTTATAGTTTACTTTCTCCATAAGTACTATATTGACGACAAAAGCATGCTGGTTCAAATATTGATAAAATAAAATAAAATAATTCCAACAGTTATCTCGTACAATGATCAACGTTAGTAATTGTTAGTAGGTATTGTTATTCTAGTTATGACTAGAATAACAAATTTTTAAGTATTTGTTTTATGTTTTCGAGATATGGACCCCTCTTTGGGTGAAGACCTCCTGCAATGCCATCCACACTTTTCTGTTCTTGTCTATTTCCATCCATTCTTTCCTAGTTTTTTATGACGTCATCAGTTTTATTACTCCGCCAACATTTCGATCCAAAAACAGCAGTTTTTTTTATAATTGCAAATACATATAATTTATGTTTGGTAAAAAAATCCTAAATTGGTAGTCAGCCTACTCGGTCACCAGTTTTAATTCCCTCGTCAATTTATAAACGTAGTTGAGAATTTCTCTCAAATATCGAATACGGATAACAAAGGCTGTTGACAGATCTAAATTAGTTAGTCGAAGTTAAAGCATCCATGAAACAAATTCTTGAGTTAAGATTGTGAAACACCAAACACTGTAGGAATTATAAAATCTACATCGGATCTCTTGGTTGACATTGGTCCGAAAATTGTCATGTATGATTTTATTTCGCAATACCTTAAACCGTCGGCGGTCGACGCGTGATCGCGCTTATGCGGTTCGCATGTTAATATGGTGCAGATCATTCATCATCATGAGCCGAAATTTCTCCACTGCTGATGTCACGTAACGGATAGTTTAGTATAGAGTAAGTCGTCACGTTACGATATAAGTGTGAGGATAGGTGTAGAGGTCAGGTAGAGAAAACCCGGAGACCACTACGACGACAGGTAGGTACCTAAGGGGAAAGTAGCGATTAAAAGAATGAGAACACAGGACTCACAATAACACTATAATATATTTACAGTTCTCTAATAGGTACACAGTTCGTTTGACGGAGTTGGGAACGCGGAAACTTATTAACGTAAAAGATCACATATCTTGCTTGCACGTAAAGGTTCCTGGGCGCAGGGAAGCCTGTCCTAGCGCCTGCAGAGGCGAGGCGGTGTGCCTAGATGGCACAGCCGCAGCCAGGCCGTTAGACGTCGGCAGGTTCAGCACCGGCCACGAAAGTCAGCCAGCAGGCCGGCCGATGTAATGGGGTGCGGGCGTCAGTACGCCACAATAGCAGCGCCCGTAGTCTCGTGGCCTCTGGCGTAGATAGTCACCGATCCCGGTGCAAGACCAGGCTCAACTCAGTCTCCAGTCTCACGATTTCAGAGTCTCGACCCTCGACTCTCCAGCACAGCCTCTAGACTCTAGACTCTGGACTGACGTTTATTTTTTTGATCTCCAATTTGACAGCTTCTTGTCTAGACAATTTTCAAATTTAAAATATTAATTTAAGAATAAATACAAATATTTATAAAATGATGAGGTATGACAATGGAGGTTGATATATGAGGAATGAAATGAGGTGATACACTACACTGAACAGAGCCATCCCCCTTAGAAGGGAGAGGCTGCCTAAATCCCCACGCCTGAAAATCAGTTAAAACCGGTTTCATTTTTCAACTACTTTTTCGTAACACAAATTATTACCAGCAGTTTTTCACAATGTGGAGAGCCTTGATTTATTTTTCTTATTATAATACCTGTGGTATGAATATAGAAGCGTATATATATAATTGCAGTTTCATGGTATAACATACCGTTAGCTTTTTAGAATCCTGTTTTGTCTAATCCTTTTTAGAATTTCGTTACGTTTTCTATGAATTTCGTAAAGTTACGAAAAAGTAAATTATAAAGCTGTGTATACAGTTACAACCTAATTATGCATAGTAATATTCATTGCCAACATTAAATAAATACACTTATGCTGAAAATAATAATACGATAGAAAATAACACTAAACCTGAACGTAATTATATAAATAATGAGAATGTCATGCATATTGAAGATACTAATACAATCCACAGCAGAATACGTGGCCTATTCTTAAAGAAGAAACACTGGAAATTATATTAAATTATTGTTTAATTCATTAAAATAACAGATCTTGCTGTTTCTTAAATTTGGATAGCTTTTTTTTTTTATAATAACATGAATAAATGAATACTTCCTTGTTGTATTTTAAATGTTTCAAAAGACATGAGAAAATATAAATAGTTAAATATTACAAAAATAAATAAGAAGCTAAGTACTTATGAAACATCAAGAATATTCGATTAAATAAATTATGTTTCGCCATCATGTAACAAGCCTTATATTTACTATTTAGTTACATCTTAGACTATTTCGTAACAATATTTCGTAACAACTATTTCGTTACGTACATTAATTTTGAGAAATAGTCATATAATATTTCATAAATTCAGTAAAAAAACCGTTTAAAACCTCTAAAATTAGAAGTTAAGAAAAAAATAAAAAGTTTTGGGGACGCGATGCGACTGACGATTTTTAATTCCCCTTATTACCGGCGTAGCGCTGCAATCGCCAACATCTAAGTTGGCTCTACTGCAAACTGACAATATTTTTTTTGTGTTGTATATACTGTTCGCGTCGGACATAGTCAAGTCCATAGTTACGATGTATGGAAGTCTCGACTCTTATCTATTACATCCTCTTTGATTAATACATCAGTCAATAGAACACAGACACGTTGATAAAACGAGAACACACAATAGAGCCGTACATTATGTATTATTTCAGCAATTCAGATGCAAACGGCACATGAGAGGGTGGGAGGGCAGTGAAGCGCGAGGGTCCCACTTCAATAAAACAGGGGAAGTGGAACGGAGGAGACGAGCTGTCATGTTGTGTTCATATTGATGGAATTTTAGTGTAATGCTTTCCTTGAAAATGTGAAAAAAAAAAGATTAACTTGAGAAAAATACTATGGACAAACTTGGATAAAAATAGTTGTTATACATGTAAGTGAATCCTGTTTTTTTACAAGATTACAAATTTAACAGTAAATGCATGAACGCAGGCGTGATAGCTGATCGGTGACCAGCCAAATAATAGGTTCCTGTAGGGTCATATTCAAGCCGATATCGGTGGGAGGTCTTATTAGCTCTACCACAACCTATAAGCAGTATCATAATAATCTTACTATAATACGAACTATACTATAAAGTATACTTGTCATTTTAAGTATAACCTGTTTTTCTACACGAGAGTAAAAACCGGAACAATAAATGTACGAACGCAGGAGTATGACAATTGGTAGGGCTGAGTATGACATATTGTTACCAGATCACCAATTTTGATGTTTTCAAGAAAAACAGGGTAGACTATCGCTCTTACGGCAGAGTTAAAAGTATAATGGAAGGAACAGGAAAAAGACCCAGGTATGCGCAGATTATAGCTCTATTTCGTACCCTCGCGAAAATAAGCTAATACTGCTCCAATAGACAGCGGTACAGCCCCTGATCATGTTTGCTAATATAGGTATTATTATTTAGGGTCCAAGACGACGACAGTTTGTATTAACATATACCTCAAGACACGTAATATATTTAGTGATGTGACTATATTTAATGCGATTACAATCAATCTTGTTTCCCAACAGATTTCGTAATTGAACCCAACTGAAACTATGCCCTTACCAAACAATTAAGGTATTATTTTCTATTCAAACGTTTCAATGTGACAGATCCTTTGATATTAGATTCATTATTAGGTACAGGTTTGTAGCATTTTGGTTACAATAGCTTTTGTGGTGAAGTATCTTTAATGGTTGTGTGGGAGTGAATATATTAATAGTCGTTATTTCGCTGTATAAATTCTATTTTGAAGACCTAATAATACAACGATAAATCCCGTGTGGGTGTCCGAGTAAGAACAGCACCCTCCCTTCACCTCCTGTTGGGTGTCCGTAAGGGAGAACAAGAAGACTGATAGGAGCGTCATTCTATTGGATTACCTACCACCTACACTGCGATCCCCAAGACGCCTGCCAAGCGTGGGGAGGCCTTTGTTCAGTATTGGATTTCTTTCGGCATGTTGATGACCCAGCTATTACGCCACCCAAACAGGTGAGTGAAAAGTGGAAATGGAATGACACTATTATTGTCATGCTAATTAGTGCGCGGTACTTTGTAAGACAGGTCACTATTCGTGATAAACTTCCCTGCTATGAGTTCATGGTAATACCTCAGATTCTGACGACACTAGAAAAAACCCCAAGATTAATAACTTAAACGTCTCCGAAAATCGCATAATTCCCTGAAAATCATAGTGAAATAGGTATAATTTAAATTTGAATCTTTGAAAAATAGAAGCTTTGAATGCTAAACTCACCCTAAGAAAAGGAACCATTACATAAGGCTGAAATTTAGTTTAGTTGCTAGATATAGAAGCACCTCCAATGTTCATCCTAATGCTAGAAGATAACAAACTCACTGTCGCACCCACAAACGTCAATTAGTTTTATTTATCGCTAATACCGTTCTTGAAATCGGAATAGTTCGATACTAGAATCCCATTAATAGTTTATACTCTGTTAGCGAGTAGATATATACATATTTTTTTTTATTTAGGAAGAGATTGCTTTTTAGCGATAAGGCCGCCTTTGTACATTGATATCATCAACGTATTGTTCAATTTACATGTAACTTTTGGTGTACAATAAAGTGTATTTATTATTATTGTTATTATCAATAATAGAATAATGAGATTAATTTTTTAAATAATTAGAGATGTAATGATTGTAGTATATCGATGATTGAATGAGAATTAACTATAATTGACGTTTCAGTGCGGTATAGTGAATAAGCTTTTCACCAAAAAGAAAATTTCTAACAAATTCACCTATTTCTAATAATGATGAGTAATATGGTGAGGTCAAAGAGTAAAGCTCAGTCATGTAGATAAAGGACCGAATACACCAACTTTAGTACCCTAAACTTCGAGGTCAGAGTTGCTATGTTAGCTTTCATTGGTTATTTTTGGATAGCCAGTAACAGACGGGTAGACATTTTATATGTAATTTTATGCGAGTTATTCCTTAGTTTGTTTATACGAGTATTTTGGATGATATTTCTGTGGCAGTTTTCGAAGATGTTTTTGCAAAGAAATTCTCTACTTTTGCTTTGATCTCGCGGGAGAAATTTTAATAGGTCCACGGGATCCTGTGGACGTTCAACCGGGATGATTATTACCAACTAAAGGCCCGGCGACTGTCGCGTGAACGTGAGAAGGGGGGGGGGGTTCTCTAGGTACCACTCAGTGCCTTACCTTTGGGCCTGCTGCCGGGGGGGCCCCGGAAACCTGTCACTGTGCTCATAGGGACGGGGGTCGCAACTCCGTCACCGTTGTCCTCAGAGTCACCGCCCTTCTCGTAGGACGTCTAGGGCTCACACTATAAACGTTTAGGGAGTTTTCTACGATGCGTACCTATGTAAATTGACTAGCCAAAACAATATATAAGGCAATAAATCGATGGTATATGAACCATTAACTTATATTACATTCACAAAGAAAAAGCCTCAACTATTTACGAAAAAAATATTTTTATTTACCAAGTCTACTTGTGATCCTGGAAAAGCAAAAGCCAATTTTTCCCTAATATCGCACGTTTGTTACATTACTTATCCTGAAAAAAATATTTTGTTCGACCCAAAGAGGAATAATATTAACCAGAGAAAAATGTCAAATTCCATTCCGCTCTCAAAGCAAAGGGCGCCCTAATGGTAGCGGGTACCACTAAAAATATTAGGGTCTAGAAACTCTTTGTAAAATACACCGGCTTAAGGTCGGTCGCATCTGGCACAAGAAAGGTTCTAAAGTGAGGATCTACGGAAATATTAATATTCAATGTTTTAATAAATTTTGTGATGAAGCTACTTCCTGTATGTTGGTAGGGCAAAGGTATATTAGCTTACTTTCTTTATGGTGTATTTGGGATACCTTCTCACAAAAAATAATAATGGAGTTATCGAGCTTCCAAAATCACCCGCTCTGCAAACTAGAGTTCTTGGATTTGAATCCCGTGGGAACCGATCACCTGGTTGTCTCAAAAAATAAAGTAAGATAAGATGATCCATGCGTCGGATGTGCATGTAAAAAGTTCTGCGCCCGAATATCAGCATTCCGTTCCATCGGAAGCAAAGGAGGAGAGAGGGCACTTGTGTCTACGCAAGCACTTGTGCACTATAATATCTCCCGCGTAGATCTTGCGAAAGATTGGCCGATGGACGCTGTTGTCGTATCGGCCAGGAGGACATTATTTATTATTATGTACTTAGTACCGAATATACTTGGCAAAACGTAGGTGTAAACAATTCTAAGAAGGAGTTAGGCTATGTTCGATTTCCAGATTTCCACAAAATGAAAATTCTCTTACCCACGGTGGCCCTGACTATCGCACTCAGTTTGTTAATGTACCATTATCTCGTATATAGATTTAATATATATATAATACAAAATCCATAATTAAGGATAAATTATGGGATAGTACGTAAATCTTTTAGTGAACATCATCTTCTAATATACAGAAATACATTCATTTATTAATTAATTTTACGAATAACCAAAAAGAAAAATGGAAAAATAACCCTTCACAGAAAGATCAGAAAAAAATCTATAATTGTTTTCCGTTGGCACGATTTTTCAGGAAAACATGCTAACATTTTCCGCTACTAACAATTTGTAAGGAAATACACACATCAAAAGTGTCTAGGGATCAACATATATTTTTGCAATAACTTTTCTCCTGATTGATATTAATTAAAATTTTCTTTAAGGATTCATCAAATAAAGTGTTTTCGTTTGTCACAGTAACGATAAACCAAGTCACCTTTGCATTAATAAAGAAATTTGCCATTTTCCTAATAAAGGGATTTTTGACATTTGAACCACTAACACAAAAGTTCGAAAAAAAGACTGAAATAACAGTTTTCTTTAAAATTTTATTGGGTAACTTAAACAATTAATAATCCGTGTTTCTACCGCGAACACTAACAACACAAGAACATCGGTTTGGCATACTCAAAATGAGTTCATCCAAATCACGCTGTGGAATGGCCGCCCATGTTCGTTGCAACAACAAAAAAAGGTCTTCTTGCGACTGGATACCCTCCATATTCGGCAGAGCTCTTCTCTGTAGCATATCCCATGCATGCTCAATCGGGTTCAAGTCTGGCGACTGAGCAGGCCAGGGCAGGACATTGATGTTAGCTGCGGCGAGAGTCTGTCTTACAACTCTTGCGGTGTGCGGTCGTGCATTATCATGCATTAACTGAAATAAGGGACCGATTTGCACTTGTAGAGGAACGATGACGTCTGATACAATCGTCTCAGCATAAATTTGAGCGTTGAGGTTGCCTCTGATCCAAATCAACTCAGTTCTTCCGCCGATCCAAATACCCGCCCATACCATGATGGTTCCACCACTATAAGGATGGACTTCCTGGCAGGATTTTAATCGCTGTTGGCGTCCAGGGGTTCTCCAGTGTCGTATACGTCTTGTATCCGGTCTCATACCAAAACGAGACTCATCAGAAAAGCACACGAAACGCCATTGTTCTTCTGCCCAATTTCTGTGTTCAAGAGCCCATTGATATCGAATCCTACGATTGTGCATTGCTATAGGTGGTACCCGTAGCGGTCTTCGGGAATGAAGGTTCACTTCATGCAAGCGGTTTCTGACTGTTTGGTCGCTAATTAAGTTCCCTGAAGAGTGATGAAGCCTCACGGCTAACATCATGGCAGTTATTGTTGGAGCTCTTCGAGTTAAGATTTGAATATATCGGTCTTGTCTCCGTGTGGTGCAGCGATACCGTCCTCCATGGCGCTCAGCCACGGTACCAGTGCTTCGGTAACGTGTCCAAAGTCGACTGATAACACTCTGACTTGTATTCAGAGCTAAAGCCACAGTACGTTGCCGGGAACCAGCTTCTATCATTCCCACGGCTCTGAGCATTTCTTCCCTGCTTAAATGACGTCGCCGCTCCATAATAACGTTGGTTTTAATCAGTAGTAGGGAAACAGTAGCACTAATAATGTCTTCAATGCGTTGTATGTTTTTATAGGGAAAATATTGACAGCTGATTTTCATCTTTTACTCGAATTTGATTCACAGTTCCTGATTCAAATTATGAAATGCACCAAAAAGGATCCATATAAATTTATAAAATCATAAATTTATTACAAAGCCACATCTCAATCTCAAGAAATCCGCTTAAAAATGCTTGATCCCTAGACACTTTTGATGTGTGTATTTCCATCCATTACCCCGATCGACGGTAAACGTGCGATATTTGCGTAAAGGTGTGCCTTTTCATTTGGAAAAATAAACGCATGATTGAATGTTAGGAAGTTTTCTATTGTCGATTGTTGTATTTCCTCGGTACGTGATATGGCGTGCCGGCGGGTCGGATAACCGCGGAATGTTTTTGCCTGCGAACGTTTTTGCCTGCCTGGATTTATGAGAATCGATGGGTTGCAGTTTTTGCTCCAATCTATTGGAGATTCGTCAGGAGAGAATCGAAATTTATACGGCACTCGATTTTTCTATCGATGGAACTATTCGTTTTGGGTGAAGTCATTAGTAAAGTCATTATCATGATAATGATAATGACTTTACTAATGACTTAGTGTGTACTGACCTCTCATTACGAAATATTTTAGTAGAAAGTTATAATGCCATAAATAGTCATGCTGTAATTATTTGTGAATTATATGCAAAGAGGCAGAAATTTAGACCACAAGTTGTTAAGTACAGGCCCATCAAGGATATATACGAACAACGTTTTGTTGAGCATATATCTGCACTTGACTGGAATTATTTACAAACATTGCGTTCGGTGAATGAAATGGTCGATGTATTTAATCATTATATCATAGGCGTTTTCGATGTTCATGCGCCTCATAAAACTTGTGTTATCAAAGACCAATCTTATCCTTGGGTAACGGACACTATCAAATTGATGATGCGCTTACGGGATGATGCGTTAGCCAACTACCGTCAAAGTAAGTCTGAATCTAAGAAAATATATTATAAAGAATTAAAATCTTTAGTAGTGACATCTTTACATAATGAAAAAAGTGCTTATTTTAGATTCAATATTAATAATAAAATTAATGACCCGAAGACGTTATGGAAAAATATTAAAACAAATCTAATTCCTACAAAGAAAAATCAGGAACTGCCCTCTCATTTTACTGATCCAAATGATATTAATAACCATTTCCTAAACGTACCAGGAAAAGAACATACCCATATAGCACTTTTCGGTCACAGAATCATAAAAGCAGTAACACGTCGCATAGTTTCGTAACTGTTACGAAACATAGTTACTGTGTGGGGTTTGGTCTCTATGTGTGGTAACAGTTCCCACACAATGTGACCAGAAAATTTTTAGTTACTATGTGTAGTCTTTGTGTTCACACGTAACGTAAACATTTGTGTCGACTTATTTTTAAACGCAATGTGTTTATGTGTAGTAACGGTGTGGTAACTATGTTACCAGAATAGTAATTTAAAATATATACTTACACGAAGTGTTGTAACGTTACGACATTGTTACTGAACAATATATTACTAAAATGTAAATAAATAAGTCGTCATATGACACTGTTTTTCAAACTGTTCCTACAAGTGTAGTTTATAAAATCTTTTTAAAAAAAAATCGAACCGACTACAATATCACTGAAAAGTATAAAATAATTTAAATATTATTGAAGTTGGTGTTAGCTTACCGGCTGTGTATATTTGGCACCAACTTCAATAATATTTAAATTATTTTATACTTTTCAGTGATATTGAAGTCGGTTCGATTTCTTTTTAAAAATATTATATTTTAAACTTTTTAGTGATATTTTCATATATAAAGATTGAACCATCGAAAACCGTAAAATTATCTAGGTAGGTTATGATCACATTATCGTCTACATAGTTTTACATAATTCATGTTTCTTCAGAACAAAATATCAGGTCGTAATGAAATTTGCATGGAAACATCATAGTAGTTTACTCTCTCGAATAAAAAAAGAATCATCGAAATCGGTTCATAATTGTCAGAGCAATGTAATGGAGAACATCAGTTTTATGGTTTTTACCAGATAAATTCCTCCACATTGTTCATGGTCCTCCAGGAAGTTCTTATCCGGTTGTAATAAAATTTATACAGATTCAATACAGTGGTTTCTTCTTTCGAATAAAAAAAGAATCATTGAAATTGGTAAATATTTGCCAGAGTTATGACCATTTTTGTCCTTAAAAAGCGACATAAAGTCATCTATATAGGCTTTCTTGCAGCTCTCAGTGCGCAGTCACCATACTTGTTTTTTCATGAACTACTTATTACTAAGCAATATTTTTTTTTATGGGACCCAATCAATGGATTGAAGAATGGATGGAAGAAAGATTTTTTCAAATCGGTTCATAATTGCCGGAGTTATGCGCGAACATACATAAAATATATATATATATACAGACGAATTGAGAACCTCCTCCTTTTTTGAAGTCGGTTAAAAATGAGTAAAAATCCGATACTCACACGTCTCACATCAACTTTCTACAGAAAAGTAAACAAATTAATGGTTCCAGAAAATCTACCTCCAAGTAAGTACATATTTTTAGCTCTTAAAGTTACTTCATGATAGATTACTGGTTCAAAAGCAAATAGTTACCATCAAAATTCGTTGCTTTATATGTGATACACCTGCGAGGTGCTTTATAAAAGGTGAATGCAAAATTAAATATATAAGTAGTGTACCGGAGTGGAGGTACGGTGCGTTTTAAATAATGTAATATATAAGTATTTCGTGATATTTTTTATTTCAGGTAACAGTTACCCAGTGGCGTGCACTGAAAGCAGGCAAAATATCTGCGAGTTGTTTATGCTTTATGCTCTTTGTTCGTGTTCCAGCATAAATATCCTTAAATTAACCAATATTACCAACATAACCATTTACATTAAAAAAAATTACATTAATTCATGTCCAAACTAAGATTTTTTAAAATTAAGACTGTTTAGAGAAATCCTAGGGTAGGCAAAGTATATTTGTCAGTATGGAGCCGCTGAATAAACTTATTAATGTTTTCAAATGCAAATTAATATGTCTATAGTATTTGCTTGCATATGGATATTTGAAATGGTATAATACCATACTTAAAATAGGTGAAACAAGCCGAATACATTTTTTTGCCTACCCTCTGTGCACGCCACTGCAGTTACCACGGATGCATGAAATGTACAGTAATCGGAGAATACGATAGAAGAGGTCAGCATATGAGTTTTCCCAGAACGGACATGCCTTCGCGTACTGATGATTCATTTAGAAATCGATTAGATCCTGATCACCACTTGCCACACTTGCCACCACATTTGCTTTATTTCCATAATAACATAAAAGCCCGCAGGCATTATATGGTCTGTAGGCCTGAGAATAGTAGAATTGTTCTAGCTGGACAACACTACTATTTTCTTGCCCCACGATTGTATAATAAAGTCAATAAAATTTTGAACATTTATCCATGTACCCAAATGCAATGTAAAACCCTAACCGTTAAATGGTTGCAAACTCTCACGTATGAAGAAACGGAGAATTTTCTTAAAATAATGAGATAATAATATACCTACTAGAAAAATATTCGCATAATAATATATATATACACACACACACACCCACACACACACACACACAGGCATACATAGTAAATTACTTATTAATAGAGAATTATAGTTAAGTTAGATTTAAGTTTATAGGAACTATATTGCCTCAAATAAGGAGGTGGGCGTTAATGGCTGCGACACAGTTTTTTAACTAATGCAGACATTATCGTACACAATTTAAATGTATATGTAAATTTTGTTCCTAATAAAGATTTTTATTATTTATTTATTATTTTATTTGTATGGCCTCCAAAAGTTTGAGAATTGCTGGAAACAATATACCATTTTGTAAATTCGGTAACTTTATAACTACTTCTGATTTTGCGTCGACATATGTCGACACAGTCTCGTAACTTAGTGACCAGTTGTGACTTAAATATTTTCTTTAAATACAAATGTTTTATCCAATTATTTACCAACTTTATGGTTTTATTCTTGGTTCCATAATATATAGTAAGTATTAAAAGAGATTAATCTATTAAAACAAAAGCTTCCAAGCTCTGGGAATGTAAAGATTTGTCAGTAAAAATATTGTTTACATTGTACTACACAGGTGAAATTACATTAATATGATGGCGCGTTGATAAATTTCAAACTATTTCAACAAATTACACAATGAATTTCCTTTCCCACCTCTATTTGAACGATAAAAAACCAAGTAATTTAACCAAGTAATGTAACCAAGTAATAAAAACTTATGTTGACAAAACAATGATGGCCGATAACTTTTTCTACTTATTATTTTTTTCATTTAAAACTTCACTTCGCTAAGCAAAAAGTGAATGAAAGAACCATGAAAGAACGAATGATTTCTGAGAAGTGGTCGCAGACTAAGAACAATGTTACCACACAGCAACGTAACTTTAAAACCAAATGTTACTGTGTCGACTGTTCCCCATTTTTAGTCGTAGCGACGGAACAAAGTCGACTCGGCGACCAGAAAATGTTACTAGAATCAATCAGTGTCGACACAAAAGTGTCGACTTGTTTCGTAACGGCTACCAAAAAGCGCTATATGGGACTGACATTTCTCTTTTGACATACTATGAGTATCATAGGTATAGTGAATGTACGTTTTCAATTACACCTGTGACACAATGCCATGTATCTAATATACTTTTACATCTTAAGTCTAATGCTGAGGGTTATGATGGTATAAGTTTAAATATGCTAATTTTAACTTTGCCTCATTCATTAGAAGCAATAACTGGTATTGTAAATTATTCAATTACATCGTGCGTATTCCCGGATATTTGGAAAATAGCTACAATAAGACCACTACCTAAAATCCCTAACGCAAGCGATTTAAGAGACCTACGCCCTATTAGCATATTACCTTGTCTCTCTAAGATTTTAGAAAAAGTAGTATGTCAGCAGTTAACTAGACACCTAGAAAACAATAAAATCCTACCTGAGCTCCAATCTGGTTTCAGAAAAAGACACAGTACTTCCACGGCTCTTATAGATGTTGCAGACAATATTTTATCAGCCCAAGATCAAGGTATGTGCACACTGTTAGTTCTCTTAGATTTTTCTCGAGCATTTGATTGTATTAATGTTCCTCTTCTTTTAGCTAAATTAAGCTACTATGGGCTAGACCATGGCACGTTAAAATGGTTTAATAGTTATTTATCCAACCGTCAACAGATGGTAGAATTGCATGCTAGCGATGGGACTTGTCAGTCCTCCAGTATGGCGCTATTGAAAAGAGGCGTCCCTCAAGGCTCTATATTAGGACCAATCCTTTTTATTTTATACTGCGCCGACATAATAAAATGTATCAAACACTGTAAATATCATTTATACGTTGATGATGTACAAATTTACATTTCTTTCAAACCGCAAGATCACCATAAGGCCATTAAAGATTTAAATGAGGATCTAGACAGAATTTTTAAGTGGTCGGAGGCGAATTGTCTCGTACTTAACCCCTCTAAAACTAAGTTCATGTTATTTGGGACCAAGCAACAGTTGAGTACGCTACCCTCTACCCTAAATGTTTTGATAGAAGGAACGCCAATAGAAAGGGTATCGGAAGCTAGAAATCTTGGGCTAACTATAGACACAGGCCTTCGGTTTGAAAAACATGTGGCAAAATTGGTGCAAAACTGTTTTTATCGCCTTAGGCTACTCTACAAAATAAGACCATACTTGTCCCAAGAATTAAGAGTACAGTTAGTGGAATCTCTTGTTCTTTCCAAACTAAATTACGCAGACACAGTTTACGGGCCTAGGTTACTGGCGAGGACGCAGCGGCTCATTCAAAGGGTCCAGAGCGCATGCGCTCGTTTCTGTTTTACCATCCCTCCCAGAACTCATGTAACACCTTTTCTAAACAGTTATGGAATATTAAAAATGAAGTCTCGTCGAAAATTACACTTAGCGTGTCTGCTTTTCGGAATAATAAAATATCAACAACCAGCGTATTTATATAATAAGTTAAACTGGATGTCAAGTAGAAGGGACTGTTCTATTAGGAAATGCTCACAGCAGTTATCCACCCATTCTCACAAGACTGCAGCCTTCAGAGGCAGTTTCAAATATGCTGCGTCCAAGGTGTGGAATAATATTCCACCACCTTTGTGAACCATAAATTCATTGGCTTCCTTCAGAACACGACTGCGACAATATTTTATGGATGCACAACGGGAGTGTGAGAATCTAAATATTGATTTGTCTTTTATATAAGTCTGATCTTTTATATGATTTATATGAAATAGGTGTAATTTGTTTGGTGACATTTGTTTAGTCAAACTTTACCTATAGTTTATGTGGATTGTCCCATAATAACAGTATGCAATGCAATACAATACATTTTATCGCACATAATTAGATAGGTACTACATATATATATAACACATAAATAATTTTTTTTTTTATTGTTTTTAATTGATTAGGTGTAATAACTTTAACTATTCATATATAATACCTACATATATTATACATATACTTACTTAAATTAGATACATTATTATTAGTAATAAAATATGCTTATATAAAATTATAATCGTTTGATACCCGTGAGTCACCTAGGGCCCGGTTGAAAATCAGCGCCAAGTCTTGGCTTGGCATTATGCTGAACCTGGTGCCTGTTGCTGCAGAGCAATGTGAGGCACATGCACATTATGCTGTCGTATAAACTTAACGTAACATAAGTTTTATTTTTATTTTTCTATATTTTGTTAACTTTTAGATGTTAAGGGTTTTTGTTTGTATATGGTTTTTTGTGTGCCTCGTTATTTGTAATCTGTGGCAATAAATGCTTTTTCTTTCTTTCTTTCTTTCTTTCTATAATGTTTATTAAGTGCCACAAAAACTAAGTCTTACAAGTAATTTACAAAAACGGAATCTCTTAAATAATTATTACCTACAGACATATTCGTCCAACAGCGGCTACTGCTCTAGACTCTAGGTCTGTATCGCAGCAACCAAAAAACAATTATATGAGATAATAAAATTGGCGACATGGTCTCACTTTACTCAGTACCTTACATATGTGCATTAGAGGTACTTATCTAAGATATTATGGAATCTAATTTGTCAGTTTGTGTGAGTGCGAGCGGGTGTGTGTGCGAGTTCGGGTGTATTCGTATGAGAGCATGTGGGTTGTGTACAAAAGTATGGTATGAGTATGTATTAAATATAATGTTGTGACGTTCTCTCAGCGACAGACTTCAAGAATCTCTCCAGTTTCTTGATAGTTTAAGGTTTGCAACCACTTAAAAATGTGATGTTTGGCTTTACTGGTTGGTAAATATCTCGAAGTATTATTAAATCTACAAACTTTGTTATATCATCAGCCGACACATATCCACTGCGGAATAAAGGCTTCTTAGATGGGAGGGATTACCATAATCCTTACGCTTGGCAGGCGTCTTTGGAATCACTGTGTTGGTAGCTAATCCAAAAGACGGGCCTGTTGGTCTAGTGGTTAGTGACCCTGTCTGCTACCCAACAGGTCGTGGGTTCGATTCCCACCAAGTGTCTGGGTGTTTTATCTATATAAGTATGTATTTACAAAAAAAAGTATATATGTATTAGTATCAGTTGTTTGGTTTCCATAGTACTTTGGGATCAGATGACCGTGTGTGAATTGTCCCAGGATATTATTATAAAAGAAAGACCTGCTACCCGTCTTCTGGTTTTCTCTTAGTCGCCTCTTACGATACCCAAAAGGAGGAGATGGATGGTTTACCCGGATACCCCACGGGTAAAGAATATAAAAGTTAATTATAATAATAATAATACCAGCCCTTGTTGACCTTGTCCCACTGCTGGGCACGGGCCTCCTCTCAAGATGAGGGGGCTTAGGCCATAGTCCACCTCGCTGGCCAAGTGCGGGTTGGCGGACTTCACACGTCATTCGAAAGCTAGTTAGGTTTTCTCAGACATGCAGGTTTCCTCACGATGTTTTCCTTCACCGAAAGCTAGTAACAATCGCACAAAGACGATTCGCACATGATTAAAGAAATCAGAGGTGCGAGCCGGGGATCGAACCTGCGCACCTCGTTTCCAAGGCAAGCGCTCGCTCACTGAGCCGTTACAGCCATCTTGCCTTAGAATATTTAATCGTTAAGTTTAAACTTTAGTATTAAGTTCACTTAATTTAGCAAAGTTATTAATAATTTATTTGAGACACGATTAAAATTCGTTTAATAAACTGTAAATTGAATTAATTTCTTATTGGATTCCATTTTGGGATGTTTGCAAACAAAGGATTAAAATTAATGCTAAGGTTTTAATAGAATTCCAAATAATAAAGTCAATATTGGCATTTAACTTTGACTATTAAAAGGTTTTCCCGGTAAAAGGGTATATTCATGTTTATCAAGCGTAAGTCCTACGCGAGTCAAAGTCAAAAGTCAAAATATCTTTATTATATATAGGCCCCGCGGAGGCACTTACACAAAAATCATTTTTACAAACTACCACTGGATCGTAATACGGCCGCTACTGAGAAGATCCGGCAAGAATCTCAGCGGGCTTGTCTTTTTTGTCATTTTTTTAAGGCGAGTCTAAATTATATAGTAAATTATACTATAATATACTATAATATAATATACTATATATATATATATATATAGATTTTACGTTAAAACCTGATCCTCAAATGTATAGGGTATCCCAGAAATAGGGTATCAAGCCGACGATTACGCATGGTGTAACCTACAAGCAATCAATTTTTGAAAGAAAACAATGACAAAAGGGTTGGATGAAATAAAGCTAAACAAAAAAAAAACCTACTACTATGAAACCAGGCGTAGTAAATGATCACCATAGGGTGGCACGCGGGAGCGAGCGAAGCGAACTCGGAGTTACAGATTAACACGACATCACTAATTTAGGTTACGCGAAAGGTAAAGCTGTAATAAGGAAATTTATTTTAAGTACCTCTTTACCAATAATACTTAAATGGCCAAAACTACTACTCCAACCAACGCTGGGTACATAATATAGTCAACGTCAAATTCGAAAGATTCTATATTATGTACCCTTCTATATCTTCATTCCATGAAAAGGCAATAGCGGAATAGATTATAATAATAATAATAATATCTTGGGACAACCCACACACGGTCATATGATTCCAAATTAGGCAGAGCCTGTACTATGGAAACCAGACAACTGATACAAATACTTATATACTTTTTTTTTTGTAAATACATACTTAAATAGATAAATAACACCCAGACACTTGGTGGGAATCGAACCCACGACCCATCGGTTAGCGGACAGGGTCACTAACCACTAGACCAACGGGCCCGTCAGAGAGATTATAATTGATCTCCGTCCGGATATTGTACGCCGTCCGTACTTTATTACATTTTTAATTAACTTATTCCTTCGAAAGATCGAAGAAAAGCTCATTGTGGACAGGTGTTGCGAAGAAACAGTTCGTTTGCCGACCCAAGAATACCATTGTAGATATTGAAAGAGAAAAGAAATTTGATCAACGATAAGAAATATTAATTACTATAGATACTATAGATATTATAGATGTCCCGCGCAGCTCTGCCCGCGTAATATTCAGCCCAACTTTCTCAATTTTTTTTCGTAAGAACCTTCTCGAAGCAATAACGAACACAAAAAAGAAAATTATCCAATTTGGTGCAGTCGTCCAGAAGTTATGCGCGTACATACATTTCGGCGATTCCTTTTTATTTATCTAGATTATTTTAGATTATTTAAGTACCTAGTATATTTAGTAACTCTTTTCCAGAACCATCAGTCTGACTAGTGCAATACTATACTAGCTTCTTCACAGTCTTCTGCAGTCAAGCAACTCTACTCTCGAATGGCATTTTGTCTTTGAGTGGTAGTTGCCAAAATCATATAAGAGACTACAAAACCTCAAAAGAAATCAACTTCTTTGCTGCCAGCGCTACGCAGCGATTTCACATTATATTGTTAATTAGTTTGAGTATTTATCATACGAATATGTCTTCACTTATATTACCGTTATATCTGTCGTATCTACTAGTTACAATTCTACTATTTATCTTGCCATTTTGCATATTATTAAAAATAAGCTGTGCTATTTCAAATTTATTATTCCAGAATAAGTTAGAAGCTGAAAGCAATAAGGCTTTGATCAATTATACATTTCCGTGGCATAAAGCTTTGGGAAATTATAAATTGAGCTCGCCTTTCAATGCCATCTCAAAATGAAACCATATAATTCTATGTTAATTCAAAACAATAAACCGAGAGCAAGACACCACAATTACTTATTCAAACATGGGACCCCTAAGTTATCAGTAAGATTCCCGTCCATAAATCACCTTGATGTTATCTGACAGCTTTGAAATGGGCCCATAATAGTTGGTTGTGACATCTTGGAGGCTTACTTCGTATAATTAATGCGAAGCCTGCCTCACACCGGCGCCTCCTTACGGGGCCTACCTGACCCCGGGAATTAATTGGGGGTGGATGTGTTTAACTCTTGGATAACTTGAAACCCTTACTAAAACTGAGCTACACTGATGGATCCTACGTCTTATTAGGCAAACTTATGAAACGGCGCGGATGATCGTGTTATTTTGTGTTCATTGGTTTGGAAATAGTGATATAGATAAATTCTCTATTGCGGATATTACAGAAATCAGTTACAATTTAAAAACCTTAAAAACTAATGTGAGCAAAGGCGGTCTTATCGCTCAGAGCGATCTCTTCCAGACAACCTTTGTAGATGGAGCTTAAAAATCGCAGTGTAGTGTGCAGTGAATAAATAAAACCAGAATAATGTTGTCTTCTACTTACGCGAATATTACACATTGAAATCAAACAACTTTTACGGATTTTATCGCGGTTTATTTGAGAATTTACTATCTCGACGTTTCAAATGCTTTGCAGCACCCATGGTCACGGGAGGACTGAGATGTTGAATGTCTTTATGTCACAATTATGCCAGTGTACCCTCAGGTCTTCTTGATCGTCGTCGTCGTCTTAGTCATCGTACGTCGGTATAGTAAAATCTAAAATAACCCGCGATAAAATCCGTAAAAGTCATTTGATTTCAATGTATAACAAGAATGTTAAGAATGATAGTTACAATATTATTTAATATTATATCGGAAATAGTAGTAGATATTTTTATGGGACTTTATGACCAACATGTCTATGTTTAATGGTGTCCATGTTTTCTTGCTCTGCGTTGTCTGAAAAATTTATACAATTTTGGTAGTACCTAGCTGAAGAGCCTTGTACTTAAGGCTTGCATTTGAGAAACGTAACGATAGTACTTACAAAGTAATATGCGGGGCTGCATGCGCCTCAATGAATATTGAACTGACGAGGTTCCACGGCCTCATTACCCTGATGTTTCCACGTTAAGTGGTTCAGGTGGTAATATACATAATGGACGGCCGATTCACCTACCCAAAGTAATATCCTCTATACAGCTAAATGACTAACCTAACTCAAATATTTACACGGAGACGTAGCGACATCTGTGCCGTATTTCATAATCGCTACCCGACTTGCTCGGTGACAGTTTAAGAGGCTTACCGAATAGGATTACCCGCGATTTAATATAATTTTTTTCGTTCTCACAGGTGCGTCTGACGATGCCTTTTTTTCGCCTGTCACCTTCCTTTTCATGACTTTCGTTTTTAATTTCGCCGAAAGTGGTTTGAGTGTGATGGATTTGAGGGTGTCTTGTCTTTTTATTTGTAATATTTGGGTGGAGTTCACTGTCTTGGAATTGAATTAGTTATGACAATATTCGTATCTTTGGTGACAATTTTTCAGTATTTGGGCTTCCGACCTACATACAGACGCCAAAAGATAATATCACAATATTTCTTAGACTTTAACCTTTTTTATTTTTTCAATGAATATTTGATTTAAGTATTAATAACACCCGCAGTTTTGTTTCTTATTGAAAAAACAATTTCTGGCCATGTTCTAGTAGTAAGTTTTATGATTTTTTGTGCCTATGTCTATCAAGTTTTAAAATCAAGGCCTAGTCCAAGATTTGTGCTATAAATGCCAAGAAGGTATAACTGAGTCCTTTAGTATTTTTTGGCAGGTTCATGCTATCGTTTCTCTGTAACAGAATTCGTGATCCCGAAATTCTTGATGCCTATAACGCCCGCAAATCATTTCTGCATTATTGAATCAAAAGATAGCGGAAATTCAGAACCCGGAAAATCCTCCGACGGCCATGCCCCAGTTGAAGATAATCATATTTTTGACGGAACGTTAGTTTCAAAATATTCTTGTTATGGTCATTATTATAGAAGGGTCTGGAAATATCATGTGACATACATTGAAATGAAACTAACTTTACGGATACGGATCAACTTGCAGAGCTTCACCTTGCATTTTAAGAGCTATGTCGGTGGCCTTGGGTTTTCGGCGAATTTCCATATTACGGATTCTGTAGTGCAAATAAACTCCGAGCATAGTTCTCCCCATTGCTTGTTGTGTGACTGAGTTTCTCTAAAAGGCCAGCTGTTAAGGAGCACCATGGAGGACTACATAGTCTTCTCCTTACTATATGATAAATCTAATAAAATTCCAACAACAACCTATTTTAGTTTTATTTATTTTACCTAAACATATCTCAGCTAAAGTAAATAAGCATACTATCAAACTTTCACGGTCCGCGTCTCAAATAAACTTAAGGCAGCGTAGTGCAACCAGCCAAGTTTCTGTTGAGTTTCCACACAATGCTCTGTTGTCGTGAATCTAAGTAGGATTAGTTTGTAAAATGACATATATAGTGGGAATAACTACAAAGTTTATTACTCATTACTCGGTACGTACTAACTAATCCACAGTAATATTGTAGAAAAAGATTTCTTTAGGGACGTTATATTAAGATATCACTGACTTTTCTACTCGATATCTCTATAAAATTTATCTTTTATAATATACTCACACTCACAAATGCATCCAAATTGATCTACACACACACACGCAAAGCCCTCAAAAGTACGCACAATACTGAATGTATTGTACGCAAAATACATTCACACAATAAATTTAAGAATAATATTCATAACACCTTATAAATGATGCTCTTTTTACTTAAACCCATTCAAACAAATAATCTATTACAAGTACACTGATAATATCACCACCTATATTTATTAGTTCACGAATGGAAAGATTCCAATTATTAAAGGCCTTCATCCATTGCGTTCCTTATCTATTTTCTGTCTTCTCCTTTAAGCGGATTAGGAACCCGGATATTAATTTCGTCTTACCTTTTCAAGGTGGAAAGTAATCATGAGTTTGGTGATTTGGAGGAGAAAAAATGTTTTATGGCATCAGCTCTACAAAACCCCGTTTAGATTAGATAAGCCATGATAGATGGAGCTTTAGTTACTTACCTCCATTGGGTCCTGACCAGGGGCATAAACTACTAAGACATCTGGCTGTTGTTTTCTGATTCTTTTTTCTTTCCAATTAACCAATCCTCTTTTTTTCCTTCTTTTCTATATTCTGTGAAATTTGCCATGATTTGTAGATTTTCCTCGGTATAAGACCCATTTTTTCTTGTCTTCCAGGGTTTTTTTATGTTTACTCCTTGGGGTTATTTTTAGGGCATTTAGTTTCATAATTTATCCGCTGGTACCTCGTTTAAGAGATTAGCAGAGCCAGATATTCTCGGAATGAAAAGATTAATAGTTCACCAAGATTTTCTAGTACTGATTGTCCAACATTTTGCAATTTTACATTACAATTCGTGGAGACTCTTTCTCAGAGTCGACAAGCGGTAAAAAATTAAACTAATAATGTTGTGTAACCATATCTCAGCGCAAGTTGGCTCAGAGACATGTAAAAATAATACGTTCGGAAATATTTCACCAAGCTATGTATATAAAAGGTTACGTGGTATCGGATTTTGTACGCTCAAAGGAATTATTGATTTTCGTTGCATACCTAGCCCCAGTTTGAAATCTATTTTGAGGGGTCTTAAATGTTAAAAGAGACAAGAATTTAAGTTCCGTTACTAAATCTCTATATAAATAAAAATGAATCACCAAAATGTATATTTGTGCATAACTTTCGAACGATTGTACTAAATTGGAAGAAGGTTCTTACGAAAACAAAAACTAAGAAAGTTGCGCAGAAAATTAAAATCGCGGGTGAAGCTGCACGGGACAGCTAGTAATATAATATTTTAGACGGGACATGCGATATAAATGTGAAAGTTTATGAACCATTCCTTTTGGTTGCGCGCTAAAGACATAAAGTATCCAGTCGTCGTGTCTCGTGCCAGCTCAACGTAGAAATAAATAAATATATTTTTAGAGTAGGTATGTATTGCAAACCCCCGAATATTGGTAAGTGGTGATACAGTCATCATCACCAGCCGGAAGACGTCCACTGCTGAACATAGGCCTCCCCCTTCGAACGCCACAATGACCGACAATTGGCTATTTGCATCCACCGGTTACCTGCGACGCGCACAATGTCGTCTGTCCACCTAGTGGGAGGCCTACCTACGCTGCGTCTTCCGGTTCGTGGTCGCCACTCGAGAACCTTTCTTCCCCAGCGGTTATCGGTTCGCCGAGCGATGTGGCCAGCCCATTGCCACTTCAACTTGCAGATTTTAAGAGCTATGTCGGTGACCTTGGTTCTTCGGCGAATCTCCTCATTTCGGATTCTGTCGCGCAAAGAAACTCCGAGCATAGCTCTCTCCATAGCTCGTTGTGTGACTCTGAGCTTATCCAAAAGGCCAACAGTTAGGGACCACGTCTCAGTACCATATGTCATCACTGGCAACACACACTGGTTAAAAACCTTCGTCTTTTGGCACTGCGGTGATACAGTACTGGATGGTAAAGTCATCATCATCAACCTAAAGATGTCCAGTGCTGGACAAAGCCTCTCACTTATAAGAGAGGGGCTGACATAATCCCCACGCATGACAACGGTCTTGGGGATCGCAGTATAGGCTGAAAGACGCTGCTGCCCGTCTTCTTGTTTTCCCTTAGTTGCCTGTTACGGCATCCAACGGTAGGAGATGGATGGGTGCTATTTTTACTCCACGAGCTAGTAAAGTACACTAGAATATTAATTACTTAATAAATCTGGTGAAAATCTATTCACAGAAATTATAATATCAAACATATTGGATGAATAAAAAAAATCAAAATATTTTATTTGTTAACTAAAAAGATTTAACATAAAACATGGTAGGACGATGATACCTGCCGAAGTACTATATATACTATATACTATATACTGTGTCGCAAATATCAAGGCTCCCACGATCGAATCTAGCTCTTCTATGTACCTAAGATAAGATGGCCTTGTGGTATAAACTTTAATTAATTTGGCTTATGGCGAAAAGTATATTATATATGTTTTTAAAACCTTCTTACTCAGTAAATAAACTGCTTAAAGCCGGTCTTTGTTCAAAATTAGTATTGGTAGAGCGACTCACAAAATTGATTGCAACAACAACTCTTGCTTCTGACATTAGTTAATGGCAGTCATTATAATGCCCGGATCGACGAAATTACAAATTTATAATTTTGCCACAAGGTTAGAATTTCGCGGGCCGTTAGACACCGGAGGTGAATAATTTATCCTTAATGAAGAATTTCAATTTTAAAATTGGAACTAAACAATTTTAAATGATGTACTCCATTTAGAGCATCAATATAATATTTCAACTAGATTATAGGTGTTACGGTCCGAAGAAAAAGGAAAAAAAAAAGAAAAGAAAAGTAGGTAGCACACAGAAATAGTGCCCTTGTGTCGCTACTGTTTATATGAAACTGTCAAACTACATAATTATCATAATAAACCGTTAGATCACGTTTCCGTCACCAGCATAGATAAGTCCGCGACCCCCGCGACCACATTTTGTCATATTGTTAGTTCATGTTTATCTAGTTTATATATGATATAGATACAAAAATACATATAGCATATCCCGTGGAGTGTCCGGGTAATAATAGTACCCAACCATCTCCCACCGTTGAGTGTCCGTAAGAGGCGACTAAGGGAGAACAAGAAGACGGACAGCAGCGTCTTTCTATTGGATTACCTACCACCTAAACTTGGATCCCCAAGACGCCTGCCAAGCGTGGGAATTATGGCAACCCTAAATGGGACGCCTTTTGGCAGTGACATGCACCTTCTATCGTAAATTGTCCAGGGTGCGATCCAGGTTCGGGTAAACCTATACTACTACACCAATCAAGACGCACATTATATTGAAATATTTAAACAAGAGTACGATGGATGTCGATACCTCAATTTACTTTGAGTAGAAGAGACACAGATTAAAGATCTATAAGTACTTATATATAGGCAAATGGTTCAACAGTACAGTACCACTTTATGAGCCCCGCGGGACCACATCGCAAATTGCCGTCGATGTCGCCATCCGCCCTAAGGGACTTACTTTTGATTGCCCACTGAACCCTAATTACCGTTTCTTGTCCCCCTCCCTATTACGTCTCCTCATTTTTGCAAGTTTTCGGAACATTAATTTCATTGTAACCTTTTGTTGTGTCATTCAAAAATATTATTTTGTCCTTTGTGCTGGAAATGACGACACCGCAACTTTTAAAGCGACATTCATTCAAAACGATAATCTGCGTACTTTAAATATTCTTTTAAAATTACACCACATTTATCAAAATTCGTTTTGCAGCATGAATTAAATACGTGCGATGTAGGTTATCTCAATGCACAGCAACTTTACTCTGAATGGTTCTGAGATCTCTTGGATAGCCAAACTGAAAATAGCGTTTATTGAAACTAAATACTTACAGTTTATTTACAAATATACTTATACTATCGCCGCACTGGCATGGAAGGGTACCTAAAAGACTGCAGGCATTACCCCTTTGTATGACCAGGCTTATACGTTGACAGAAAAATCTACCTCCTCCTGTTTCCTGAGGCTTCGATAAGTTTGGATGAAATTTCTTTCACCAAGCCGTGCGTCTCATGAGACCGAGGCCCCATGGTCTTCACCGCAAAGGGCGCAAATATATAGCTGGAACCTAGAGCTGCATACCTGCGCCGCTTTGCATCACTAGCGGTCGCCGCAGCCCCTCCAGCCGCCCTACAAGTTGCCGGGGTGTGGGACGCATCAAGTGTATCGACATAAATGTCGCATCCCACACATACATATGTACATTTTATAGATCTATAGATCTAACAAATCGTGTTATCCCAAAAATTTCCTCTAGTTGAACCCAAAAGTATAAAAAAAAGGTTAGAAAACCTCACCGCTTTGCTTCATAAACACTTTAATCCTCTTGGCGGGGCATGTTGTGACCTCAAATGTAGAGTTTAATTAATTAAACAATTTCATTATTATTCACACAATTGAACGACATTAATGTTAAGTCCTTCGTGCCCGATGCCTAATGCTTTGACCATTCTCCATTAATATTTTGTTGACAGCTTGATAAAATAGGGATATTTTCTATTCAAGTGGTTGATTTTGTTTTAGTTTAAATAGAATAGAAACACACTCAGATACAAAAATTAAAAAAAAAAGAAATTAAATAATATTGTTGTATAATGGGTAACTATTAATATTATTATTCCCACTATTTTTTCCCCCCGCGGTTATCCCCGCGGGGCCGGGTTAGAATTGCATCCCCCCATCTCTTCTCGTTGGGTGTCGTAAGAGGTGACTAAGCGAGAACAGGAAGACAACAGCGTCTTTCTTTTGAATTTATCTGTCACCTATACTGCGATCCCCAAGCCGCCTGCCAACCGTGGGGATTATGGCAATTTTAAAAGAGAGGCCTTTGTTCAGTAGTGGACGTGTTTTTGGCTGCTGATGATGATGATTATTAATTTCTTCCAATACGGCTACTGCAACAAGAGCTAAACGTAGTTCAGTGGTCTGCAATGCAAGGTTGTTTTTTTTTCTTAGCACTTAGCTCTTTGATTAAAACAGTGTGAGTTACTAGTACCTAATAGTAACAACAATAAAATCTGTTAATCTAATATGTATCAAAGGTGTAATATCTCTGCATAATGAGCACAATACTGCAAGACATAACCTTTGTCAAAAGCGAAAAGACACACAACCATTGCATCCAACGCTCAGTGAAATATAGCCTGTTGTTTTGTCTCGATTGCCCACTCTGCATATAAATGGGTGCTCTACCCTCGCAATTCGATTGTATTGTGTGTTGAAAGATTATTCTAGGTAAATGGAAATAGAAATTCAACACGTGCTGCAAAGGTCACGTCGTACAGAAAAGTCTGGTGTTTACAACATTTAAATTTTTCTAGTCACAAATTACGTACGATCATTTTAACTGTCGACTCAAAGTTCTAACTATGTATTAGGATAGGTATATTTTATATTGTAATCTTGGGGATCGCAGTATACATGTAGTTGGATATCACACAGAAGAAGCTGCTGCCCGTATTCTCGTTTTCCCTTAGCTTCTACGGGATGGATGCTATTTTTATCCACACATCCCACGGGGGATTGTATAAATGAAATAAAGAAAAAACCTTGATAATAGATAGATAGACGATTCTTTATTGCGCACAAACAAACTGATACTAGGAGAATAAGATACAAATTAATAAGACGATGCCAAAAGCGATCTCTACCAGGCAACCTTTGGATGGAGAGGAAACTAAAGAAGTTACAAAGAGCTGAGGGTGTGGGCATTAGATATGCCTATACATACACTAGATATTCTAGTGTATTATTGATCTATGCTGCTGGATACTATAATGATACACATATAAAAAACTGTTTGGTTAGATTAAGAAACTTGATTGAACTCATACAAAAACAGAAACTTGATTAAACATGATATGGATCATTTGAAAAGTTACTTCTTTAACGAAAACTAAAACAAATTAACCACGCAACACATAAATTCAAATAGGGCCGTCGATCCGTCGCATTGCTTGGGTGGATTGATGAATATTTATCAGCACGAACGAAATGCTCTTTTTATTACAGAGCTCGGACGTACTTTTTAAAGAAATTGGTCACGTCAAACTGTAAAGATAGCTATACCTATTTATAAATAATAGACTGTGACTTTTAAGTATATTTTATTTCATCCATGTTAAAGGAATTTGGACTTTAAAGTACAAACATAAAGTTTTATTTATCTGTGAGACGGAAATTTAAATCAAGAAATTAATCAAAAGAAGTACACTCAGCTTCGATTATATTTTTATTATAAACCGACTTCAAAAAAGGAGGTTCTGTATTCGACGCGTATGTATGTAATATTAATAAAAATGCGTAATATTCATATATGTTAGTCTATGTGGGCTTCTAAACGAATTTACCAAATTTCACGAGTGTATGTATGTATGTATGTATGTATGTATGTAGGTTTGTCCGCGGATTTCTCAGAAACTACAAGTCCGATTTCGAAAATTCTTTTTGCAATAGTTAGAATATCTTTCAACTTAGGGTAGACAAATTTCATCAAAATCGGTCCAGTAGTTTAAGAGATATAAACTTTTTATATTTTCAGTAAGTTACTGTAATGTAGACGTTCGAGTTGCGTGATAGTGCTGATACCTATCTTGGTAAAATAAGTCACTAAAAAGTGTTCAATAAACTATTTTAAATAAAATAATAACCGACTTCAAAGTAAATTATCTAAAAAGCATAAAATAACGAAAATATTATTGAAGTTGGTGCAGAATATACACACGCTAACACCAACTTCAATGTCAGCTGGTGCTAGTGTTAGTTAACACGATGTGCTAGCACCGACTTCAATATATTTTCGTTATTTTATGCTTTTTAGATAATTTACTTTGAAGTCGGTTATTATTTTATTTATAATAGTTTATACATTTAAATAATTGTGCTCTTATTTAACCTGTATAATTTTCATATTAAATTTGATGCAGGGTTCAAAACAATTAAGTCTTTTTCCGGGAATCGCTGAAGATGATGTCATGGCATCTTCACTGGTTACCACCATAGATCCTGGCTTAGCGGTGTCACAGTGATGAAAATATAGTGGGATATATAAAAAATAAATACCAATACACAATACTTCACAGAAAAATATAAATATATTTTCACTACTCACTGCTGAACACCTATCTACATTCCGATAGCATTTTTCACAACGTTAGCTACCATTATATCGAGAACACTTATCTTTGCCTGAAAAAGATCAGTTTTATGGCCAAAAGTACATTTGTATCGGAACCCACGACGCTGCAGTTTAGCTTACAAATAGCTCAGACGTCATTATCTTCTATAGTAACTGCAGTTGCTGTTATCACTTTTATGGGTTTTGTTGTATTAAAATTATAGATCTCATGTTCTCAAATCTTAGAAATATAACGTGACTCACCTCCCGTTATTATATTGCTCATTGTTCATCTCATAACAAATGCATTGCATCCAAAAGTACAAAGGGCCCATGCCAATCTACCAAATAACGTGGTATACATTCATCTTATATTAGTCAGTAGTAATTATTTTAAGCCCATGATAATACCTTATCTTTTAATAGTTTGGGAACATTATTTGATAAATATGTGAAAGTTATGTGTTCAAAGAGCGTAATAAACAACGCGTGTTGTTACAACGATCAGTCGATTCCGTCTCGAAGAGGTTATGACAACTTTTCTTCTGATATTCGAGTCATTTTTAATTCCACATTCTGTCCGACGGATGGGCTCGTGCAAGAAACATTGCGACAGGGATTTAAGTTGACAATGAATAAATTTCCCATAACTCCACTTTCCCCTTTCATTACTTTCTTTTTCTTTTTTCAATGAGTTTTCAACGGTTTCAAAGGTTTCGGTTTCGTCCGAGGCCTTTGTGAATTTTTTAATTTAAGTAAGCCGGCGGAAGAATTACGTTGAAACAAGTTTGTTAAATTAGGTTGCGCATTTTGTGTTACTTGAGTTAAATTTGTTAGGGTGAACCTTTATCCTATTATTACGATACTAGCTGACCCGCGCCCTTTTTACGTTTTTAGATGCCCACATACACTTACGAGCATATAATAATAAGTGAATATTATGCATTTTTCATAGTATTGTAATAATAATAATAATATTCTAGGACAATCCACACACGGTCGTCTGATCCCAAACTAGGCAGAGCCTGTATTATGGAAACCAGACAACTGATAGTAATACTTATATCCTTTTTTTTGTAAATACATACTTATATAGATAAAACACCCAGACACTTGGTGGGAATCGAACCCACGACCTATTGGTCAGAGGCCAGGGTGTCTAACTACTAGACCAACAGGCCCGCCAACATTAGATACACAAACTTCGTCAAATATATAACCTCCTATTTTTTATGTCGTTTAAAAATCGGGACCCACTTTTTACTTGCCCTCCGAAGCCGAGACGCTTAGTTCAAATGGTAATAAATGGCCACCCATCTATGTAATGACCTTGCTTAGTGTTGCTTACCCTAACGGTATGAAATATACTCTACAACCTATTTTCATACCTTCCAAACATACATAAAAGATTTCACAAAAATCCGTCGAGCGTTTCGGAGGAGTTCAACCACAAACACCGTGTCACGAGATTTTTATATAGATTATGATAAATTGCTTAATCAACTTTTTGTTTCGTTTCGTTTAGATATATTTTGTGAGAATAGACATAAATTATAGTGTTACAATTTACTTCATTAAAAAAGAAACAGTTTAATATAAATAAAATTAAAGTAGGTACTTGAGTATTCTTAAATGTATGGCGGAGAAAGAGTACATAATTTACCATCGTTGGTAACCACATCCCGTATGGAAGTGTATAACACACACTCGAAACAAAATAATTTCCTTAAATGAAAACCTACACGGCTAAATTATCTCTGGAACAAGCCATCGATCACAGACTCGGTTACAGGGTGCGAAACATATCTTGGCATTACGGAATCCATTTGCGGGTTAGATATCCATCATTATTAAAATAACATTGGAGTAACGTGATATCGCAGTTTATGTTTCGTTGTTGATCCGAGAATGTAATTTCGGATGTGAAATATAGCCGCGGGTAGGGAAAGTTATTTTGCAGTGTTAATTGTAGTCGTTTATGAGAAAGGCTTTGTGTAAAAAATTCTGTTTTTATACTAGGAAGTTTCAAAAATTCTGTATCTACAATTATTAATACTTGATGGAGCTGTCTAAAAGCAGGCTTGTTACTGAAATCAGGCGCATGACTTGTTTGTCTCATCACTATTTAGGTTAAATAAAAAAATCAAATAGTATAAATGACATAATATGACGCTTTTATGAAAAACCCCCACGACGATTCGAATTTTGAAATTCATTTATTAGTAACATAGTGTCCCTGGCTTTGACGCCAAGGACTTGAACACCCTTCATATCCTGTACACACGAGTATTGAGTACGATATTATATTAATATCGTAATTAACAGGTACTAGGTAACTGTCGCTATCAAAGTTATGTCATATAGGAATTACAAAAAGGCGAAAACTATTTGTATGCAATTAAAAATCAAGGTTTTTTTCATTTGCAGATGTGCTTTCTACTACTACAGTAACGAATACTTCGTTATTGGTGTCCTTACTGTCAGCCCCAGCAACGCTCAATTTTCCAATCCTCACTCCACTTATTCGACTTTATTGCCAGACCATTCGCTATTCCTAATACTCTTAATCGCATATTATTTTGGGTAGAACCTTGGGACCTTTCAAAACTATTTGGTTTTACACACCTTATGCAGAATAATCATATAGTTTTATTAGTATTAAGCTAGAAATTTCCTTGTACGCGAAAATGCCTATTTAACATTTGAAAACGAACTTTCACCATTAGCTATTCTACAAGCCGGCACAAATCCGTAAGCGCCACGTTTGTAGTATGTAAATTACAGGGATTTGTCGGATTATATTCTGCTTCTCTTATATACCGATTATTAGTACAATCTATACTTATAATAAAAGTGTAACAGGTCCAATTCTGTACATTGAAGATATTTTGAAAATTATATTTGGAGGGCATTCTATAACCGATACTGAGGACGAAAATATTTTTTTTTTAATTTTTGTCTGTCTGTCTGTCTGTATCACAGCTGCGCATCACGCCGAAACTACTGAATGGATTCAAATGAAACTTGGCATGATTTGAGATCTTACTTACGAGGTAGGACATAGGATACTTTTTATCCCGTAGTCTAGCACGGTTCTTTTAGGAGAGGGGATTAAAGTCAAAATGGGTAGTTGGTTATACGCTTGGTCCGATTTTATCAATTTTTCTTTATAATATAATAAATATTAGTAAGGGAACACTCATAGAGAGTTGTTATCAAGGTTTTGTAATCGATCGGGTTAAGCAAATAGATGAGTGACCGTTTAACGCCATTTGAACTAAACGGGTCCGTGCTTCGGAGAGCAAGTAAAAAGTGGGTCCCAGTTTTTAACCGACAATAAAAAAGAGGTTATGTATTCGATGCGAATGTCTGTTATTAAAAGTTTAGTTAACGTAAAAATAGCGCAGGTGGAGCTGCGTGGGTCAGCTAGTGACAAATATAATGATTTGAAGGGCATAAACGAATTGTGTTTATATTAGGTTTATATAACTCCATATTCAAGCAGCTAAGATCAGCATTAATGCCTTTTGCAGTCAACACTGCGATTTTTCTGATGCATGTATTTGTGTTTGCTCCATAGGTTAGCAAATTTAGAATTAATTAAGTAATGACACGCTGCTCCGTTGCTTGATGGTGGGCGACATGTCTATCATGGACAGTTGCACACATACTTGTTTTTTTGGTAATAGAATATACTTCCCTATTTTGACACTACGATAGTGCTCTCGAACGGTCTGATGCACAAAAAAACTGCCAAGAAATAAGTGAAAATCGTCATTCCATAGAGCCTTATCTCTAGACCTATGCCTTAAGCTACAGGCTAGGGCCTGTAGTGGTCGTAGGTGTACTTATACAATACTGAACACGATCTTTAGTTATTATTGCTAATCAACCTTGAAAATATTTTAAATATCGATTTTCATAATCTAAAAAATTGAAAACATTATTTGAAACTTTAATTATTTAGAACCTTAAACGTGAAGATTGCAAATCAGTGGACAATACTTCACTTTTTGAGCTGGTATCAATACACTCAGGTAATGAACTTATGAGTTTAATTCTAATTAAGTTTTATTAATTTAGCTTCCAGTGCGGTAGAAAGAAACAAAATGAAGTTACTAACCTATCGTTTGCCAAATTGAATTAATTAGGAATATGTATAACTGTCAAAGCTCCAGTTTCAGTCCAGCAAGTTTTATTTGAAGTGTGACCGAACATGCGTAGGTATGAAATACAACAATTCGCCACCTCAGGTCCCAGGATTAATAATCTGAAAACGATCTAAGCTAATCGGATCCATAAAATATACCGATCAGACTTTCCCATCGGAATATTGGAACAATAATGACAAGCAATAATTGTAACTCACTCGCACTGGCTACAATCCAAAATAAAATTCTGGCGATCGACCAAAATTGGGGTGCAATTAATAAAATTCGTGTCGCGTTCGTCGTGTTTAATTACGAGTAACTTGGTATTTCTGATTGGATTTTTTTGTTTCTAGGTCAATACCATTTATTGTTCTTGTTTCATCGAGTTTATTTTTATTCACGAGTTATATAAATAGATCAAGTGAACAAGTAAAAAGACATAAAACAAAAATGTCCATAAAAATGTCTCCTGATTCTTCTTTAATTTAAGATTAATGCTCTTGTCGGTAAATTAACAGTCTGATCTTTTTGGCTTTTATTTTTACCTCCTGATACGGCACTACTCTCACTTTTTTGTATGAATCTTCATCTAAGTCTTCCTTTACCTCTTTGCCGCTCTATTTTTATTTCCAAAATTATTATTAAGAAAAAATCGTGTTTCGTATGCCAATCACCTTTCTTCTCCTTGTTTCAATTCTTTGAAACCACTATCTTTCCTCATTTATCGTGTCTAAAAGTTGCTGGTTCGTCGAATTTTCTCTCCATTCTTTTCCAACGCCACATTTTAGAAGACTTCCATTTCTCTATTCTTCTTCGCCACTCTCTACAATGCGATGCTACAAATATAAGTTTTAATGAGTTTTATAATTGTAGGCATATAGTTTTTATGCGAATGCGAAAAAGCTAGAAATGAAATTTACCAAAAGCACGCAAATTGATAAAAAAGGATTACTAACTTTATTTTCCCGATAGATTTAAATATAGATATTTGAATGATAAGTAAATAAATAAGTAAATGCAGTGCTAAGATCAGTAGTTTTAAATGGTAACTACTAGTTAGAACTTTCAACTACTTTCAACAGGTTACATTTAATTATTCGTACAACGACCCCGAGTTTCACACATAAGCTATTCAACGGCATGGATTTTCTACGCAAGCTGATATCTTGCCAAATTGCACAGCTCAGGTAACAATTTGTTAGAAGATAAAATATTTTAAATCTTTAGAATATTAAATATTTGCAGCTCTCGTCATACGAGTATGTGCGTAATAAAATATAATAATAACAAAACCTACACCCTTTATTCTTTACAAGATCAAATTCGGAACAATAAATGAATGAACACAGGAGTGATGGCCGACCGGTAGCCAGCTAAAGACAATTAGTAGAGTTGAATATGTCATATTGGGTTGTAAAAAAATTACTCTAAATACAAAAACATCTTTTGGATTGCTATAAATGTACGTTGTTTGTAAAAAGCTATAGAAAGTATTCGTTTTTCTTAATAATAATGTATGTATATATCCAAGTAAATACTGTAAAAAAAAATTAACAAAATAAGAAAAGGATTACAAAATTATTGAGAATATAAAAGTGCCATAGCCAGGGCACAAAGCAAATCTACCATCAAGTAGTTTAAATAACCATAGTCAAAAGAGCGAAATATTACAATCATATCAAGGATAGAATAACTTAACTTCTAAAAGTAGCGTTAAGCAGTTTTTGCTAAACCAAAACGCCAACGAAAAAGCGACTAAAAAGCAATTATACATGGTGTGAAATTACATTAAGACCGTAACAACAGACTCGACTAATCCTGGCTACAAGCACTTAGACTATTAAATCAGGACTGATAATTATGTAAATTATAATGAACAACCTTTCGGAGACCCTTTCTAATGTGCTCATCTCCAATTTCGGTACCTGTGACACGGTTTTAACGTCTCCTTTGGCTTGGACACGTTTCAGATTCTTCATGTTGAACTCTGTCGGTAACGCTGTAAAGACCTTTTTAAATTAAAGGTATGAAAATGAAAGTCGTGTCGCGTGGGTCGACAGGTCTCCTCGCGTCACAAGAATGCCTTCCTTTACCAATTTGATCGCTCCTGATCGGGATGTGTGAAATAGATTTCAGTTTTGCTATTTGCTTTCGTTCGGATTGCTAGTTTTCGCTTGGGATAGGTTTTGTCGCAAGGTCGGCAAGGTAAATGAAGGTTGGATTTGTAAATAAAATTGCTGACTAAATCATTTTATTCCCTTTTGAAATGATAAATGGGTAGTGGGATGATTTTAGGGTTCCGTACCTACAAAAAAAAACAAAAGGAACCATTTAAAAATAAACCTTTATGGTGCGACTTGGCTATCTGTCTGTCACACTGATATATTTCAGCAACTTGTTATTAAAATATATCGGTGAATTAATTAAAATATAGAATAGTTTTAAAAATTGCTTATCCGAGCTCTTTTGTTTTCGTTTCAATAGGTGCCGAAAGTCCAAGGTGAGACGAGAGTGTTATTAAGTGGGGCATAAAAAAGGACTTCTTTTCAAAATCGATTATTATTTTATTTTATGCCACTTTGTTTTTGTCTCCATATTAAAAATGTCCAAAAACTACCGTTCCCTTTGAAGTTTGTGGTGGGAAAAAAACTGAAATAATACAGGTAACAAAATGTTTTTTATAATCATTATTGGAAAAAGAAATCCATGTTTTAGAAAAAAAAATTTACAAGCAATTTGGTATTTTTGCTACCTGAGATCTTAGACTGAGTAACAAAGTAAGTTTTAACGTTCAAAGAAGGTACGGGACCTACGGTGCACGAGTCTGACTCGAATTTGACCTTTTTATTCGACTCATGGAGAAATCCGGTAACTTTGATACCTTAATTTTTGTGACCAGTTTTTCAATGAAAGATAAGTTAGATTGTGCAAAATAATGACTGAAAGGGAAGGTGGCGGGATACTCATAATCATTTAATCATTCTATTAATCTTATCAATCCAGAAACTGCGTAAGTATCATGAAATATTAGGTACATTTGAATTTGCTAGAAAGTAGTTGTTTTTCAACAAAAATCATAAGCGAATTTTTGATAATAGTATACATTACCTAAATACCTAAGAAATAGGTAAAAATGTACATTTTTCCATAGATAAACTTCATTACTTAATCTTTGCTAACTAACTTCAATCTACTCATTCTAAATTTAGATCTCGTATTTAAAAGCTGGTATTTTTTTAGCCATTATAGCTTAACGACGCCCCTTTACAATATGAGAAAAATGGCTTCTCTAAACGCCATGGAACCCAGACCTAATTTGACATTACGCTCCCTCAGCCAGTTGACATTAATGGAATGTTTTTATGAAGATGATTAAGTCCTCTCAGCCTTTTCATAAATTTTAACAACCTGTACCAACTCAATAAGCTTGGCGATACCGAGTAAAAAATTGGAGTATACTTTTGTACATTTTATTGTAGTTCTTTTTTAATTTACGTGTCGTTTCATAAAATTTATGTAACTATATCGTTTTTAGCAACAAGTAAGTTTTAATCTAAGAGATTTTCTTAGATTTGTCTTAATGTATGTATAATTCTTCTGTACATGTGTTCGTTACTGTACCTCTCTTAACCGATTTTGATGAGTTTTTTTGTGTATCCGTAGATGGTTTAGATTCACTACCGGATACGATAGGGGGCGCTGCATTCGGGTTCTAGGTTTTTTTATTTATAAAACAGTACAACGTCTGCCGGGTCCGCTAGTATGTAATAAAATTCTAAATAAATCGAATACTATAAAATAGAATAGAATACTCTTTAATTTACATCAAGAAGATGTTTACAATATAAATTTAGAAGTAAACTTATAATGTACAAATGGCAGTCGTAACGATATAAGCAATTTCTTCCAAACAACTATTTTTTTAGGAGAAACGCTATCAAAATACAGAATGTAAAAAAACACGTGTCCGATCCGCGAGGGTATTATTCAGTGTATCAATACAAACACATGTATATAACTCATTTGTTAATTATCCCAACTTTTTTTTCTAATTTGTACCAAAAATACAAGATCTGATTCGTTTTTCTGGAACAAAGTAGGAAAAAAATATGAGATTCAACAAATGAGTTATATACATGTGTTTGTATTGATACACTGAATAAGACCTTCACGGATCAGATACGTGTTTTTACAACCTGTATATGGGCAGCTGGTGGTGTACTACAAACTATATCTTCATGACTACAAATATATTTAAACCTTAAAGATACGACACACTGACATATACTTACATAATTGTATGTCAAAATTATGTCTATCGATTAGGTTTTTTTTACAAGATACGTCAGTATGTTAAATTATGAATGGTTTATATCCCTACGTGCTCGAATTTATAAACATTGTGCCCACTTGGAATTGTATCCTTACTTGGATCTCCATCGGACCTTTCCAATCACCACATTCACCAACGTAAGGGGAGACAATCTCAATAAATGACGTACATCGAACATTCGCTATTTCACCCCGGCGTATCTGCCCTAAACAAAACCGGCATTGTAATTGGCTGTTTTTTGTAGAAATTGATTCGTTTTCTTTTTGTACCGTCTATTGGTAAGGGTTAATGGCAACGAGGGATTTTTTGGGAATTCCTTTTTTTGCGTCAGGCTGACAGAGTATATTTCTTTGAATTATCACATTTTACACTGGAGGGATTTTTCTGGAGTCATAGCTGGGAATGACCGGTTGTGCTCGTTTTAGCACATCTTTTTCCATTTTTATTAAACCTTAAAAAAGGTTTTTTTTTTTGTGATGATGCAAACAACAAAAGCTACAAAAAGATTGTGCTACTACTTTTTGATCACACTTGAGTTAGCCTATACCACAGATGAATTAATTTAATTTATAAAATCAAATTTCTGAAAAAAGTCTTAAAATTTTCTTTACGCTGTATAAGCTGGAGCTTGACTGCAGTCGATTGATAGAAAGTAGCGAACAATCGAAGAAGGATAAGCAAACTAGCTTTTTGTGGGACTAATCCCACCACTCATTCCCACCACTGACTCCTGTCAACCAAGATCTACAGTGGTCGCCAGCGAAGACACCGGGTCTGACTGAGGTCGAGGTGACCATCGGCGAGTCCCGGGGAATCGCTATATTGTCATGGAACCAGCAACATTTAATTTAATTAAACCAGTATATAGGAGCACACTAGCTTATTCAAAGCTTGTTTCACTAGCCTTGAATTCACCCACATTATAATGACGTTGCTTAACCAATTGAACGGTTACCAAATAGTGATACCGAACTGAACTCAGAATCACAACATGCGAACCAAATGGCTGTCAAGAATGTAACCCGCCTTACTTCACCCCCTTGTTAGTTTACTGTAGAATAACAGAGATATGAACAGATGTTTCTTGTGTTATAAAGTTATATAATCTCTATTTATCCTTCTTTTCTTAACCGATTTGTATAATCAAAAATCGTAAATAATCGATGTAATTTTGTATTCAAAACCAACCTGAGGTAAAAAAAAATGTTTGTAACAGTTCATACGAACATGTACATACGAAATAGCAATGTTGAACATGCAAATAGAACTCTGATACTGCTAAGAGTAAAGTAATAAAGCCTAAACTTACGTATAGAAAACTGCAAACACATGGAGATGACCAGTTATGTAAGTACTTATAAAGTACTAAATGTAATCAGAATTATGTATTCTTACTGCTAAATTTTTTTGAGTACCTACAGAATATTCAAAGTAACGTAGTAGTAGCCCTGTTTTCGAAGAATATAATAGTAAGTAGACTAACCGTAAGAAGTCTGTGTTTCTGCCTGTTCATAATTCAGAAACTATTTGATTTATGTGAACGGAGTTCCTTAAACATTTAAGGGTAAAAAAAAAATGTTTCATGCGTATCTGAGAATCGCAGGAATCTTTATAAATAGGGGAACTGTTTTGATATAACTTGTTTCAGTTCAGTGATGAGGAAATATATGCCGCAATTTTATGCGGTGTAAGGCCTCGTTTACGGAAACGCGGGGCGTCGCGCGTCGCGTGTAGCGTGGCCTCTCGCGGCGCGTCGGACGTTTTTATTGTTTACGTAGCGGCGGCGCGTGAAGCGGCGCGTATCATCGCACGCGTAAACACAAACTTATAGCAATATATGATGCTGTTTATAGAGACGCGGGGCGGGAAGAGTGGCGGTGCCCGCCGCGGGCGCAGCGGCGGGCAACGGCGGCAACGGCGGTGCAACTCACTTTTTAACATACAATTTTCTTCTAAAAAAAAATCGATCATATCATACTCCATTGCGATGGTGACTACGTCTGTGTGCATGATTACCAAATAGACTGGCAGAAGGTTCCGCCACAGGCATCGCTTCGTCGAGAATCGCCGCTGCGTGCGCCGCCGCGATGAACGCCGCGTGAGACGCGGCGATACCATCCGCGGGCACCGCCGTAAAACAAGCTCCATTTCAAGCAAACGCGTGTAAAATCGCTTCTCCGTAAACACACTCATACAACGCCCTACATTTGAATTTAGTGCGGGCCGCGCCGCCACACGCGCCGCGCGACGCCCCGCGTCTCCGTAAATGAGGCCTTATGCAGATATGAAAAGTTTTACATGTTTTATGCGATATTGTTGTTTTCTTCTCTTATGATGTTCGGGCAGGAAAGAAATCAAAAGTCAGTCCAGTGATCATGAGGTTGAGAGAGCTATTATACTAGCTATTTGCATCCAAACTACTATCGGAGCCGTTGCTTTAAGTTAGTTCAACGTTTACGTAGCGAGCTTAACGAAGTACCTACTCATGAATTTGAAATCTTTTCAACCACTCACGGTGTGTTTGTACCCACGCATTCTAACGTTTAGCGATTGTCCGCTAAGATCAACACCGCAAATCGTTTGTGCCTAATTTTATTTGTTCTGTGAGTTCGTCTTTTCTGTAGTATTTTATACATTATGCATTGGTTTCTTTCATTGATTGATTCATTCATTCGATGTTTCCTTATCTTTATATACTACATTTTCCAAATCATTGAAGTACCTATTCTGTGCCGTATGTATGATTAATAATTCAATTATTATAATATTCCCAAAAAATATAAAATGCAAATATTTGCCAAATACAATAGATAAAATATGATAATTGATCCCAATCTGGCTCATATTAATAAAATGTAAATCGTTTAAATGCTACTCGTTAGTATTTATGCTTAATCGAAACCATTTCTCTCAATTATCATGGTTTTAATTTATATGGACAAAACACCATTATAGACTTAACATTTTTAAATTAAAATAATATTTAAGTTTAATATTGGGTTCATTACAAGCTAATGATAAATATCAAAGATAATTGGAAAAGAACTACTATCTATAATATTTTATTTATTTTAAAACGCCTTAATTATGTAAATTTCCTATAAGGGTGTAAACGTTATATGATTTAACAATTGCTTAAGGAAAGGGGCATAATATTACTTCAAAATTTCTAAGTACCTACAGGATTTAGTGGTTCTTAGTTGGTATAATCATTGACACCTTGCAATTATGGTCTCAGTCGAAAAAGCCCTACTAAAAAGCCGCCGTTACATGAAATAATAATTTACGGCGTTAATAAAAACGCAACTGCATAACCGGAAATGGTTTATTTTATTAATTAAGGCAGAATATTTGTTTACTAATTTTATATTGTTCCAGATGCAGAAACGGTTGCAGATGGAAGAACAGTTGATAGTGAAACTTATCTCAACAAAATGATAACATGACGAAATATGCAAAACAATCGCTTCAATAGTGTACATTCTAAAATAAATGATACGAGCATGTGTCACGATGACAATTTCAAATGTGCAATCGATACGAGAAAAACCGCCCAAAAACTAGCATATTTCAATATTTATATTACGTTCATGGTTACATGTCTTTCTATAAATATTGTTAACTCAAATACTACAAATATGAATAGACACTACAACGAAAAAGTTGATACATTTAATATAAATAAACAAAATGATGCTCCTACTGAAGACCATTACGAGGATCATAACACTGCCCATGATAATGTCAATTTCGATAACAATCCATACTACAATACAGAAAATTTTCTACATTTAAATACGAAATTTTACAATAGTGAAAGCAACGCATACAGCAATTATGAAGATTATAAAAACTACTATCTTAATCCTTCAAATCCAGTCCCAAAAGGTAACGTTAAGTTTAAAATAAGCAGTAGGATAGTGCAGACTAAGTATGGAAAATTACAGGGCATAGTGCTGGCTATGGATGAACACAGATATTTAAGTCCGCTTGAAGTTTTCTTGGGTGTGCCGTATGCTACGCCACCGGTTGGATCTAACAGGTGAGGACTTTGAATGTTATTTTATACGATATTTTTGGCATTTAAAGAGATCTTATAAAAATAGTTACACTTTATTTCTAAACATTTACTTGTTGAATATTAAAATAATAATAATCCGTAAGAATAGATTAATTACAATGTCTAGTATTCGCGTAAATAAAAGACAACATTATTAAAATATTTTTAATGTTAGCTATATACAAGCATTTCGATATTTCTATTACTATGTTTAGTTAGAACCTCTCATCTTTTGCCTTCGATTCCAACGTCTCGCGTTAAATGTTATTATTTCTCTCTCCTTAAGTGTATGTATAGATATCTAGTCACTAGTAGCCATGTATGTGATGGGATATATTCGCGGTTTTTTATAGGACTTTATGCTTTTTAAGTAACACAGCTAACAATTATAGAAGCATAAATGTTATCAAATACTTTAAATTGATTTACTTAAAATTAGGTCTTTATCCTCTTACCTTTTCAATGTAAATATTTTTTTACTCGCCCATTAGCTTAACGATCTCCATTAACGGCTAAGTCAACTCAAATATCGCGAGAGATTTACTTTTGATAACATTTTACACTTTGTAGAAATCTCTTCAACTACAAAATTTATACCTGACCTTAATTAGTTTCTGTTTTAAATAACACAAAATAAGTGAAATCTCATCATACTAATCGAGAATATTAAACAGACTTTTCAAACATTGAATAATAAATTATAGGTACATAATTAATGTCACTAATAGAACTGGAACCACGTTACGATTATATTTTTACAAAAAAATTTTACACATTATCTTATTTATTAATATTTCAGGCATTTTGTTCTTATTTACTTTCAAACTTGTTTTAACATGTATTTTGACGTCTAAAAAAATGGTTGTCGCTCTTTTATCGTTTCGAGGTAATTGTACTAAATTCTAATTTTAAGTCATCTATACCAATATTATAAAGAGATAAAGTTTTGTATGTTTGTAATATGTAGTTATATTATTTTATTGAAATTATACTTTGGTACCACATTTGAACATTAAAAAACATCACATTATACACCTAGGTAAGATGATAATTATTTTTCAGATTCAGCCCTACTAGAACGCCGTCCCCGTGGGATGGCGTGCGTGTATCAGATAGGCCTGGTCCTGCTTGCCCGCAGAAACTACCAGATGTTGAAGATGAACGGACCATATTAGAGAAAATGCCTAAAGGCAGACTAGAATATTTAAAAAGACTGATTCCCTATCTTAAGAATCAAAGCGAAGATTGTTTATATCTAAACATATTCGCTCCATTGCAAAGTGAGTAAGTTTAAATATAGACAAACCTTAATCTTAAAAGTAGTGTAAATTTAAGCCACAAGTGTGGGTGAACATAATACCGACCTAGTAGCTTGTATAAATATAATAAGTTTAAAAAAATCTAAATAATGATTTTGTATAAGCAGAAATATGTATTATAATACATGTTTGGAGTAAATAATAGCTAGGTAGACATACAAATAGAAAATAACTGAACCCAGGTGGCACTGCGGTCCTTAAATCAATTTTCAATTTTTGGTTTGGGCTGTTCCCATATCTTCAGCAGATGCTATTGCTGAACCAAACTTCTCATAAATATTTATGTTTTTGTGAGATTATTTGCCGTTGCAAAATAACAACAATAATTACGTTTAGAAGCTAAGTTACATTTGCGCTAAAACAACTATTTTTTATATACTTAATTATATTGGGCAGACTACATGGTATTGAACAAATTAAAAGTAACTGAAGATAGATAGATAATTCTCTGAATAGATTTACAATTTGTTCTCGATCAGAAAAAAATATCAAATTATCTCATTTGGAATAACTAATTTACAGATTGTACCACCACCGTAGCCGCAAAATGATTTATTTAATGAGCAGAACCTCACAGTCTATTTAAATAAAATATTTGTTCAAGGCAATCAATTACGAGGAGCTTCTAGCTCGCTACGTTGGTCTACATTCTGTTTGAAAGTTCTTTTACAATTTACTTTGTAGTTCTTTCATTTCTGAACTTAAATTAATTTAAGATTTTAATTATTAATTAGATTAGTATTTCGTCTTGGAAGTCTAATAGGAAAATATAGAAGTCCTAAATTATTAGTGAGTAAAAATAATGCGGAAATTAATAAATATTTATTAGCCTAAGTGAGAGGACCCGCGTAAATATCACTAAAATAAATAATTAACAAAAAGAAAATATTAATAATGATTAACTATTTACTGGATAATATGTGAAGTAAAATAAAGACATAAAATAAAACGAATACACATAGCGAAATTGAGTCCAAATTGACATAGCACACAAACCCCGAATGGAAGCAAACTATGTATTTTCCTTTGAATTTTTTGACCGTATACTTAATAAAATTTTTACTTACGCATTCTTCACGGCCAGTTTACCAACTTCCAACTAAGATGACCTCAGTGAAATGTTGGTCGCCGCCCAAACAAATTTAGTAGCAGGACACTAAACCACCACGATCACGACATGGCTTACCGTGTTATTTATAACTATCATTTATAAATAAATATTATTTATAAATATCAGCTTACCGTGTTATTTATAAAATAGCTTTCTCGAAATTATATTCACATAGAAAGTCCTTAAAACACTCTCTTTATAGACAGGATTATTTGTAATTCATTTCACCACTGATTTAAAATACTACTTATGTTACTACTTTTTGTAGTGGACGAAACGAAGTTGGCTCTGCCAGTGCTAGTGTATATCCATGGAGAAAGTTATTCTTGGAGTTCGAGTCACCCATACGATGGTGCTGTGCTCGCCAGCTATACTGACCTCATCGTCGTCACTCTTAACTTCAGGCTTGGGGTGCTCGGTGAGTGTTTTTTTATTTATATTTTTATAGACATGCAAGATTGTCAAAAATCTACTCGAGCTTAAAAACCGACTTCACGTTGTCCTTTACAACGCCAAAGGCAGACACGGGAAAACATTGTCAAGCAGAATGTGATACTTTATGAAACGTGACTCAGTGGGTTAAAGTCACGTTTCAGAAGAAAATGTCGTAAAAAAGAACATACCTCCATAATGATACTATACTAGGGATCGAATAATATAATTATGACAACCGAAACACGCTACAAATTACATAGGTGCCATTAAGGTAACAAAACAAGTATTCTAAACTAAAGCAAGAATGTTGGTAATGTCACCTAATCAAACATAACCCAATTTATAATAGTAAATAACATAAAGGGATCCTTTAACCTTTTTGAGCTAGCTCTTATTAATAGCGTCTACAAACATGAGGTTGCGATCAAAAACTGTATAAGACAACTAATATACTTCAAAGGCTCACCCAGTAGACACTAATATACTCGGTATCAAAATATGAGACTCGAGAAAGGGTCCCACTGCTTTCAATAAGGATTAATTAAAATATAATCTCATGATTCATGAGATAATTTAATAACTACCGTGTATAATGTAGAAAGTCTATCTTACAAATTAAATTAAATTTATTAAATTGAAGTTACACATAAAACACTGATTTCTTTAATGAATCATGTGCGAATCGTCTTTGTGCGATTGTTACTAGCTTTCGGTGAAGGAAAACATCGTGAGGAAACCTGCTTGTCTGAGAAAGCCTAACTAGCTTTCTAATGGCGTGTGAAGTCCGCCAACCCGCACTTGGCCAGCGTGATAGACTATGGCCTAAGCCAGGGGGCTGATGAGGGGGCAAGATGAGGGCATCTTGAGGGGAGGCCCGTGCCCAACAATGGGACATAAACAAGGGCTTGTATGATGATGATGAAGTTACACATAGATAATACTAATATTTATAGGATATTTTAGTTGACTCAACTGAAAATAGAGTTTTTGGTTTATTAGGTTAGCCTTGTGTCGGATGTTGATGGTATTTCACACTTAATTACCTACGTAATAGGAACCTAGATTGTAAGTATCAGTTAAAATTTTCCCGAACATTTTGCACCCATTCAACTGATTGAAGCAGCAGATATTATGGATGGTTAACTAGGAAATGGTTAAAATTGAAGATTAACTTTTTAAAATAGGCCGCAAGTTTGTGCTTTTCTAACATTTACTTTACATTATACTTTATTGTTTTAAGCAGGACGACATTTAAAAGAGAATCCTTAGCTACATAAAATTATTTAGGTTTACGAGCCATATTGTTTTTGAGTGTCTGGCAAAAAAAATGCCTTGTCATTAAATCCAAGACCTAGGTTATATCTGATGAGATTATGCTCACTATCCTTCCAAATAAAACAATTAATGAATGAATAAAAGAAACGTTATAAATTTAACTGTGTCATCGTGTTTCTCAGAACAGTTTAAAATTTATCGTCCCGTTTGGAAGTTGTTCCAATTCTTGAAACATAGTTCAAGCTTTTCTGTATACTTCTTGGAAGAAAATAAACACGATGAAGATGTACTAATTAAATGATTAAATAGAAAAAAAAGAAAGAAATGTTTCTTTTTTCTTTCTAATTAAAGCATTAAATTAGCTTATGAGCCCTAAGCCCCCATTTTAATTTTTAAAATCATTCTATGAGCTTATTGCCGGGTTTTATGTATTTTTGCAGAAATTGACAAAAACTAAATTATTGAAAGAACCAAAAAACCCGCGCGGCGCTGCGGGCGGGAGTCCGCCCGTGACCATGGGTGCTGCAAAGCATTCCAAACGTCGGGAAAATTTAAATAAATCGCGATATAATCCGTAACAATAGATTGATTGTAATGTCTAGTATTCGCGTAAATAAAAGACAACATTAACAAAAAATAGTATTTCTATTAAGTGCAAAACAGTTTCAAGTCTTGAAACTACAAAGTCATCGCAAAAATTCTCACCATTCCAGTGTAACTGCTACATTACATTTACCTCTGCATTTATCCTCGCAAATTTCGGCCCCGAGCAAAAAAAAAACGAGCCCTCTATTGCATTTTGTACACTTTTTTGCCTCTTTCGCGTATCCTGTTCCAATTAGATTCATATAAAAATATGCGCTCTGATACACTCATGGACACTAGTTTGTGCTATTATTTGAAATAAATTGAAATCGAGAATATTGTATGGAATTGTTTCATACATGCATTAATGTGTTCAATAGTCGTGCAGGGTTTAGTACAGATGCTTCTTTAAAAAAATAATTGGCTGTTTTCAATGGCTTTATATTTCATTTAGTTTTGTAGATAAACGGTATTCCGATGATAAAACTTTAATAAGTTTCTAATACTTTGCAATTCAAATTTTTTATTGAATTGCAATCAAATACGTGTATAAGTTGTCTAATATCTAGTAAATGAAAATCAACTATAGTTCAATACGATATAACCATTATTTTACTATCAGGCAATTAAGATGATATAAGTTACGTTTAAGCAATTATTTTTAGTAGAAACTACATAAATTATTTTACTGATAGCTAGCCATACACGCACAGATGTGCCCGCCGGATCTGTCCGACAGGCAGATCCGTGATTCGCCACACACGATTACGGGCAGTAGTTTAGATCGTAATTCCAACTTAATTCCAGAGTTTTGGTAAAGCAATGGCTAGTAAAACGGCCGCGATATAGCCATATGAATCTACTCAGAGATTTGTCAATCCTATAAAACTTCTCCAAAACTCTTTATTGTCACTAAACGCCATTTCTGTGATCAAACTCATGTATGTACTTCGAGTGTTAGTGTGCGACTGACGTCAAATCTGGCGGGTATATCCATCGCTACGCACACACGCAGAGTTGGGAGCTCGGATCTACCCGCCCCGTGCCCGATCCGCTCGATTTAGGCACGGGCAGCGGGCAGGCGTGCAAATCCGTGTCCGTTCTCACCATACACGCACGGATCTGTCCGCCATGCACGTCTGCGGCAGGCAGATCTGTGCGTGTATGGCTGGCTATTGTTTAAGGAACATTTAAATTTAGTAATAGTTAGTTTAATTTTTAACGTAATAATTATTTGTAGAGTAAGAATTACTTAATATTTAAATTTCCACAGGATTCCTGAATGCAAACCCAGCACCGAATTTAAAGGCCCGAGTAGCAAACTATGGTCTTATGGACCAAATAGCAGCGCTCCATTGGGTGCAGCAGAACATTGCACTGTTTGGAGGGGATCCAACAAACATAACACTAATGGGACATGGATCAGGAGCTGCTTGTATCAATTTTCTCATGATATCGCCTACGGTTATGCCTGGTGAGTTATCACAGCATCTACAACAGCTACTGTCATTAAAATTTTATCGGGTTACTTAATTGCATAAAACTACGTTACATTATTTTTTATAATTTTCCGACTACTACTACCTAAACGATTTTTTGCTACTCGTTCAACTAGCCCAGATGATTTACTCGGTACAATAAACCAATTATGTTAACCTGTTTCAAAATAATAAAATAGTCAATTATTGGCTCTTTAAAAAACTAAGACATTATCGGTCTATCATTCCCTTAAAAAGATTTCATAATTTTGTCCTTTACATTTGTAGACATATTGTTGCTATATTATGCAATTATGTGTTTTATGAATTGGATATAATGAGTCCTATGTGTCTGCTAGGGTTTTAATTACTAATTAATAGTTATTTACTATCATGAACATGCGTGCATGAAGAGCGTTATCACCTACTGATTTTGTAAACTAACTCCTAAAGAACTTGTGTAGGCAGTTTTACTAACTTCGGTATACTCAGCAAAGGTTCAGACAGAAATTAGAAACTCGCAAAATACTTTTCAAAGATTATCTTGTTAACAATATGCTTACCATCTCATTTAGGTATGTAAATTAATTTGGGTGAACAAAATTTCGAAAATTTTCGTTGACTTATCTTAATTAACAATTTTCTTGCAGGCCTATTTCACAGAGCAATACTTTTATCAGGATCAGCATTAAGTTCTTGGGCTATTGTGGATGACCCAGTATACTATTCTCTAAAGTTAGCCAAACATATGAATTGTACGATACCAGAAAATCTATCCCGAGATCATGAAGCAATAGTAGATTGTCTGAGAGAAGCGACCATAGATGACTTGCTGTCAGCAGAAATATCTCCTCCAAACTTTCTAACAGCATTCGGTCCTTCAATAGATGGTGTCGTCATCAAAACTGATTTTTCTAAAGATTTCCTCACCATGTACGCTACTGGAGACTTTCCAAGTTTTGGCCCTCTGAATAATATGAATTTTAATCTGAACATTCATAAGAAAAGGAGCGATAGTGGAAGGAGACTATTTCAGAATAAATATGATTTGTTATTTGGGGTAGTTACAAGTGAAGCGTTGTGGAAATTTTCGGCCCAAGATGTGCAGAATGGTATCGAGCCTGACAAGAGAGATCGAATGTTGAGGTAAAGTTATGACACTTCATACTAATCGTCTCCATTCCCGTCAAAACTCCTGATCTTGATCAAAAATAGGAGTTCAGTCAAAACTTCTTGTAGTCGTAAAAACTCAACGTAAATACAAAATTTTATTAGAATTATTTTACTAGCAATTTGATCTTAACTATTGAACATTGAGTTTAGGATTGTATACACTTTTAAGTACAATAACACACTTACTTTTTATTTACAGAACGTATGTCAGGAATTCCTATACGTACCATCTGAGCGAGATTTTTTATACCATCGTCAACGAATACACGGATTGGGAAAGAACGGTAGAGGTTTGTTTATCTCTAAAAGTAGGAACAAGAACTTCTTTTTCTTATTCAGTTTTACCAAAACTTGAATTTACGTCTTAAGAAACTACGAATTAAATTTAACTTCTTTTATTTCAATACAAGAATAATACTGTTCTTCAATTTTTGTGAAAAGTCTTGATTAAATGTTAGTGCTACAAACAATTTCAAATACAATGTATAATATTTGATTTATATGATCATATGCCCCACGTTATAGTGTTATCATAACTAAGTAGGAGTGTATTTTAACTACTTCCATTTTGATGGCTTTATTATGCTAGCCGTGTAGGCAATTCAAGATCTTATTTATGTACATAGACTAAACATTATCAAGGAACGAAATGCTTTTAGGTATTATTATACGGTTAAAGAAAAAAAGAGAAAAAAATGTGACTAATAAATGGAAAACTAGTATTTTTTAACTAAGTATAGTGACATTTTTATTTATGCGTCAATATTGAGAATGTACGTTGTATATTTTTGGACCGTAATCAAATATCGAATCATTGAACTCCAGGTTTTGATTTTACATTTCTTAAAATATTCAACAGATCAGGTAAATTTTATAAGGTACCCATTTACTGTCACAATTTTAAACTCTATATTCCTCACCATAAGATAATTTTTTTACTGTATGGAACTTAATAAAGGGAAGAATTACTTATTTACATGGATTTATAGGGTGCGAATACCTTGATGGGATTTCGGACTTTTGGGTTTGAGAAAGATTTTATTAACTGAGAAATGTTTCATGTTTGTTGGCGGTTCAAAATAAAATGATTTGTTCAGATCTATAGGACTACGCAATAGTTAAATGGAGAAAATTTTAAATTATTACTGTCAAATATTACTTACAAACAAATAGGATAGTCTTAAACGATAGAATATCGTTTCGATGCCTTGCCTAAAATTCCCATTTCCTTTAAATTAATAATATTCATTTTGCAGAACCCAATAAACACAAGGGATGCAACAGTAGCAGCCTTGTCTGATGCCCAATACGTAGCTCCGATAGTTCAAAGTGGTGATTTACTGAGTGGAGGTCCAAAACCAGCTCCTAATGAAGACGAAGGGCCTCGCAGACCAACGAAAACGTACTTCTATGTGTTTGATTATCAAACTAAGGATGGATTTTATCCCCAGGTAAGATAATTATACTAAACATACTATTCTTACTGATGAAGGACTAGATTTGCCATACCTATTCATGTTGAAGACGTGCCTAAACGTTCTAAACTATAACAGATCTCACGAAAGAATATAAAATCATGGCCCAGCAGTGATAGTTTTAACAACAGTTTAAGCATAGTATTAAATATAATGTCGATGTAGGGGAGCGAAAAACTATTGCTAAAAGTGAAAAAAAATGAATTTCGTGGTGTTTTTGTTACGTAAGACGGTTTTTGATGTAAGGAAACTTATGTTTATCTCTATTACCTTTATTGGTACTGCTTGATGAGATTTCGGACTTTTAGGTTTGTGAGATATTTTATTAAGCTATCGGCGGTCGGTGATCGCGAGTGCGCGCTTTGCGTGTTAACATGGTTTAAATCGGAATCATCCGCAGTTGAGCGGTTAACTGAGAAATGTTTCATGTTTGTCGACAGTTCAAATTTACAACAAATAAATAATTATTTTTTAGTACATCACATTGAAGTAATTTTGAAAACAGCAATTTGTTTGTTTATCTAGTTTTGATAGAACTTTAATACAACCTTCTTTATCAAATTTTTGAGTAATTTTAAAACGATTAAACTTAAAAATTTAAAATAACTGTTATAAATCTGAAATTTCTTACGATTGTTACTATGGAACAAGAAGTAGCTACATTATTTTGAGATTGCAAAACAGTCTATCAATTACTTAAATATTGTACATCATGTGATTCTTGATGAACAAATTAATTTTACAAGTAACAAGTGAATTCAAATTTAATAAGATATTTACTTTTCATCTTGACGATTTCTGAAACTCTCTAAAACAACATCTGATGTGTTTTCTCTGTTCTATTAACAGAGTTCCTTGGCGATGAAAATTTCCAACTAATTTAGAATTCATTTTTGCCGTAGAGAATGGGAGCGATCCATGGAGAAGAATTGCCATATATGTTTGGAGCCCCGCTGGTTGATGGCTTCGGCTGCTTCCCACAAAACTACACAAAGTCCGAAGTTGCTCTCTCTGAGTCTATAATGTTGTTCATTGCAAATTTTGTCAAAACTGGGTAAGTGTAAATTGATCGTTGTATGTATATTCAGCGTAATATTTTTCCAAGCAACCGTATATGTAATCACTACTTCATAGTTATTTATTCTACTGTAAAGCAGGTACATCGCCAGAGACTGTACAAATTTCTAAGAGTAGAACATGAGTTAGATTCTCAGGCATGTCATAAATTTCTAGATTCGCCTGGTATTAACATAGGATAGGAATAAGTAGATGGCTAGATATGGGTGTCGTAATATAACTCTGTCAATATGAATATTGTTCACGTGAATTCTGGTCTTAAATAGATTTTAAACTAAGCAGGATGTTTGGTAACTTAAGTTACAAAGTTCAGACGCTTCTATAAAAGGCACGATTTTCGAAGCTCAATTATTCCAAGTGAAAGAACGTTTGACTTGCTCCAAAACTCGCTATCTCTAAAATTGCACAAAAGTACATCAGCTAACGTTTAATAACGACGAATTTGAAATTTCCTGAGCTTAAGTTTGTTCAAAGAATCACCTATTGCCTCACAAACTTGAGTCTTATTAATAGTATATTAAGGACCACTGGATCCCGTAATGTCTTTTTTTGAACTTCTGTTTAATAGCTCTTCAAAGTTTTTGGAGGTGTCGGGGGAATTTGAACTTTCGTACTATAGCCATTAGGTTGTGTTCATAAATGGCCAAGTGAGAGATTTAGCTTTGTGAGCCGTTGTACGATAACGTCTCCCTTTAATTATGTGTTTTATATTTCTTAAATTTTTTGAAGTGTTTAAGTAATTAGTGTTATTTAGTGTGGTAATTATATTGCGGAAACTTGGGCAATATTAGGTATCAAACTTTAGATTTATTTTGACATTTTTCATTTTTCTCTTAAAAATATTATATATTTTTAAGAGAAAATATTTTCCAGCTAGAGATAATTATACATTTTTTGACTAAGTACATATAATATCGTATAATAGTACTCTATGACTGTAGAATTGTTACTTTTCATATATTCTTATTGAAGACTAGCTGACCCGTGCAGCTCCGCCCGCGCTTTTATTACATTTTGCTCCCCTTTTCTCCCTCCTCCCTAGATTTATCTCTCTCCATATCTCTCTCTCTTATAAAAAAAATCTAATTATATGCTCTTTCTCTCCCCTCTCTTTCCCCCTCCCGCTTCGGTTTCCGTCACACTCCCCCTCTTCCTACCCTGTTATCCCCTCTCTGAACCCTCTCCCCCTCTCTCTTCTACGAACTTGCTCCTTCTCACTCCCCCCTTACTCCACCTAACTCCCCCGATCCCTCACCGCATCGCCCCCTTCTCGAATCCCCTCTCCCTCTTTCTCCTCTCGTGCACCCTCCTCTCGTTCTATATATCCTCGTCAATCATGGTATCAGCGGCATTAAATATACTGTATGACCTATTCTCAGACCTACCCGATATGCACACTCATACAAATCGGTTCACCCATCTATTTAATGACCTTACCTAACGTTGCTTAACCTTAACCTACCGGGGTAAAAAGTATCCTATGTCCGTTTACTGGTTCTAAGCTACCTCCCCACCAATTTTCAGCCGAATCGGTTAGACCGTTCTTCAGTTATAAATAGTGTAATTAACACGACTGTCTTTGATATAATATATAGATTAAAGTTCTATAGTTATTGTATGTTCAATTTCACCGATAGATGGCGCTGTTCATAATGTAAATCACGCTAACATCGTAAATTACTGTCTAATGATATTCGATAATGAAAGTTTTAAGTTTTCCGCATCTTTTATTGTTGCGACTGTAATACATACATAATCTAGTTTGGATCCGCTCGGGATTTACAGATTTTAACTTTTCAAAGATATAATGTCATATTGCTATCAGCAAAGTACTTAGAACAATACAGAAATCTAATGAAAATGTCCTGGGTGTACCGGACCGGCTTACCCCTTACAAAAATTGACCCTTCGCCAATGCCATATCTTATGCAAACTAAATGTCTGCTCAGTCCCTATTGTATATAGCGTAATAATACATATCTTAATGATTAACTGATCAGTCTATAATTACCCTATTCACATACAAAGGAAATTACGTGGTAATATGTGCAAGTAATGTTTCACTGCTTAGCCCCTATGAAACATAGCGTGATGTTTTATATACCAACTTACACCTCGACTTCTACACAACACATCAGTGAAAGTCTTATCAAAATCCATCCACGGGTTTTCAAATGATACCTGGACGAACAGAACGACAGACAGACAGACAGACAGACAATAATTCCAAAAAAAATTGTTTTGGCCTCTATGTCGATAGTATAGAAATTTTGGAAAAATATTCAATGTACAGAAAAAGTGCTCTTTGAGTTTTATTATAGTATAGAAGATTGCAGACATCAGGGGCTTTACCACGAACTCATATATCAGGGCAATTTAACACGAAAGGTGAGAATGAGTATTACTGTTACGTGACCACACATCTGTTTGAGTGACGTGATAGCTGGGTGGGCTTCTAATATTAAGTACACAGGTCACTTTTCATGTTAAACTGCCCTTCTTAAGAGTTCATAATAAGGTCAAAAGTTGAATACTTTTCCGAATAAACTATGCCAAACAATACTATAAGTACAGCTACAATATTTTAAATAAATTGTAGTTGTTAATCATAATTGGCAATTAAGCATCGTAAAGTCAAAAAGCTACAGCACAATAACATTAGAATAAAGGACATAGGGATAGGAGGATAGGGTTATTTCCGCGCCCCGTATTTTTATAGGACATGAATATTGGCCTTATAAAATCCCGATACTTACAACCTAAAAACATTCATACACAGTTAAGCTTATTTCAAAATATTTGGCCTAAATTTTTTATCCCTCTCCAAGGTATAATCCATATAAATGTTTGGGTAGGTTAAACATATATAAATAAACGTTACATTTAATAAAAACTATGACGATATAAATTGGTGGAAGTTCTCAATTCAACATTTTTTTATGTTCAGTCTCAGAGTGCTTTAATAAGCGACGCCGAGACGTGCCTTGTACAAGTGCGAAAACGCAACTTTACAGGCAAGCGGTTTAAATCTTCGTCGTATGGTTCAAAATATTTTCATTTGCACCAAACTACATGATTGTATCTTTAAAACTAATAAGTATTTCAAAATAGATTACACACTGGATATTAAATAATTCTAAAGCTATTGATGCAAAAACAAACATTATTTCCAAAAACGATTAGAGCGATTTAAATATTTGTTTTGTGGCCAAATTGCATGATTTGATCATCAATTCTTCACACTTTCACATGATATAAAATATAGGGTATGCCAAAAATAAAACGGTTTTCGTCATTTTGTCTGTTGTATCAGTATACGTAGAACCCGTCGAAATTTTGCTCTGACTTGATTGATGATAGGTATAGTAGAGTATGGAACATCAGAACGTACAATAGTATACATGGAACAAGTATTGTCGAGACCTTTTCTGTGCACGCACACTAACCCCCACTTCAATCAATGTCAATAATTACTAAATAATATTATTGACTAGTAGTTTAAAAAAAATGTTTTATTGTCAGGCGCTAGGCCCATATTATGTCAGTAGTGACAATTTCTTATATGACTTTGTTAGTAGGTACATGTAAACACATAAATAACTCACGCCAATGCACACTAATTTGGATGGTTTTGGTAGCTCCACGTAAGACGTGGAGCTTGATAATCCTCCCCGTTGTAGGGTCATCCAGTCTCTCCGCAAACACCCTGATGATGCCGTAGGTGCTTTACCCCACCCTTCGTATTATTGATGCGACTTTGTTACTCATAATTGCGAATTAGTCGTCAGTATGTGTTTCAACGTATGTATATGCTACGTATGCGTATGTGTGTGTTTTTACTTTAGAAATCTTTTTAACTTGACTCGACCCGATACCCGACATACTACAATACGTTTGTTAAAGTGAAGCCTTGTTACAGAAATCCGAACGACAACGTGCGACAGGAGGCCCTGCTCCCAGCGTCAAGGGAGAGAAATAAATTCAGGGGGATGAATTGGGAAGAATACGATTCTACACACCAAAAGTATTTGGAAATAGGTAAGTTGGTCTAGCCTTAAAATGAGACACGTATTGTAGGTAGTTGTATTACTAAATATTTCTATCACCCGATTGAAAAGCATTTCTTAGATGGTGATCTTGGAACCGTTAAACTTTTACCTATCATGTAACTATGAAATCACTATACCCTATATTTTTAATTCAATTACATGTAAATTGAATTGAATAATATTTTCAACCCTACCTATTGTCTTTAGCCGGCCACTGGTCAGCCATCACTCCTGTGTTCATAGGTTTATTGACTCAATTTTGATGTTGTAAAGAAAAACTATGAACACGATTACACTGCTTAATATTATGCCATAAAGCAGCAGTATGTAAACATTAATGAGTTCCGGTGTGAGGACACTGTAGCTTGTGAAATAACTAGTCTAATTATTGAAATGCCTTTTTGCTTCCAAGTTCCTTCACTGAATCAGCAATATGATATCAGAATTTGATAATAGGCAGTAAAAAGGTTTTATGATTTCTAAGTAATAATTAATTTCTAACTTTACAAATATTAACTCTTTGAGTTTTCAAAAAGTTACTTGGAAAAGCTAACGAAGCTAATAAAATAGTAATGACAATGTAACGTAGAAGCAATATTTGCCTTTTAGTATGGTTTCAAGTTAAAACAGAACTTTAATGGGATTGCTTTTCAAATATGTACTTTAGTACGATTAGTTTTCAAACTTTCCCTAGGCTAGCAAAATTGTAGGGTTTCCGAAGTCTTATGAACTTAATTATAAATTTCAATAGTTCTAAACTCTTTTGATCATCATTAGCTGATACTCTTGTAGAAATAACTAATTACCAGCCCTTGTTTTGTCCCACTGTTTGGCACGGTCCTCCTTTCAAGATTAAGGGGCTTAGGCCAAGCGTGGTTTGGCGGACTTCACACGTCTTTCGAAAGCTAGTTAGGTTTTCTCAGACATGCAGGTTTCCCCACGATATATTCCTTCACCCCAAGCTAGAAACAATTGTAAAAAAAAGATGATCCGCACATGATTAATGAAAGACTTCATCGGTTCGAACCGGTATTCGAACCTGCGCACCTTTTTTTCAAGGCTAGCGCTTGCTCACTGAGCTATTACGGCCTCAATTTTCATTACCATTGGTATATAATAAATTTGGTCTATAATAAATGATTGAGACTTGTAGACATCGATCAAATTACATTGTAATGTTGTCTTTTATTTACGCGAATACTAGACATTGTAATTAATCTCTTCTTACGGATTATATCGCGATTTATTTTAATTTTCCCGACGTTGTTGAATTAAAATAAATCGCGATACAATCCGTAAGAAGAGATTAATTAAAATTACATTGTGTTCAAATTCTATATTTACATTAACTCATTCAAACAAATATACAGGTAAAACCTATATAACCATGTACCCGTACTTGAAAACCTTATAACATAATTAATTTTACCATTCACCATATAATTTCTCTTTTCATTTCACATTAAGGAATCTGTCTAGTAGACCGGGCCATCCATTCCCCTTCTATAAATGTATTAGGCACGGAAAAGAAATGACGAATCCTACTATGCATCTAAAACGTATCGACATATACCGAATCTTGTCTGTCACCCAGACTGTGCCACAATATAAATAATGCCCTATGAACAAACAGATCTAGTACAAAAACAGACAGACAATATAGACAGGATTATACATGACGGCTCGTAACGGAACGGCAACGTCGCCGGCCATGCAGAATCCATCTTTTGAATTTTGACCGGAATGTGCACGGCCTGGCCGGATGCGCAATTCAGTTTCATACTAAGTTAATATTTTTGCCTGATCCGTTCGGAAGCACATCCCTGGCATGTAGGCAGAGTCCTAATGTTATTTCCCTTCTCTTCTAGGTATGAAACCTCGTCTCAAAAACCATTATCGAGCACACCAACTATCTGTGTGGCTCCGACTCATCCCCGAACTGCACCGAGCTGGAATGGAAGACGTCGCAGCCCGGCACAACCTGTTCAAGAACCACAACGAGCAAGACCTTTACGAGGGAATCGTCAGACCGGATCCATTGGCGAGAAACATCAACGACAACGACTCAATGAGACGCACAAACGGTTCAGTGTACACCGACACAGCGTTGACGACCGTCGACACGATATTGGCGACTTGCGCAACGATACTGCCCGGGAGAGACTTGCAAACATTGAACGCTACGGAAATCACTTTAGCTAATTTGGAAGCGGCTGGGTACGCCGCATACTCGACGGCTTTAAGCGTTACGATCGCCATAGGATGCTCACTACTGATACTAAATGTTTTGATATTTGCCGGCGTTTACTACCAAAGAGACAAATCGAGATCGAGAGGGAAACAGCAACGATTCAACGAGAAACACTTTGAAACTATTTCTGGTAAGCATTCTCATTATCATATGGACCCAACACACGCTCCAAGTTTAGTGGTGGACATAGAGAGGCAGAATAGAAAGAAGCATATGGTAGGAACCGATCAGCATTTGACGAATTTGAATTTCAAAGGGCCGTTGGACGTTCCGAAGTCTCCACCGAGTCCTGCCATGAGTATGGACATGATGATGCCTGGCAAACTGGCGAGCAGAAGCAGCAGCTTTAGAATACCGAATGTAACGTACCCTCAGATGGGGTACGGAACTATGCCGAAGAATTTGAGCCAGTTCAATAACTCACCGCCGTTACAAGAGTTACGGCAACAGAAATTCCTGCCTCCGAACGGATCGACGGCTCAAGGCTCGCCAAGGGATGCGGAGACGAGGGGGCCACACGCCACCCTTCGGAGAGGAAAAGCCTCCCTCCATTCGAACCTCCCACAAGCCGCCATTGACGAAATGAGAGTGTGACAGTTAATCCCATGTGACTTTACACTACAGAATTAAAAGTGTACTGTGTAATTTGTACGGTTGTAAATACTACGTAATAATTTGAGGACGAAACATTAATTTTTTAGGAACGTTATCGATTTTCTTCGAAATTGGAGTATGATTATCAAATAAAAATCAGTTGTATCATACATGTTATTTTTTATTTAATATTGATAGTATTGAAAATAATAGATGAATTCAATACCAAATAACAGTCACACTCGGGGTGTATTTTAGTTCGATCGTCTGTATCACGAGCAATTTCTTCAGCATTCTTTACTAGGTGTCCCTTGTAATAATATCCTGGGACAATATCCACACAATGGTAATCTGCTCCCAAACTAGGTAAGTCCTGTACTATGATAACCAGATAACTGTGATACAAATATTTACATAAGTAGTTTTTTGTAAATACATAACAAATATCACCCCGACACTTGGTGGAATAGATCCCACGACCGATTACTTAGCTGCTAGGACGTCTAACCATTAGATCAACATGGGCCGTAGTCAAGCTGTAATCCTATAATAGTACAGTGACATACCTCTTCGCTAATTCACATGAAGAGATAACTATGTCATTCACATACATTTGTTATTTGTTTTTTAAACACTGTTTTAAACTTTCATGACTTTTAATATTTCGTATCACGGGATATGTTATCCCGTGATCATGGCGCTTGCAACAGTTCGGAAATATCGGAAAGTTATAATAAATCATCCTGGGAGTAAACCCGTGAGTCAAAATATCATTTGTATTTTTTTCTCCAGCATTTCGTATTGTAGAACTTGGCTAAGGAGCAGGCCCGTCCTTGTATAGAGGACTATACAGGACGCTGTCTTAGACCACATCGCAGTCTTAGATAAACCACAGCCCTGCGGCAATGTGTAAACTTTGCTGTGTTTTGGTATGAACTGTACTTGGTGAAATTACCGCGCTCAAGATAACTAATAGACCTAAGAACTAATATCTCGGGATCACGAGCGGAAGTGAATTTTCTATCTATATGCCGGCGAATCGCTTACCAACTGACGAACGCCTTGTTCGTTTTGTCACTAAGGTATGTAAAAAACTCACTATTTCCAAACCACAAGCCAGCATTGATCAAACAGAAAGTGACCAAAGTGGGCGCGGACATTATCAGCCGAAAAGTAAGTTATTTGACAGAATCAGGCCAATCGTTTTTCTAGATAGGTCGAGATAAGTGTGAATTTTTGGGGTGAAATAATTACTTTTGTTTATTTCCGGAAACTCATTAAATATTGCTGGAAGTAAATTGTTACGTAGATTGTATGTAGCAAGCATGATTGTGAAGCTACGAACAATAACGTAGCATGTAGCAAGTCAAATGTGCTACGTAGATATACGTGACGTACGTACGGTTAGTCTTGCGTGTATTATGTTAGATCTTGTAATAATTATACAAATATAATAATTATAATTGTACAAAATTATAATTAGAATATATAGAATATATTCATTATCATTATTTCATTTAGAATATATTCTACATAAAATATGACAATCGAGAAGCGACACAGAGATCTTTAACGGTGTGTCTGTCGTCAACTTTAAGCAGAAAATCCAAGTCTCATTAGTTTCCGAAATAAAGACCGAGTTCCGATTTACGCTCTGATTTGATTGGATTTATTTTCTGAAATCAAGGTAAAGTTTAAGAGAGGCTTATCGTGGATAAAACTTTGTAATTTGGGTTTTGTTTTATGCTGTACGAGCGTAAACTGTTGCCGTGTAACGCAACAAAACAAAACCTTTTTCGAACAAAACGATTTTGGACCATCCAACGCCGGTAAATGGGCGTGTTATCCTTGAATGGTATCGGACAATAAAAATGCGGTAACTTCAATAAAGCAGACTGTAATTCTTCTCCAGAATTTAAAACAGGAAAGAAACGGTCGACATCGCGTTACAATGTGTGTTTACGTAGGTACTTTCGCGGACACGAACCCTGTTCCAGTTTTTAATCGTTTGAACGTCTTTACGGGTGGGCCGCATGTATTTTGGGTCAACTCGTGCAAGCGATTATCGTCCTAAAAGTGGTACACCGTTTGTGACCACGAGAGTACGTCTTGCTCGTCCACTGAGAGAAAGGTGTCTGGTCGCGTGATGGGCGCAGCCCGGTGTCACGGCCGGCGTAGTGTTGGTCCAACAGCTAGCTTACTAATTATAAAAGACTAATAGTTATTAAGGCAGCATGACACACGTTTTCACTGCTCTAGCTATCCAAACTGGATCCCACCTGCTGGTAAGAGGTCCCAACAAATAATACCAGCCCTTGTTTATGTCCCACTGTTGCCCACGGGCCTCCCCTCATGATGAGGGGGCTTAGGTCGTAGTCCACCACGCTGATCAAGTGCGGGTTGGCGGACTTCACACGTCATTTTAAAGCTAGTTAGGCTTTCTCAGAAATGCAGTTTTCCTCACGATGTTTTCCTTCACCGAAAGCTAGTGTCAATCGCACATGATTAATTAAAGAAACCAGAGGTGATAAAGTATTTTTCTTAATTTGTTAGGACCAGCGTTAGCTGGACCAGCGTTAGCTGGACCAGCGTTAGCTGGACCAGCTAACAAATTAAGAAAAATACTTTACCAGACGTATCGCTGCGGCAGCATAAGGAATTAATTAGGTTTCTTAGATACCAGGACAATGACACCAGGACAAACTATTCATAGACCACGTCCAACCATATCCACGCGAGCAACACAATCTTCTGTACATGGGAGGTACTGCCCCAATGAGGCTGCTGCAATTTTGAGCCCCTATCTCTCTTAAAATAAACCAGAGGTAGGTATTTTAACTGGCAGTATATAACCTTTTTTAGCTGTCCGGGAGAAAGAAGAAGGAGCAGGAAACCTTTAAATGTATGTCTTTTTTTTAAATCTTATTAGAAATTTTTTTTTTGATTTTTTTTTTTTTGCTATTCGGGGCGGAGATGAATCCCACCAATTTGAGATCATTGAAATCGGTACAACCATTCTTGAGTTAAAAAACCTTAGTGGTTGGCCACAGTGAACGCGCGGTGACTTGAGCCTGGCGCGGGCGCGGCGGCGGGCGCGCAGGGTGGCCACAGTGACACGCGGGCTGTTGTGGCGATAACACTTATTGCAGGTGTCGCAAACCTTTTATGAGGATTCTGTATTTTTGACTGGATAGGCCAATCCTGAGATGGGAGGCGTTGATCATAAGAGATGGTGTGCTGGGTGCGCACGAAATAACTAAACACAGTTAAATGAATGGAGATTTAAAAAAAAAAAATATTAAGAATTGAAATTGTAGTCAAAAAAAGTGTATTTTATTTATTAAGGAACATCAACAATATACATTTATTATACACTTACAATTTCAAATGTCCAAAAAAACCTTTTTTATACATGTATTTAAAGCTATTTAATAATAAAAAATACTTAAAACGAGCGACAAGACCGAAATGGTTTGATACCCCCGCCAGCCGTGCGATCGGTCGCTCGTTGACTAGGCCCGCAGTGTGGCCAGAACGAGCGGATAGGAACGTTTGAAAAGTACGCCCGCTAACTCGCTCAAGCCGGTCGCGCTAGGCGCCTAAGGCCTCATTTACGGAGACGCGGGGCGTCGCGCGTCGCGTGTGGCGGTGCGGCCCGCACTAAATTCAAATGTAGGGCGTTGTATGAGTGTGTTTACGGAGAAGCGATTTTACACGCGTTTGCTTGAAATGCGGCGGCGCCCGCGGATGGCATCGCCGCGTCTCACGCGGCGTTCATCGCGGCGGCGCACGCAGCGGCGCACGCAGCGGCGCACGCAGCGGCGATTCTCGATGAAGCGATGCCTGTGGCGGAACCTTCTGCCAGTCTATTTGGTAATCGTGCAACACAGACGTAGTCGCCATCGCAATGGAGTATGATATGATCGATTTCTTTTTAGAAGAAAATTGTATGTTAAAAAGTGAGTTGCACCGCCGTTGCACGCGGCGGTGCTCGCCGCGGGCGCAGCGGCGGGCACCGCCACTCTTCCCGCCCCGCGTCTCTATAAACAGCATCATATATTGCTATAAGTCTGTGTTTACGCGTGCGATGATGCGTGCCGCTTCACGCGCCGCCGCTACGTAAACAATAAAAATGTCCGACGCGCCGCGAGACGCCACGCCACACGCGACGTGCGACACCCCGCGTCTCCGTAAATGAGGCCTAAGTCACTTCAGTGTGGCCGCAAGCGGCGGTTTCATATGTTTGATATTTCGCGCCCGCCGCCGCCGCCGCGCTAGGCCTGCAGTGTGGCCGACCACTACGACTTATAATTTCAATGGTGACAACAATAATTAGAGAGTCTAGGACAACAAAAAATAATAATAAAGTCTTCGACATAAATGATTAAGAATAGCGTAAGACGCTCATGTCCACGCACCATCATCAGTCCATCATCTGTCTACCTGAATACTCGTCAAGACGTATCCAGCGATACCAAATTTGCAGGGTCTGCGTTTATTGAAGCAAGTGCCCGTGAACATCTTCCTGCTCTGTCAGACTCTGATCACCCTTGTTTCATCCCAGTGACAACACACAGTGGTAATCAACAGGCGTGCCTATAGACAGCTCAAACCCTATACAAAAAAAAAACATACAGAAATGATAAAACTTTTAAACGGTTTCACATTATAAGGCGTTTAACATTATTAAAAAAATATGGCACAAGTAGGATTATATCTTTTACATTTTGATACGCTTGGCATCAGCGCAAAGGAAGCGTGTTTTGAAATTGGTTTGAAAATAAATACCGATTTGAAAGTAGATCAGAAAATATGCTCAGATATTTCGCTGACGGAATATTCTTCTTTGTCCAGAGTGTCTCATCACTAGACTAACGGACCCGTCACCATGGGTGGCCCAATCTATGTTATAAATTTCAAGGATGACTTCAAAGCAGCGCAACAGTACTGCGACACCAGCGCGGCTGCAGCGCTGCTTTGTAAATACCGCGCGTTGCAGCTCTGAAAATTTGAATTCAACAAATTGAAATGCTAGCCAAGGCTAAGGCCTTGAGTTAAGACATTGTATCAACATTCAGGTAAGTGCAAACTAGAACACTAATACAGGTAGGTACATAATATTATCTCTCACGAAATTGCTCCCCTACTACGCAATTATAAGGCACACACATCGTTCAAACGCAAATATTTGCTCAAGTCACTCGGTAGTGCGGTATGGCACGAAATTGCCAACCTTAGTATATTTTGTTAGAAATACATTGGTAGGAAGATAGTGTTTACTAGATATTATAAAATCTAATATAATCTATAATTTTTGCTGTATGTTAACCTGAATACCCTTTACATAATGTAGAATTCAAGATGATGGTGGATGGATTGTTATTCTTACATCTACAATGTAAGAATAACACCCTCCTATAACCTCCCGTTAGGTGTCCGTAAGAGGCGACTAAGGTAAAACAAGAAGCCTGGCAGCAGCGTCTTTCTTTTGAACTACTACTACCACCTATAAGTATAAGCTTGCAACGAAAGGGTTCCAACTCAGCATAAGGCGGCTTGCAAGCAGGCCGCGCTGGTCTTCCGTTGGAACCCCCGGGTGACTTGCATGGATACTTCGCCGCACACGCGTATTGCGCAACCATAAACCTAATACTAAGAAAGAAGCAAAAAATAACTTAAGCACTACCTAATTAAAACGAGTAACTACTACTAGTAGAAGAAAATAAAATAAAAAGAAAGTAACAAAAACAAAATAATAAACGTATATCTCCACGACAGTACAGACAGATTTAGACACAAGTGCACTCTCCTTTCCTTTACTTTCACAATCCGATAGGATGTAAGGCCGACATGACCGGGAACAGGACCGATTTTTTACATGCCCATCCGACGCATGGGCATGTAAAAAATCCGATCATCTTACTTTACAGACAGTCGGGTAATCGGCCTGCATTGTCCTAGCCAATAAGGAGCAACTACACAAAAATTTTGCACACAGCGGTTTTCGAACCGCGACGTCCGGTTAGCAAAGCAAGCGGTTTCCCGCTGCGCCATGGAGGCAAAGCCATATATTGTCTGTGCCTCAATAAAGAGGGTTCTGGGCTCTACATTGGAGTTTGCTATAGAGATCGGAAACCTGTTGCTGTACTGACGTGGTTGAGTTTACAACCCCATCGCCGTCCTCTTTAGTCGCTACCATACTCAATAAACGACAAGATTGAGTTCACACTCCAAACTTTTTCTCCCGAACTCACAAACATTAAGAAGTATTATTTCTCATTATTACAGTTCTTGAAGTCATATTATTTGGCCACACGAAGCCAATATATACTTTACACTTTGATAGTGAATAGAGTTATCGATTATTTCGTACTCAATAATTAAACTTCTAAAGACGCCTGCCAAGCGTAGAGATTAAGGGACAGACCTTTTTTTCAGCAGTGGACGTGTTTCATCTTCTGCTGCAATAATTAAACTTAGGCATAAACGGTCCCGAGAGAACAAATAATCAGCTTTAAAATAATAGACTTATAAGAATTAAAGTTAATTGACGTTTATGAGTGCGGCACTTAGAGTATCCAAAGGCCTTTACTACCTAGTGAAATGTATTTCTGTCCCATCCTTGCATCCATTCCATCAGGCAGAATTAAGCAATAGCGTATATTAAGTAAAAAAACATTTCTTTACCCAAAGTACACATTCCTAAAGAAATACGTTCGTACAAATTGCAACAACTAAATAGGATCCACGTTCCGCGGGTTGGCTTACATCCGAAGCTAATAAAAAACGTTCGCGCCGGAGGGCAGAGCAGCCACTTTTATGGTCTCATCCGTTTCTGGCCCTTCATCAAAAAACTATTTGCTAAATGGAAACATCGTCCTCTTACTACGGGGGAGGGTTTGATGCGAAGGTGCGGCTTCAATTTTATTTTAATGCTATTATTTGTAATCATTTGTAACTATACATGTAGTTTGTGTTATGTAGTGGATAGAAGGTGGAAGATACTAATTCAAATATTTACACCTGATTCTTACCCAGGCCAAATAATGTGTGCTTAGACAATTATTAATAATAGCAGAGGAGACTCTGTAAAGATGATGACCTTTACCCATCTGATAACCAGATGAGACTTAATTAGCTTTGAACACACCTATGATAGCTTGCCAATTGGAAAGTGTTCATGATTAGTTTTAAGCATGGCAATAATATCCCATGAACAGTTTTTTGCAAGTAAGCCTATACGATTATTTTCGTAATTAAGTTATCTTTCTTCCGATACCATTTCATATCAAAGTCAAAGTCAAAAATAATTTATTTTAAATAGGCTTAACGCGCTAGCGTATTTTTTTTTAAAACATGACCTTTCATAAGTGCTAACGCGCTAGCGTTTTTTTTTAAACATGATGTTTTTAAAAAAAAGCTACCACCGGATCACAACGCGGCCTCAACTGAGAAGATCCGGCAAGAAACTCAGCGAGCTTGTCATATTTTCACTTTTTTTAAACAGTGTTTTTTTTTGTGAATGATAGACGCTGTTGGCCATTACAGCTTCACCGGACAATAGGAGGCGAGCGCTCTAGCCTTTACGGCAGAAGTAGCGACGAGCTCAAGGGCACCTCAGGGAGGCACGGCCTCGGCTTGGGCTGTCGCTTAAGAGAGGGCTGAGTTTACCACCGGTTCACAACGCGCCCCCACTGGGAAGAACCGGCAAGAAACTCAGTGGGGTGATGCACGTCATTGAGGTCGCATACGTACGACCCTTCGGCCTCGCCGGCGAGACCGGTGTCTGATAGCTTTTTAAAACAGTGTGTCATGTTACAATTAGATCAGAGCGACAGTATGTCTTGCCGTTCAAAAGATTGATCTTTAGGCCTTATAATTGGTTGTACTTTCGTATTTAAAAAAAAATACGACGAAAGTACAACAAACTAAAAGGTCAAAGGGATAGTAGTCGGACCAGTCCCCCCAAGCAGCACCCGCGCACGAGTTGACTCGAGCAGCAGCATCACTTAGGGGTCGTCCATTAATCACGTGATGTTTTTTAGCAACTTTTTAGCCCCTCCCCCCCCCCCTCCTGGTGATATGTGGTGAGGTTTTAAACTACCCCCCCCCCCCCCCTATCCAAAATCACGTGTATTTTTTTGTACAAAATTTCAATATAGTTTATATTGAAATTTTCGGAATATTATCTTTAAATACAGGTACTTAACTGATTAAATGTTGAAGGGGAATTCGTTGCCGGCAACGGTGAGTCAAGGCCACGTGCCGCTGTTTGGTTTAGAAATCGTGCATTCAACGAAAAATAAATACACGTGATGTCTCATTATACCCCTCCCCCCTCCTGGTGATATTTCGTGATTTTTTCGTAACCCCCCCCCCCCCCTTTCGAGCCTCACGTGATTAATGGACGACCCCTTACCTCAACCATAGTAGCTCCCACGTGATTTGAACCCGCGACCTCCGGTTTGCAAAGCAAGCGGTTGCTGATCACCCGATTATCTGAAAGTGCTAACTAAAACGAAAGTCTATTCGAAAATAATGACACGTCACTAAAACTTGCTATCCCAGTATCTATCAAACAGCGTTTCTCAAAGAATCGACTTTTGCCCCTAAACCATTACGGCTTGATACACTTAACGGCGAGTCCCCGTTTTTGCCGAATTCAGTTGCTTTATTGGGCTATTCAAACGTAAGAGTAACTTGAGGAAAGTTCGCTGGAGTGAACGAAAACTTATGAGTTGCCTAACATACCGAAAGGTCGATATTATATTATTTATTGGTGTATAAATATTATGTTCGTTTTTCATCAGTTATGTGTGAGAAATAATTTCGTGTGCAAAAACGGGTTTATACAAGACAATTCCAGTTGATCGACTTTTGTTGATCAACAAAACATCATTTATTTCCATGCTTGATACAATCATAGCATGGTCATGATATGGTCCGGATTACTTGGCAGACTCCATTAACGCGACATATTTGGAAAAACACACACACACACACACACACACACACACACACACAGAAATACATAATTTATCATGTTATGTTGTTTTTTTGTCTTCGGATATGTAATTTTTATTTCTTGTCTGAGTTTAGCTCTTAAGTTTAATTTAATTTTATGTAACCAAAGATGTATTAAATATTATGATGTATATTTAACTAGACTCTGCGATACAAGTCCAGAAACGCAGAAGTCACTGTAATGGCATGTTTTATTAATCTTTGTAAACATCCAAATTAATAAAATAAATAATAAATTTTTAATTATAGTTATTTCACCCGAGATCCTGTTATTTATAGTTCATTTCTTAAAAGCAAGGAAAATAACAAGCAAAGGATCTCAAATTTAAATAATGGGCGTAGATATATACGACGCGGAATTAATACAAGATTTCCGAATACTTACCTAATTAACATTTTCATGAATATTGATTAAATATAAATATTAAATTATCAGAGCAAATACACCCAACAATCTTTCCTATAATTTAACATTTCAATATCCAAATACCTATAAAATCAGATATTTATGATTTCCAGACATTTCGCATTTGTACGTACACAAATTATCATAGAAACAGAAGCAATGAGACGTACACAATACAAATATCCTGGGATTTAAACAAATCTAGGCCGCGCTCGCCGACTCGGTCTCAAGGACATATCGTAAATTCTTCAACAGAATTTTAGTGCTCCACGGGTGACGGTGACGGAATAAAGTGAAATTTATGGTAAGATTTATAGAATGGAACTATTGAATGAAGCCGCGTGACGCTTGCTCGATATATACACTTTTTTATCCTACCAAGGTGGCTAGTAAGCGTGCAGCCCGCCTAGTGATAAGCGACTGCCTATAGACGCTAGCATCACCAAAATAATTGGCCTCGCACTAGGTGGAAAGACGACATTGTGCGCGTTGCATTAGATGCAAATAGCCAATTGTCGTTCATTGTGGCGTTCCAAGGGGGAGGCCTATGTTCAGCAGTGGACGTCTTCCGGCTGATGATGATAATGATGACTCGGGCCAAGTTCAGATTCGACACAAATTAATAATAAATGGTGGTGCATGCCTGGATTGTAGTGCAAATTAAGAGAAAGGACGATACACCATATTATTCATTTTCATTCATTAGCAGCCGATGGACGTCCACTGCTGAACAAAGGCCTCCCCCTTAGAAGGGAGGGGTTGCCATAATCCCCACGCTTGGAAGGCGTCTTGGGGATCGCAGTATATGTAGGTGGAAGATAAATCCAAAAGAAAGACGCTGCTGCCCGTCTTCCTGTTCTCGCTTAGTCGCCTCTTACGACACCCAACGAGAGGAGATGGGGGGATGCTATTCTAACCTGGCACCCCAAGGGGTCACCATATTATTATACTTAAAAACAGTTAAACAGTTATACTTTACGTCATACTACTGTTTCGAAGCTTAAATGTCTTGTCATGAGAGATAATGTTTTTTCTAATTCAGCTTAGGGAGTTTTATCCTTTTTTTCCTTTATTTTTCTTAGCATTTATTCAAAAGCGACTTGCTTTTGAATAAATGCTAAGAAAAATATATAACTTTGTTGACCCCACATTAGACCCCATTTATAAGGGTTTTCCAACGCTCAGGAAACAGAATTAAGATTTCCGAGGAAATATAAATATCCTGCGACAAGTAAATCTAGGTCGCGCTCGAAATGCGTGAGTTGCCACAGCTTAAGAAAAGCTAGCGAATTCTTTGAAAATAGAATTAATGTAAAGTATTTTTAAACTCATTCCATTTACTGTTTTTTTTTTCTAAATGTTTACTTCACCTACCTTTCCTATGGGATCCTCGAGCAGATTCTACCTACTCCTAAATTAAAGGGTTTATTCGAGTTTAGAGTGAACCAGTGGCGGTTCGAGAGGGGGGGGTCATAGGGGGGGGTCATAGGGGGGGGGGTCATAGGGGTCATGAATTCTTGTGAACAAACAAATTTTTTTTTTTGATGATAGTATGATAAAACTGAATTATGATTTTTACAAAGTGCTAGGTAAACCAAACTTTATTAAGTCTTTAGGTCCACAAGACTGGGAATTATGGCAACCGTTCCCTTCTAATGGAGTCATGTCTTCGTCCAGCAATGGACGTCAGTCATGATGATGGAAAAGTCTTTTGATTTCAGTAATTTTTAAAGCTACATTAGCCTTCAGGTATAACAATTAACTTTGTTAGAAGCAAGGTAAAAATAAACAAAAAAAAAATGTCTATGTTATGTAAGTTTACCCATAAGGACTCTTCAAAGTGAAATAAACAAATTTAGCATTGATATTATTTTTATACAAGATCGTCACTCTTCAATTATCTATTAATTGTTACTTTTCTATTAAGTAAAAATCATTTCTTATGTTGTATAAGTAAAGAGCTCAAAGGTCTATTAATAAAACGTAATTTCATTAGGATCACTTAAATGATAAACGATTTTATCCGATAATGGAACACCTTATCGTCCTTTCAGAAATCCAATTATACCTTAATTGCAATTTCAATGAGATGTTACGGGCTGCCGACTATATTATATAGCACTTAATGCTTCATTTTCGAATTAATTGTTTATCTTGTTTTCTAAATATACCTTTAATAGTTTTTGTCCTATGGTTAAAGGCCAAATTGGCGTTAGTTGTCCAAGGTGAAGCTGTTGACGACTGCTGTTTATTCAGGGTGTAAGGGACCACTTACCGAAAACTTTTATATAAGATTTCTCATATTGTCCGTTACAACATTACAGAAACCATTTATATGGAAAATGACTAATGACTAACTTGTTAATTTTTGAGCATGTAATGAATTCGTGCGGAATAATATTTATTTCTCAAATTACATTGCTAATTTCAATCAAGCCGCCTGCCAAGCGTGGAGATTATGGCAACCCCTCCCATCTAAGGGAGAGGCCTTTGTTCAGCACTGCACTTTTCGGCTGCTTATGATTGCTAATTTTGCACAGATAAGTAATTTATTGTTTTTAAATTAAAATTATGCTTTATTATTATACCAATAATGATGTTATCCTAATTTTATAAAAAAAAGCGGATTTTCTTTTGGAAATTCATGAAAAAGCCGATGAAAAATTTCAACACTAGAATGCCCAGAATCATGATCTGGATCCCTGGTATCGGTTTTTGGTACCATATCCCTTACACCCCGTATAACAACAACAGGTTCAGTCCAGCTCAGCTCTGTTCAAATGACTCTAAACGGTCACCCATCTAAGTACTGCAGGTCTAAAAAGGCCACTTGCGGTGAATCATAACATGGGTAAGTTATGGTTTCATTTTTCTTCGTATGACAGCATTAACACCAAATATGTGTCTGCTAATTAGTGCTAATAAATGAACTGAGTATGATTCACCTAAAATGTGTGACCATTTTTCAAAAACTAGTAGAATTTTCAAGGATATGCTTGAAATTCAAAACATGAATTGCATTTTGGTGAATTGCGTAATGTGGCCTTGTAGACCCGCTGATCTTACCCGATGTTGTATAACCAACCGATTGTCTACCGAACAGTTATTACCACTGGCTATAAGAATCTCTTGTAATAGCGTAATTTTTTCTCCTAGCGTATACGCGATCAACAGAGTCAGCCTAAATTAGTCTTAATAATTGACTATTATTATCTGTGTTACATAATTAATATTGATATTTGTTTGTTTGTTTATATTTTTTTTATATATATCATTTTAATTATTATGCATACTTACTTAAATAAATTTGCATGCCATTAGGCTGATTATGGTGATACAATTTATAATGTCTACCTTCAACTTATGTAACCCATGTTTCGCAAATAAATATATTGAATTGAATTGAATATTATTCAAGTTGGCACAAAGAGACGGGATACCAAAACGCGGTTTATCTAAAGGTGGCCGGCGACTGATGTGAGAATTAGTTCGTTGTGAATATTCGCATCGAGAATTTGATCGTTGTTAGCAAATACTAACAAAAAGAAAATTATCTAAAAAACATTAAATAACGAAGATATATTAAAGTTTGTGCTAAGAATAGCTTTATGGCGAGCTAACTAATATGCTATTAAGATATCAGCAGTAAGTGGGCTGCATCAAACCAGTGAATATAAACTGTATACAAAAATTTTCTTCTCTGGCTACCTTTTTTCAGAATATGGTCGTGAAGTACAAAAAATCACACGCCAATAAATGCGATTGACTATTATTCATCATTATCACTTGCGTCCACGTTATCACGCAACTCGAACGGCTATGCTAGAGTAACTGCCTATATCTTTAAAACTACGGAACGAATTTTGATAAAACTTACACTATTCCCTAAGGTGAAAGATACTAAAACTATTGCAAAAAGAATTACTGCAATCGGATTTATAGTTTCCGAGAAATCGGGGGATAAACCAACATACATACATACACTCATGAGATTTGGTACATTTGTTTAGAAGCCCACATAGACTAACATATTATGTGAATATTATACATTTTTGTTAATATTACATACATACGCGTCGAATACAGAACCTTCTTTTAGAAGCCGGTTAATTAAAAAATGTCCAGTGCTACACATATTGTGTGGTGGCACGCTGATTATGTACAGCTCCAATCTAGCACAATTATGGTGTATCACATGTAACCACAGAACAAAAATCAGTACAAGTACTATAGAACGCTTAATTCAAGTAAGAACTGGTAGGCACGGGTAAGAACATCAAAATACATAAATATCAGGTAAACGACAGTAGGTACCACACAGTTAGCTGTATTTATCGACTTGTAAAAGATCAAACTCATCACTACTTATCACTTACATATCAATATAACTCTCATAATATAACTTTAAATAGTTCAATTTACCTGCCTCGTAGAGGAAAATTTGCCTACGCTTTGTTTAAAGGGACCATAGACTAACGCGTACTCTATTCTTAATATATAAAATCTATGCATGTAACTCGTCGACAGGTCAGCAACAAAGCAAGGACTAGGGCATGCACAATGGATTTAATTTGGTCGATTGCATTACGGTGTAAACCGGGCCAAATTCATAGCCACCAACAAAATAATAGAGTAGTATAGTAAGTAACTACATCAGCCTATAGACACAAGTAATACCAGAAGCCCAGAAGCGTCAATGACGTAATGTGTTACTGATTATCGACCCTGTTACGCTTTCTATTAAGTCCTTTTGAAGAATCATTTGGTAAAACCTCGGCAGGCAATTTATTACACATCTCTTTTTACACATCTCTTTTACTTTTAAAAGAAAGGCGTATTTAATACAATGCTGTCCTACTTAAGACAAATTTTCGTTGAGACCAGCCTACGCATAGCTTCATTTACTACCTACTCGATTGGTTTAAAAGACCAGAATTAGCGGAGAAATTTAAATTTTTATGTTCCAAACGATTTCATTCTTTTTTTAATTTTAATGTGTTGCATTTTTTGCTTTTGTCATTTGGTTACGTGATGATTACTTCTTTTATTATTTACGATCAATTAAAGAATTTCTATTTTCGCTCAACTTGTTTTATACAGTAGTCAAATTCAGTCATTTCAGGATGCACAGATATGTAATACTTATGCCAAATGTACTATGGACATTAGTATCTATAAAAATACTACTTTATTTAGACACTCGGAGCAGTAATTTAAAAACGATACTATACAATTTTCCAAGCATATAGTAAATAGATGTAAGGGAAGTTTTTTTTTACCAGCCCTTGTTTTTGTCCCACTATAGGGCACGGGTCTCCCTTCAACATAAATGGGCATAGGCCATAGTGCACCACGCTGACCAAGCGCGGGTTGGCGAACATGCAGGTTTCCTCACGATGTTTTCCTTCACCGAAATCTAGTTACAATTGCACAAAGACGATTCTCACAGATGCGAGCCGGGTTTCGAACCTATGCACCTTGTTCCGCGGAGCTGTTACTGCTAAATAAATTTCTAAATGTAAGACGTCATTATTAGTACCTATCTATAAAAAAAAATATCACTTTAATTCATCGATATACTATACCAACAAGATTAGCTGTCACGAACAAAATGACATCGAAAATGTGGTCGCGGTTACATATACCTACACAACTATACACGGAAAAAAATGGTTTAGCTGTGGTCGCTAAATTGGTTTTGCTGCCAATTCATTTGCTGCTCTGTATAATATCTTAGGTACATCAGCAAAGCATTGTGTATTACAACTAAGACCACTTAGCTATTATTGATAACGACATTTAGCTAGGTTTTATTTTTACTAGGTGGTAGGTTCCTTGTGCAAGGAACCGTCCAGGTAGGTACCACCGCAGTGTCAGATATTCTGCCGCCAAGTAGCAGTGTGTAAGCATTGCTGTGTTCCGGCGTGAAGGGCACTGTAGCTGGTGAAATTACTGGACACAAAGACTTAATATCTAATGTCTTAAGGGTCGGCAACGCGCTAGTGATTCTTCTGGTGTTGCTAGCGTCTATAGGCTACGGTGGCTGCTTACCATCAGGTGGGCCGTACGCTTGCTTGCCACCTTGGTAGTATAAAAAAAAAAAAAAAGCTATAAGAACTACAAAAAATTAACAGGTGTTACAAATTGTTTAACAACTATCGCAAACTTTTTTCGCTATATCATCAAAACAACATTAGGGGTTGCCCTTAGCTGTGGCTACAAATCATTATTACCATTTATGGATAAATACTTCGTCACTATTGCAAAAAGATAGATGCCTTAAGCAGCAAAGACATGTCTGTATCGGTCCTGCTAATAGTCTTTGCAATCACTGCAAATGATTTTGCAACCAGTACTAAATTTGTTTGCAGATGAATCTGTGAAGTTTAATTTGCTAATACTGTTCAAACTCTTAGTAACTATTCCAAATTATTTTAAACACCACAACTAATATTTTGAGCTGTGGTTGCTAATTATAATGTCTTCATATAGCTAAATGGTATTTGCAATCACTGCAAATAATATTGCAACAAGTACTAAATTTTTTTGCAGATGAATCTGTTAAATTTCATTTGCTAATATTGTTCAAAATCTTAGTAACTATTCCAAATAATTTTAAACAACACAACTAATATTTTTAGCTGTGGTTGCTAATTATAATGCCTTCCTATAGCTAAATGGTCTTTGCAATCACTGCAAATGATTTTGCAACAAGTACTAAATTTGTTTGCTGATAAATCTGTTAAGTTTCATTTGTTAATATTGTTCAAAATCTTAGTAACCCTTCCAAATTATTTTAAACAACACAACTAATATTTTTAGCTGTGGTTGCTAATTATAATGTCTTCCTATAGCTAAATGGTCTTTGCAATCACTGCAAATGATTTGGCAACAAGTACTAAATTTGTTTTCTAAATCTTAGTAAGCCTTCCACATTATTTTAAACACCACAACTAATATTTCGAGCTCTGGTCGCTAATTATATGTCTTTATATAGCGAAATATCTTATTAATACTTTCAAATTAACTTAACAGTGAACCATAATAATACCTTGTCAGGGGTAGCAAACTAGAGTTGCGTGAGTTTTATAAGATCATTTTGGAACTTTATCTAATTGTTCTAAATTTTACAACTATTTTTTTACAGTAAGTTACAACAACGCACAACGGCCAGTGTTCTTTATGCAGTCTCGTAAAGTTAAATGTATATCAAAATTTTCAAAACTAACGGTTTCACTGACGGTTTCCATTACGAACCCAAGCGATCAAGGCATAGTGTAAGGGGTGAGCCATTATATCGACACACCCCTCTATATGGAGGGGGTTCTGGACATAGCCCACCAACTGGCCGTGTGCGGGTTGGCAAACTACACACGTCTATTTTTGAATGATGTGCAGGTTTCCACACGATGTGTACTTACATCGTACACTGCACCATAACACAAGTGATAATCAATATTGAAATTAAGATGACATGAAATAAGAAAATCTCCGAGGTGCAAGGCGTTGTTTGAACATGGGACTCTTGTGTTCAAGGCATGCTTTTTGACAAATTTTCTTGACTTCTGTTGACTAAAATAAATATCTCGATTTTACACGTATGTACTTCATACATGCATCTAATCCGTGGGGTGTCCGGCTAAGAACAACATCCTCCCATCTTCTCCCGTTGGGACTCTGTAAGAGGTGACTAAGGGAAAATAAGAAGACGGGCAGCAGCGTCTTTCTATTGGATTACCTACCATCTATACTGCGGTCCCCAAGACGCCTGCCAAGCGAGGGAATTATGGCAACCCCTCCCTTCTAAGGGCTTTTGTTCAGCAGTGGACTACTTTAGGCTGCTGATGATCATACATTTCGTGGATGGTTTTATATATTTAGGTATACATATCTACTTGTTGCCGGTTATTATGGATATAATACCTAAGATAATAATAAAACACTGTTTACGGTTACTCAATCTTATGTAGTAATAGGCATTTACTACCTATTAAATACTTGCGTTTTAGTTTGAATTATAAAACGAGCCCGATTTTTTTTGCGACTTTTGCAAATATTATATTTGTAACAATACCATAGAATAATTTGCCAGTACAGCTAACAAGATTAGTGTTTAACTCAGATAACGGGCCTTTAAAAGTATTACCAGATATACCAGATTGGTTTATGGAATCCGCCAAAATAGTGAACAAATGGATTTGACTGTATTCACTCGGTCTCTGAGATGGGTTTTAAACATTGATATGTCCCACAGTGAGTAAAACCGGGATAACATCAGCAGTGCCCACGACTTGTACGTGTGGTCTTTAGTTCATTGTAAATAATGAAGAAAATAAAAAAGGACCAAATGAATCGTACCGAGGACCAAAAATTCTATAGATAGGTACGATAAACGATGAGGAGTTCGAATATTTGTTAGAGTAGGTATGATACATTCGGAATAATATCGTAAGTATATCGTTTCGAATGTATCGTTGTCAATTTTGAGAGTTGATATACGAATCCAAGATCTGTGGTTATTAGACAGACTTTCCTCAATAATGCGCAACTGCTTACAGTAGGTACGTCCGATGGATTATTATGCATTAGGCTTTAGTCCATTGAGATATTGCTTTAGGCTCTCCAAACTTTCGCGCATTCAAGGTTTACCTTCCAGCTCCATCATCAGATCCTCATATTGGGAAAAGTCAATGGAACTCTTAAAGCCGAATCAAGCGAGCCTAAACACGATGTGATTACTAGTACCCACTCAAGGGTTCCTTTACCCACCTTCCAGTTCCATCATCAGATCCTCATTAGTGGTCAAAGTAAATAAAATTCTTTAAAACAAAACAAATGAGTCCAAACTTGATGAGTTTATTAGTAGCCATCTAAGGGTTCCCCCTTATCCAAATTCGAGCTTTATCATGAGATCAGCTCGATAATACTATATTAATATATTGTCACGGGTCTTTGACACATGTGCAAAATTCCAAACGATTTGAACGTGTAGAAGTGGGTGAAAATGGAGTGGCAATATTCTATTACCATCATATATACCTACGTACTTATTACAGGTGAAACTAATAAAAGCGCGTTTAAAAGGCGTTTAAGCTAGCTGCTCATATTATGGCGAACACACAGACAGCAGATACAGGCTTAGTACTTGTCTAGACAAATACATCTAGCCTAAACACGACGGGGTTATTTTGGGTATTTCAGTAGTTCCAATGGTCACCATTCCTAATGTTCCTATGGTCCAATATTAGTAAGTAGGTATGTTCTTCGTAAGACAAGAAAGCGAGTTAATAGGTACAAAAGAAACGTTTTAAAACGAGCCCGCATATTTTAACGACTGTTGCAAATATAGTATTCGCTGCAGTAGCATACAATAATTTGGGATGGTAGCAAATTTATTCGCGTTTTGCGCGGACAAATGAAATAACGGTTCTTGCAGGTGTTGCCAGAGTGACGATTCACTTAATCACATCAATTCACTAAGACTTTGCAGCTCGCTTTACGACTCGATGAAACGCTATAATATAACGTGTTAGTTGTTTATTTAATAGGCGATAAATATTGAAAATTATAATAAATATGGTTTTATACTTTACATAGGGTGATTTTTCGCTAGTTGGGTTATAGTTTTTGAATTTACTTTTTTATTTTTGAAATCTCAACAAAGTTATCAACTTTGAGTCATAGTGTTAAAAAATATAATGGTTCCATGAAATCTCAAACTAAACCTCTGTAAAATACGTTGATGTGATAGATATCGAAATCATTAAATCATTGATCTTGAAATACATAAGATAGTAGAAGTACTTAATAAAAAAATATAAGATGTTATTGACCACTTACAATAACATTCTTCAATATATAAGAATAAAGCTCCTTCAGAAAGTTTGAGGTGTGTGGCCCTAGATGTCTAACAAGTACGACAGCTTGCTTGGTGGATGTATAAAGTGTCTCCAGCGGCGGGCTTAAAGGCAAGACCAGAAAACCGTCAGTTTTCTGGTGCAGATCCCACCGGAGCGTCCACGCCTCCCGTCTCATGTGCCGTGCGACAGCCGTGGGTAAGAATCCCACATACCCCGGTTGACCCCATAGGTCCCGGGACCTATTGCATGTGTCCCCCGCGAGAACAAAAAGCAAGTAGATCACGATATGCAGCTTGACACTTATCGTGTAGACAGCTTACAAACAAGATCAGGGTTACTTGAACAATAGATTTACGGATGTACGGGTACTTAGTAGTAAAATGGAAAAATGAATTTAGGTAATGTCAAAATAGTACTATTTTGTATGTGGCATACCTACACATAATCGCCATCGTAGCTGTCATCATAATAATAATAATGTCATCCAAGCCCCTCAGTACCTATCCGACGTATGGATCATCTTACTTTCTAGACAAAAAGATCCGTCATTGTCCTAACCAGTAAGAAACAATTACCTACACAAAGTTGTTGCTCCCTGTGGGAATGGAACCCGTGACCTCCGGTTTGCAAAGTAAGTGGTGCTCCGCTGACCGCTTAACTAAGAGACTCTTTATCCCGAAAAATTGAAGGGTTCCTGCAGGACGGGGCATCAAAATATAAGGGTAACGCGCAAAATATATAGGATGATTTTGATATAATTTATGTAAATCGATCGAGTCGAATCGGGTGGTCAGACTGGGTTGGATGGAGTCGGATTGAGTTCCTTCAGAGTCGCTGGACGTTCGGGGTGTGGCCCTTACTTAGGATGTCCATCCAGTACGGTGGCGACTCTTAGGAGGACGGCAGCGGTGTTGTGACCCCCATCCATGTGAGCACCTTGACACCGTGAACGCTAAAATGCAAGGCACTGATCACACTGGTGCAGATCCCACCGGAGAACTTTGGTGTCCCCACTCATGTGCCAATGCAACAACCTCGTGGGCTTTAGTGGGTAAGAATCCCACATACCCTGGTTGACCTCCACAGATCCCGAGGACCTTTTGAAGGTTTCCCCGCGAAAAATAAAAGGGCCGGATCGAATCGGGCCGAAGGTGATCCAGTTCAATGGAGATGGATCGTGTTATATCGAGTTTTATTTTATGAGTATAACGTGAAAATTACCTACCTACTGGCTGCGTGTGAAGCCGCGGGTACAGCTAGTTCTTAATAAAGATTTTTTTCATATATTTTTGATAACAGTTATGACTTAGCCTATCACCCGGTCCTGGCTTGATGTCGATTTCCGCATGTACATTACTAACCTTTATTTTTTACATTTTAATGTTAAAATGTTAAATATATTATTTGATAGAAATTACATTTTTAATAGAAAAGTTTCATCTGTATTTTTTTGACAGCACTGGCAACATTGCTTGGTAGTTAGTTTTTCGAATGCTGACAGACGCGTGATCATAGTCATGATCTGTGATAAGCTGAGGTGATAGGATAGACGGTGAAGTTATTGTGCAAGGGAGGACGTTACAAAATTATTGGAAATCTGGGTTTATGACCAACCAGTCATTGATACATTCAAAGGTTAGTACAATATAATAAATTATAATTGCCTGTAATAATTGAACAGAATAGCGGTCCTACATATGCCTTATTATATGAAAATGTGCTAATATTTCACAAATAATTTTTCGGCCACTTATACTAAACCTTCCATTTTACATAAGCTCTTCGGAGTCGCTGGACGTCCGGGGTGTGGAACCCTTAGAACGTTCATTGAGTACGGCGGCGACTCCGAGGAGGACAGCGGCGGGGTTGCGATCCCCGTCCCCGTGAGCACCGTGACTGGTTCCCGGGGGGCTATAATGCACCCCCCGTCGGCGGGCTCAAAGGCAAGGCACTGAGGGTCCCTGGTGCAGATCCGGCGCGCGGGTTTTAGTGGGTAAGAATCCCACATACCCCGATCGAGCCCCACAGATCCCGGGGATCTTTCGAAAATTTCCCCCACGTCAAAAAAAAGGTATCTTCCATTTTACATAAGCTTGTGGCGAGCTGTTGGTGCGTAAGGTCACCACGGACCCGAGTGCTCTAGAGAGTCGGTCAGGGCCCCCACCTTGGCGTGACTTCGTCGGCCGGAAACCGAAGGGGGCACGCAGGACTCTCAGCTCTGGCTAGCCTTAATTGGCTAGTCCAGAGAGGAGCTGTTAAAGCTATATGCTCCAGGGGTGAAAGTGTTAAAGGGTATAATGCCGCGAGTAACTTCGGAGAAAGGGCAGCACACCTCTCGACACCTGAGCCACCCACACCGGTGTTGCACTCCGTCGTCTTCTGACGGCCATATGAAGAGCCCATCTAGTTGGTGGCAAGTCACCGCTTGACAAAATATAATTAGTGTATCTACTAATTATGGCAAATGACCCCGGCCTTTTACAATAGCCCAGTGTTCAGTCCACCAAATGCCCACTTAAGGAAATCAAGAAATCTTTCCATATACTTCAATAATCCCTACACCTGCCAGAGTCAACTGCTGTTTATATCTTATTTCCAGCAGTTGATTCTGGCAGGTATGTTACATTTCATTAATTTGTCCTAACAGGCCTATGTGTTGGATTCGTCCCCATGCAAGCTTTTTAAAAGTCCGGGTGTAAAAGCCCGAGTAACCAAAAATGAAAAATAATAATAAAACCTTTATTGCAGGCAACTATGGCCCATAGAAACAATAAGCCTATTATTTATTATGAAGCTGGCTTCAAAATACAGAAACGGTAAATGTTGTCCTTGAGAACTGGGAATGCACGACATCAAAAAGATTATCAATGTCTAAAGGATAAATGGAAATCCACAAATACATGGACGATAGATTGGTAAGTAACAATTTATTACGAACGTTTTAACTAACTTCTACGAAGCTCAATCTATATGGGTGCGTCCCATTTCATATAAATTTATTTGGTCTATTTTCATTTCAATAACGTTCACAAGATCTAATAAACGTGAGATATACTGTTGCTATAATTTCTTTACATATAACATTTATATATTCTAAAACTTATTTCGTATAATGTTATTGGATATAATGTTTATCTAATCGAAAATCATTAGGTCTATAGTTTAAAATGTATATTTATAGGTACCAACATAGTTAACACCTCGATTCAGAGCAATCCGACTCGGATATGTTAGGCTAGAAGCGGAGCTCCCGCCTTAACCTTCGTGGTTACTGTCTTATGACCACCCAGAATTAGGAGCCCCGCAAAGCAGGGCTGGCGAAATTACAAAAAAACATGATATTATTATTATTTTATTTTTATTATATTAGGCTAAATAGGTTTTATATCTTGTAAATGATATCAAATGGTTTTGTAATCAATGTATGTTATGCTTAATAAAAATAGTTATTTTAAAATTATATCAATCGTTTATTATATCAACTGATATGAAATAAAATTATAGATTCAGTTAATATATCTTGTAAATATTAGAAATGTTGTAATTATATCAAATAATACTTACCCAATCTATATCATTCATTTTTTTTTTATTTGTCCACAGCTGGAAATCGATTTTAAAAATTTCTCTACTGATGCTGAAATGCAACTGCATGGAGACGACTCCAGCAAATATTGTGTATGTATTTTGTAAGTGGTACTGATTTATGAATCCCATATTATATGATTTTACTCAGTATTTATATTATAACCATATTCTGTAAAGGTTCTAGTAAATACATATTACATGTATGCCTAGTGTATCGATGTTGTATACAAGATGGATTTGAAATCATCGGCAATACTTAAGACTATGCTTCTGCATGTGAATTACATCCATAGTACAATCATTTTAGGAAAAAAAAGTTTAATTAAAATAAATGTCAGGGATTTTTGTGAGGACTTGACTTCCGTATAAAATATGATGACTATCATTCTGAAATACGAGAATTTATCTGTAGTGATTCATTAAATGTTGTACCTATTATCATTTTAATGTTATGTAGAAGCAAAGGTTAAAATTTTTCCAATGCTCCCTGTAGTAGTGTATAAGTGTTTTTGTACCCTTATGTGTAATCGTTATTTATATTAAGTATAATGTATAGGCTATAAATTATTGTTAGTCTCAATTTGTAGATGCTGCAAGTTAGCTGCAGAATTGTGGTTTAGTCGGGGTATGTGGTTTAGTTGACTTATCTCACTATACGGACAGTGGGATAGTCGGTCAACAGTTTCGATGTAGTTATTTCAACTGCACCAAAACTGCAATTTTATAACTAGCTTGCAGTTTAAATGCAGATCATGTGCATTGACCCTAATAGGGGGTTAAGTATTGCATATTTTAAATTAATATACAGGGTTACGGGAAAAGTCGTGCTAGATCCGTTAAGGGCGTGGAGTACCCATCATTTCTGACTTATTTCACTATGAAACACCCCACCCTAAACTTAACCCTTTTCGAGATTTTCGACTTTAAATTTTTTTATTGAAAATTGCCGATGTTTAGGCTTTTAAATTTTATTTTGTTTATTTTGTGTGTATTATTATTATTATTATTGCATTTTGACATGTGTAATAAGATGCTTTAGGACGTCAATCATTAAAATAGTGCACAAGTTAATTGAATAGGCCGTAGTAGACAAGTGAAAGTAAAGAAATTACAAAAATAATTAGCAGGTTTATTTTTCTTTAAGGGATATCTAAAAAAAATATTATGGCAGTTGTTCGACAGATGTGTTTTAAAATATCTTCGTTTCATCAGCTTTCTAACGAGGTATAACTATCTAGGGTTCGTATTACATTTCGTGGAAAAAACGTAGTTGGGACGCTTCAGGTAGCAGTTCTAACGGTCCCGCATCTATTGTCCTTCAAGTTGGGACACACCGTGCGAGCGAGACAAGTGACGATTTATGCAGGTGTGAATGAAAGAAAAAATGTGTAGAGACTGATAAGGGCTGGTAATACAACACAGGATATTGTTTTGGTTGGCAGTCTGCTTTTGTGCTTCGTACATAGTAGATGTGATATCGTTTTGCTCTTTTTCTCGACTTGGCTGTGATTCTGGACTATTTCTTCTGATTTGTGACTACTGTGCTTGTTAACCGGACTCTGATTTGTACTTGTGATACGGAAGTGTTGAAGATGACGTCCTACACACCTGAGGAATATGCTGATATGCTTATTTGTTATGGATACTGCGATTGTGTGTCTGTGCAAGCTCGCAACGAATACATAACTCGCTATCCCGGTCGTCGAGTGCCGGATGTGGGACTTTCGCAATGGAGTGTGTAGTTTACAGTGCATACTGCTGGCCTATACCCGTACCATTACACGCCGGTACACGTTATTGAAGAAGGAGACTCCGCGAGAAGGTTGGACTTTTGCAGATTCATGCTAAATGCTGACGTAGAAGACCCAGATTTTCTAAGAAATATCTTGTTGACAGATGAATCCAAATTTGATAAAGATGGCATAACTAATTATCACAACGCTCACTACTGGGCCCCAAAAGAACTAAGGAATCCCAATAAGAAAAAAGAGTGACGGGGTCCCAACGAAGATTTAGCGTGTGGATGGGTATTATCTCCAATCATTTGATCGGACCTTACTTTCTCCCGGACAATCTAAATGGGGAAAACTACGAAAACTTTCTGAGAGGAGACTTGAATGACTTGCTGGATGATCTGCCACTCAACTTAATAAGGGACATGTGGTTCCAACATGATGGCTGCCCTGCCCATTTCAGGAGAAGTGTCAGAGACTGGCTGGACACAAATTATCCAAACAAATGGATAGGACGAGGTGGGCCGTTGCCATGGCCAGCAAGAAGTCCGGACCTAACCCCCATGGATTTTCATGTATGAGGGCGCATGAAAAGTCTTGTATACAGCGAGCCAAATCCAGTTTCGTCTGTGGAAGAATTAAGAGAAAGGATTGTTGATGCAGCAAATCAAATGAGGACAACGTTGACCACTGGAGTAGTGAAGACTGGTCTCCGTAGAAGGATGCGACAATGTGTTAGAAATAGAGGTGGCCATGTTGAACTTGAACTGTAGAGAGTGTAGAGTAAGAAAAAGTTGTGTGAAAACCTGATTTAGTAAATGACATTTCATGCTTACCTATTTTTGTTTTACTTTACTTTTTAGGGCTAAGTATTAACTTTCTTCACCACTGTCGCCTATGAAACTAAGTTTTTTTTCCACGAAATTTAATACGAACCCTAGATAGTTATACCTCGTTAGAAAGCTGATGAAACGTAGATATTTTAAAACACATCTGCCGAACAACTGCCATAATATTTTTTTTAGATATTCCTTAGAGAAAAATAAACTAGCTAATTATTTTTGTAATTTCTTTACTTTCACTTGTCTACTTCTGTCTATTCAATTAACTTGTGCACTATTTTAATGATTGACGTCCTAAAGCATCTTATTACACATGTAAAAATGCAATAATAATAATAATAATACACACAAAATAAACAAAATAATATTTAATAGCCTAAAAATCGGCAATTTTCAATAAAAAAATTTAAAGTCGAGAATCTCGAAAAGGGTTAGTTTAGGGTGGGGTGTTTCATAGTGAAATAAGTCAGAAATGATGGGTACTCCACGCCCTTAACGGATCTAGCACGACTTTTCCTGTAACCCTGTATAAGCTTAATGTTCCGATTATAGTATAGTATTTCTTTGTTGTTCCGATTATATAGTATAGTATAGTATTGAAAAAAATTGAAATTGACTTTGCCCTTATTGTCACTTTATCAGATAGTGATTTTATGATCAAGTTAGTTAACACTTGTACTTATAAAAGTTGATATGTTGGAATTACTGTCTTATACCAGTGTTACATAAAATTGTTAGTAAAAAATATTATGTATATAACTTTTCTTTTCAATTATCCAAACTAATGTTTGTTTTAGGAGTAACTTTGTGATTTCAATAAATAGATACTTTCTTTAATTTTGTTTTGTATTGACTTCATGTAACAATTGAGAATGGTGATTAATTTATCATAATTCGTAGCATGTTAGGTAGTTTAAGCAGTACCTAGTAACTAAGGTAATTTATTACTCTATCGTATCACTGTAGCTGCACTTGACAGTGTTTTAAGTGTAAATGTTAGTTGTGTTTGTTTGCTCACCTAAGGATTTCGTTTCAGTTATGTATTACATTTATTTGAAAAAGCTAATGTACAGTAACATGGAAGGTCATTTTAGCTGTTAAAGCTAAGTTAATTTGATTCTGTATCGTATCACCTTAGCTGCAATTGACAATGTTTTAGCTGTGGCTACGAATTGTGTTTGTGACTACACATAATGATTATAGTTGCAATATCTAATAAATTTATGAGAGGTAGCTAATATAATCCGTAGTAGCATGGAAAATAATTTTAGCAGTCGAGGCAAAGTTAATATGATACTGTATCGTATCATCGTAGCTACAATTGATACGACGACATGAATAGAATATGATAAATAAAGTATCACAAAATATCTAATAATCCTGAGTTGCTATAAGTATTTCAATACAAAAAAATGTATTTACGCACTTGATGGCAACAACATAACAATTTATTAGAAAACGAATAACATAACCGTAACATATTTAAAGCTATGTAACCGGTAACCATTTACACATTCTTTTTAATAGTTAAAGATGTTGAATTGCTTTAATTAAATATGTAAATGATCTCATTATTCGTCTTCTGAAAATTTGTTTTGTTGCCATCAAGTTTAATAAGGATAATCTATCGTATCAAACATACTTCTAGCAACATGAGATAGTGTTAATTCATATTTTGTGATATATTTTTTTATCATATTATATTCATGTCATCGTAGGAATTGTAGCTGCATTAATACTATACAGTATCAGATTAACTTTGCTTGTACTGTTAAAATTACTTTACATGCTACTACGAATTATATTAGCTACCTCATAAATTAATTAGATATCGCAACTAAAATAAAATCATTATGTGTAGTCACAAACACAATTCGTAGCCACAGCTAAAACATTGTCAATTGCAGCTAAGGTGATACGATACAGTATCAAATTAACTTAGCTAATACTGCTAAAACAAACCTATCATACTACGAATTATATTAGCTGACACACATAAATTTATTTGGTGTCGCAACTAAAATCCTTTGGTGGAGTCACAAACACAATTCGTAGCCACAGCTAACACATTGGCAATTACAGCTAAGATGATACGATACAATAACAAATTAAGTTAGCTAATACTGCTAAAACAAACCTATCATACTAGTAATTATATTATCTGACACTCATAAATGTATTTGGTGTCGCAACTAAAATCCTTGGGTGGAGTCACAAACACAATTCATAGCCACAGCTAACATATTGGCAATTGCAGCTAAGGTGATACGATACAGTATCAAATTAACTTAGCTAATACTGCTAAAACAAACCTACAATACTACGAATTATATTAGCTGACACTCATAAATTTATTTGGTATCGCAACTAATATCCTTTGGTGGAGTCACAAACACAATTCGTAGCCACAGCTAACACATTGGCAATTACAGCTAAGATGATACGATACAATAACAAATTAAGTTAGCTAATGCTGCTAAAACAAACCTATCATACTACTAATTATATTAGCTGACACTCATAAATGTATTTGGTGTCGCAACTAAAATCCTTGGGTGGAGTCACAAACACAATTCGTAGCCACAGCTAACATATTGGCAATTGCAGCTAAGGTGATACGATACAGTATCAAATTAACTTAGCTAATACTGCTAAAACAAACCTACAATACTACGAATTATATTAGCTGACACTCATAAATTTATTTGGTATCGCAACTAATATCCTTTGGTGGAGTCACAAACACAATTCGTAGCCACAGCTAACACATTGTCAATTGCAGCTAAGGTTATACGATACAGTAACAAATTAAGTTAGCTAATGCTGCTAAAACAAACCTATCATACTACTAATTATTTTAGCTGACACTGTTAAATGTATTTGGTGTCGCAACTAAAATCTTTCGGTGGGGTTACAAACACAATTCGTAGCCACAGCTAACATACTGGCAATTGCAACTAAGGTGATACGATACAGTAACAAATTAAGTTAGCTAATGCTGCTAAAACAAACCTATCATACTACTAATTATATTAGCTGACACTCATAAATGTATTTGGTGTCGCAACTAAAATCCTTGGGTGGAGTTACAAACACAATTCGTAGGCACAGCTAACATATTGGCAATTGTAGCTAAGGTGATACGATACAGTATCAAATTAACTTAGCTAATACTGCTAAAACAAACCTACAATACTACGAATTATATTAGCTGACACTCATAAATTTATTTGGTATCGCAACTAAAATCCTTTGGTGGAGTCACAAAAACAATTCGCAGCCACAGCTAAATATTGCTAATATTGTTAGCAGCCACAGCTAAATATAGCAAATAATATTCGCCGCTACCGCTAATCTTAGCTATGACATGTAGTAATTTTAACTAAAATAATTCGCTACCTTGGCTAAATTCTGGTAGCTAAAAACACTTTGCAACGACTACTACAAACTTCGCTGTCCCTATAGTTCGTAAGAAAATTTGCAATAGCACCTAAAATTTAGTAGCTGCAGCTAATTTTTTTTTTCCGTGTACACGTACACGCAAAACAATAATATGTTCATATAAAAAGATGACTTACATACTATAAAATAAGGTTCAATAATAATTGCAGACAATTGAGCGACAGCCGTCTCCGTAGCTCTTATTTTCTTATTTTCGTGACCACTTTTCGGGTCGTGACAGCAAATCTAGTTGGTATAGTATATCGATGCTTTAATTAGACACTTAGAGCATTTTAACAGCGATTTTGGAAATTTCGAAGCGACACAGTGAAGACGTAAAAGGGTATCAAGCTTGTTATAATTGCGTCGGAGTGATAAATCCGTGTCTGGACTGAAGTTTGTAAACTGATAAAAAAAATAAAAAAACTACGACTGCAATGTCTCAGAACAGTTGCTGAAAGACCTATCCTATTTCTATATGTTAGAGGCATGACGATTATTTAAATCTTTAGCATAATATTATATAGAACTTCTATTTTTAGTCACAGTAAAAGATCATACATCACAATAAATAGACAGTAAAGAGAATAATAATAAATTACTTACAAGATTTCATCTTCAAACCGTATTAGTATCCATCCTGATGAGGGTAGACCGTTGACTGTCCCGTGACTGCTGTATGAATGTTCTTGTCTAAGCTTGCACCTCATTTATATAGGCACACCGGCTGGGATGCTAACATATAAATTTTTGTGTCTTTACTCGCTAATGCTTGTGAATGACACCGTACCCCGTCTCGAAAAACCCACACAAAATGTCTTACATACGTGCGGGTACGTCATAAATTATTTCCAAAGGACACGCAGAGGCCAGGAGATTGGCGACGCGTCAAACCGGAATAATTCCTCCAAGAATAGTGACGTGCATGGCCTAACGATAGGGTTGACAGACTTCAGTGTGGTAATTAAATAGGAAAGAAATTGATTTGTGAAGCTACAAATGATACCAGACTAGAAAATATTAAAAATAATATTTAGTTCCGAAAATTCATGAATAGCGATCATGACCATTTATCTATACTTATAATAAAACTGTAACAGGTCCAATTCTGTACATTAAAGATATTTTGAAAATTATGTTTGGAGGACATTCTATAATCGATTAGCATAATAAATCTAAAGCCAAAAATGTATTTATTTTTTATTTTTGTCTGTCTGTCTGTCTGTCTGTCTGTCTATCTGTCTGTCTGTCTGTCTGTATCTCGGCTGAGCATCACGCTGAAACTACTGGATGGATTGAAACGAAACTTGGCATGATTTGAGTTAATACTCTGAGGTAGGACATAGGATACTTTTTATCCCGACATTCGACACGGTTCCCTTGGGAGAGGGGACTAAAGTCAAAATGTGTACTTGGTTATACGCTTGCTCCGATTTTAACAATTTTTCATTATTATTATAATAAATATTTGTAAGGGAACACTTATAGACAGTTGTTACCAATGTTTGGAAATCGAGCAGGTTGAGCAACGTTAGGTAAGGTCATTAAATAGATGGGTGACAGTTTTACGCCATTTGAACTAAACATCTCCGTGCTTCGGAGGGCAAGTACAAAGTGGGTCCAAGTTTTTAACCGACTTTAAAAAAGGAGGTTTTGTATTCTATGCGAATGTATATTATTGAAAGTTTAGTTAACGTAAACACAGCGCGGGCGGAGCTGCGTGGGTCAGCTAGTGATAACATAAATTTGCCTTATTTTATTTTCATTATTATAAACATATACAGGTTGAACTTTACAAGTGGGTGTGGATCAATGATATTACAAGTAAAAAGAGGTAGATAGGTTTATAGGCTATCTGACAGCGGCAGAAAAAGGTGAGCAAATTAACACAACTTGAATCAGTAGCACACCACCCACGGAAGCTTTGACACTATCACTTCGTTTAAATTTTATTGAATAATCACGTTGGAATGGCGGGAGATATTAAAGGATAAGAAAGGAAGGAGGATTATTATTATTGAGAGACTTGTTCACTTGTTTTATGTATATTTACTATCCTCAATAAGGCGCGTCACAAGACTTATATAGTAGCTACTTAGGTTACATAAGAAGGAGGGGGTGCCTATACACACACTACAACGTCAAAACAATTGCAAATACTATTATGTAAATTATCCAAATACACAAAAAAAAAATCTAGAAATCTCATTTCATTCGTTAGCATTCAAGTAATTCTGTGCCACTTTTAATCGTCAATTGCTTAGTAGGTGAGGTATCTATTACTTATTGGTGTGGATGGCTAAATCATAAACCATAATTACTTTTGAAATATCAATATTCCTAGCCAGGAATCGAATGACTAGAGTTTTTAAAAACGCATCCTGTATTAGTACACCATTCGATAGTGTTGCCAGTAAAGATTACTAGAAATAGTAATGACACAAATGGCAAACTAAAGGAACGTCGGAAAAATTAAAATAAATCGCGATATAATCCGTAAGTATAGATTAATTACCATGTCTATTAGTCGCGTAAATAAAATACATCACTATTTCATTTTTTTTGCAGTGTTATATAAATGGTTTGTAACGCACCCCCACCTAGTCATTACGTAAAAATAATCTGGCAACCCTGTCAGAATTGAAAGGGCTCCGGGGCCACAGATAACCTTGGACTACGTATAGCTCCCGGATTAGTACCACCCCATCGCGCAGATGGTTTAATGGAGACAGGTTTTAGGACGTATCCTCCAGAGGGATCGGATTGATTTTGGCAGGCTTGGTTATTCACTTTATCTTTCACTTTTATTAAATTATGTTTGTCTTACCTTATGTTTTTTGCTGACCTTCGCCCGCGCTTTTTTTACGTTATCACACTTTTTTTTCTGTTAAGCTAACCCCTGGATTAGAACAAACTTACCTGAACCTAGATTAGAAAAAAAAACAAAACAAAAAAATTCTGATGGGTCACAAGTCGTTTCTGAGTTTTAGATAAATTAGCAATACTATTCGTTTTAATATACAGGGCTACAGGCTAATTCGACATAGATCCTTGAAAAAGTATATATATTGAATAATCCTTGTAGTCTCCATCATTCCTGACTGATTTAACTGTGAAACATCCTACCCCAAAGTATACCGTTTTCAAGAGGACTGAAGTTTTTTTTTAACGTTAGATTTTTTTGTCTAGGTGGAGTTAAGTCATGCAATTCCTGTGTACAAAAACGATTCTTATCAGCCGGTAGACACTCGTTGATAAACGAAATCCTCCCCCACCACTCAACCACTGATGGTGTGACGTTCGTTTTGCCAGAGACTACACTCCCAAAGTATATGATGAGCAGATTGTTCGTATTCATTATTCGGTGTGGAACACTGGCACAATTTGATATACTTACATAATACTCTATAGTTTATGGATATGTACACATGCCCTCTACCATAGTGGCCTGTTGCCCCAAGGTTGTCTGGCATTTATCACTTTAGCGATTAGGTCGTCTGTAATTATAACACTAGAATGGGTTATAAATATATTTTTGTGTTATGAACTATTTCTATTGTATTGTATCTATAAACAATGGACTAGATAGATATTTGAGATGACCCATTCACATGTACCTATTTCTTAGTGAATAGTATACTATTATATTTTTTCTGAACCTTTTTTTTTACCTAACCTAGATATAGCACAGTATTATATGACAGTAACTGGAAGGTGAGAAACCAAGGACTATGTCCAGCAGTGGACTGATGTGGGCTGATTATATGCAATTCGGTCCGGGTGGTTGCCAAAGTGAAAAATCCTAAATCTATGGTAGTTGCCAACCAAAGAGATCACATTTGACATCTGTCAGTTTCATTGTTCTGTCTGTTTCTTTTTAACTGTATTAAATAAGAAGGTTCTGTATTTGACGCGTATGTATATAATAATATTAATAAAAATGCGTAATATTTACATAATTGGAAAATCAACCCATCAGTGAATGTGGGCTAAAATTTGTAGTAAACTTTCTATTTAACAAGTCGATTTACATGAAACTTACTGATTATAATTTTCGAATAAGATAAATAAAAGAGTGTTTCAGTAATTTTCAAAAGCAACCTTTAGGGGGGTGCCCTAGGGGCGAGTATACGTTGTATGGAGAAAAATGATTACGTTGTTCGATTGATAGGAAATCAGTGAAAATGCTGTCGAAATAAATTGACTTAACACTTATTTTTTATTTTTCCAAAATCTTTTTTTTTCGGCTGGGCTACAATGCGCCCCCGGGAACCTGTCACGGTGCTCACGGGGACGGGGGTCCCAACCCCGCCGCCGTCCTCCTCGAAGTCACCACCGTACTTAATGGACGTCCTAGGGCCCACACCTCGAACGTCCTGCGACTCCGAAGATTTTTCCAAAAACTACCCCAACTCATCTGCGTTGGGGTAGTTTTTGGAAAAATCTTTAAAAAAACTTTTCATCAAGTCTACCTCGTACGTAATAAACCTTTGTGTAAAATTTTAATTTTTAGTGTGAGACTACTTTTTAAAAGTTTTTTTTTTTAACCGACTTCAAAAAAGGAGGAGGTTCTCAATTCGTCTGTATATAATTTTTTTTTTCTATGTATGTTCGCGCATAACTCTGGCAATTATGAACCGATTTGAAAAAATCTTTCTTCCATCCATTCTTTAATCCGTTAATTGGGTCCCATAAAAAAATATTGCTTAGTAATAAGTAGTTCCTGAAAAAACAAGAATGGTGACGCGCACTGAGAGCTGCAAGAAAGCCTATATAGATGACGTTTTAGTCGCTCGGACTCGCTCGGTCGGACAAAAATAGTCATAACTCTGGCAAATATTTACCAATTTCAATGATTCTTTTTTTATTCGAAAGAAGAAACCACTGTATTGAATCTGTATGAATTTTATTACAACCGGATAAGAACTTCCTGGAGGACCATGAACGATGTGGAGGAATTTATCTGGTAAAAACCATAAAACTGATGTTCTCCATTACATTGCTTTGACAATTATGAACCGATTTCGATGATTCTTTTTTTATTCGAGAAAGTAAACTACTATGATGTTTCCATGCAAATTTCATTACGACCGGATATTTTTTTCTGAAGAAACATGAATTATGTAAAACTATGTAGACGATAATGTGATCATAACCTACCTAGATAATTTTACGGTTTTCGATGGTTCAATCTTTATATATGAAAATATCACTAAAAAGTTTAAAATAAAATCTTTTTAAAAAAAAATTGAACCGACTACAATATCACTGAAAAGTATAAAATAATTTAAATATTATTGAAGTTGGTGCCAAATATACACAGCAGGTACGCTAACACCAACTTCAATAATATTTAAATTATTTTATACTTTTCAGTGATATTGAAGTCGGTTCAATTTTTTTTAAAAAGATTTTTTAAATGAGTTAAAAAGTAGTCTCAAATTAAAAATTAAAATTTTACACAAAGGTTTATTACGTACGAGGTAGACTTGATGAAAAGTTTTTTTTTAAATACACCCTTTTGTATGAAACTGTTTACTTTAAGAGTCGATTGTTTTTAAATATAGATACTGAAAAGGCTCTTCTAGTAAGATAATTAAACGTGTTTTCAAGAACGCCCTTAAAAGTGGGACCATAGACTAACACTAGCTTATATTGATTAAAAACGTAAACAATATATTTATAAGTATAATCCTTGCTCTGCGAGCAAAATTAACATTTACAATTATGTTGTTTGAATAGAATTAATTGTGTTGAGCATACCTGTTTAAATAGAATAATTCAAGCTCATCAATACACGTTCGTTGTAGGCAAACACAATAGAAACTGTTCAAACAACGACGGCTAACAAACTCGATTCATGTATGTTATGTATTGCTAACAACATAATGTTTGTTAATAAACCATCAAATGTTGGGCATAAGATTCTATGTTAAAATTCTTCATCATGGTCAGCTAGAAGACGACCACTACTGAACATAGGCATCCCCCTTAGACCGCCACAATTAACGACAGTTGGCCTGCTCACTGCCACTCCAACTTGCAGGTTCTTAGAGCTATGTCGGTGACATTGGTTCTTCGGATCTCCTCATTACAGATTCTGTCGCGCAAAGAAACTCCGAGTACAGCTCTCTCTCTCTCTCTATAAGGCTCGTTGTGTGACTCTGAGCTTCTCTAAAAGGCTAGCTGTTAAGACCACGTCTCAGTACCACAATATGGCATTACTCGCAACAAACACTTTGTCTTCAGGCACTTCGGAATTTTAGACACGAAGATATCGCGTAGTTCCCCGAATGCTGCGCATCCGATTTTTTCAAATATATCTGAACCATATTTGTTTTTTTTTTTCGGAAGTGGTTAACCTCTCTTCTGTTAATCAAATCTGTAATCTGATCTGCATCACGGTTGTGGCATACCTATAGTAGGTCCTTCGAGCAGGAGACCACAGGTCTTGTAACATTGTCACTACTGAAAATCCATAAAACAAGAACAAAAGTAAAAATATGTAAGGGCAAAGGATTTACAAGCTTTGGGGCTTGTAAATCCGAGAAATGTAATTATTTGTGGGTAATGTTTGCTGAACTATAGCCTATTTTATCAAACAAACAAGTTACATGTACCGACCGACTATTTCCATGTTAAAAGAATAATAATTTGTTTCGCTAAAAACCAACACACAGGTTGCGTCGAACAAAGGTTGTTCGAATGAAATAAACATTCACGGTGGAAAATTCGCTGTGGGCCAAAGTATTTTTAGGTTGCGGCTTTGTGTTAAGAGGCGTAGTTTAATTGGTGGCCACGAAGAAAGCGACTCATGGGCATGTAAAATAACAGTATCCTGACAAGTAAAGATAGAAACCCGTCTAAGAGCTTGATCATAATCAGAATAGGAAATTTCATCTAGCTGATATAAAATCAGATCTTGCAATCGTTCTTGTCCAATGTGGATAAAACTAACTAATTTGACTAAAAAAAACAGATTTCTTACCTGTTTTTTTAGGCAAATTAGTGGCGAGATAAGCAGGGTGTGCGCCTCAGGGTAATCATTACGCACGCCAGCCCATTTAGATTTTCATTAGATATTAAGTCTCCTAAGCCCCCTGTAATTTTGCCAGCGTTAGTGCCTTTTACACTGGGATCATATTATAATGTTTACACATTGACGTCCAAATATTTGACACTGCGGTGGTACTTACCTGAACGGGCCCTTGTATAAGAGACCTACCACTTAGTTTAGAACACCTAATAAAAGTGTAAAAGGAGGCAAAACGTATATATTCTTATACTTACAGGGCACATGAGCATTTCAAATGGCTTAATATTTATATAAAAAAAGTTAAAATTTGGTTAACCAACATCTGGTTGCGGGCTGAACCGAACGAACTGCGAATTGACCTTATCTGACGTCAGACAAGGTCAATCGTTGTTGTCTCTTAGACAACAGTTGTTAAGCCAAGTCAGAGGCCTACAGGCAGCTTAAACTATTCTGACACTAACTCTTAGACTATAGAATCACTAACTATATAATAAAGTAAAATTAAAATCAGAAAGTTAAATTTTTTTCTCATTACACCGATCGCTCTTTGTGCGGCCCAATATAAGGAATGTCGCAAGCGATTTTATACCTCGCTGGGTTTTAATAAGACTTTATTGGTTTCTAATATTGCTGTGGGGTTACGAATTCACGTCTCATGAAACGCTTTGTTTACTCGAAACCACGTTATTAGATCTAGATATAGCTTATTTTCTCTACGAGGTTATTGTAATAAAGTATAATAATATATTTAGGCAATAGTGTAGTCTAATAAACTCCGTTATAAACCGATTGCTAAGCTATCTGTGTATCATAAAAGCTGCTACAAATTTTTTGTTAATAACAAAATAATGTCCACCTGGCCGATTCGACCACAGCATCTTTCACAAGATCAGTCATCTAACCCGAAATATTTTAAAGTCCACAAATACTTGCGTAGATTTTCCTTTATTTAATCTAGCAATCCGATGGGACGGAAGACCGATACTCCGAGAGATCAGATGCAGGAGCGACTTTTAACATGCACATCCGACGCATGGATCATCTTACTTTCCGGACAATCAGTTCATCGGCCTGCATTGTCCTAGCAAGTAAGGAACAACTGAACTAAGTTCTTGCTACCCAAAGGAATTTGAACCGGCGACCGCGGTTTTGTACTGCAAATGGTTTCCCGCTGTGCCATGGAGGCTACAATGTATGACGGAACGATAAAACAATATTCTAAAAGGAAATTTAAAATCCTTGAGATGGTTAAGAATTTTAAATTACAGTGAGGTTTCATAGAATTCCTTTGTACACCGCATTTTTATTTTCTAAATCAATGAAATAGAAAACGTGTACAAAGAGTTATTCGGAGTGCATTTGATGTGGTTATACACTGCCACCGGATACCCGTTTTCAGTTCCGATGCGCTCCGTTGGCTTACCGAATGGGTACAAATGTTAGAGGATATGTTTTCCGGGAACCTTTACTGTTTTACATGAAGAATAAGCTTATTTATAGGGCAAAACCAGGATAGTTGCCTCAGGGAAGTTGCCTCGATTGTAATTTCTCTATTTTGGCGGATGAATTACATGTTATTTTATTTATCTTTCGAGAGACTCTACATGTACCACTAAGTTGAACGTGCTGCATGTCTCTGAGCAATTGCATGGAAAGGCAAGGTGAAATCAAAGATTGTCCCTTTTCTATCCTAAATGTAATTTACATGGTTTAGGCAATTATCCCCCATATGAGATAGATGCATCAAAATTTAGAGGTCCGCAAAAATTGCCAATACTCTGGAAATATAAAAGATAATGGTTTTTTTCCTTTTAGGTACGGAACCCTAGAAAAAAGATCCTATATCCTGTTTTTCTTTACAAGATCAAAATCGTAGCAATGAATACGTGAATACAGGAGTGACGACTGATCGGTGACCAGCCAAACACAATTGGTAGGTTTGAACATGACATATTGAACCCTACCAATTATCTTTGGCTGGACATCACTCCTGTGATCATACATTTATTGCTACGATTTTGATCTTCTATAGATAAAAACAGGATTACATCCCTTGATTTAGGTATCAGTTATTAAAATAAAACGCTTTCCAATCAGAGCATTTATTTTTAAAAAACCGAACGTTTCATCGAAACGGTTAAAAATATCGGTTTGAAGATCAAAGGCACATCCCGGATATTAGTGCTATATTAAACCTGGCAGCGATCACTTCTTCCGAATGAAATCCGCCTTCCCACACAGATTCAATACTGCATGAGTTTTTTTAATAAACGAATGCTATTAAAGAGTATTCTTTAAAAAGAGTTGGTATTTTAATGTCAGTCACATCGAGCCTGCCGGATAGTAGGTATGATCCCAAATAGTACCCGTACCGGTAATTGTTGGGAACGATACACTCGATGTTTTTGACCACTTTGTATACCTAGGACAAACTATCCAGTTAGGTCGGCCCAACTTCGACAATGAGGTCGCCCGAAGAATCGAACTCGGATCTCGGGAAACTACGCGATATCTTCTCGTTCGAAATACCGCAGTGCCTGAAGACGAAGGTTTTTAACTAGTGTGTGTTTCCAATGATGACATATGGTGCTGAGACGTGGTCTCTAACTGCTGGCCTTTTAGGTAAACTCAGAGTCACACAACGAGCTAGAGAGCTATGCTTGAAATTACTTTGCGCGCCCGAGTCCGTAATGAGGAGATTCACCGAAGAACCAAGATCACCGACATAGCTCTCAAAATCTGCAAGTTGAAGTGGCAATGGGCAGGCCACATCGCTCGAAGACCCAATAACCGATGGGAAAGAAAGGTTCTCGAGTGGCGACCACGGACCGGAAGACGCAGCGTAGGTAGGCCTCCCACTAGGTGGGCAGACGACATTGTGCGCGTCGCGGGTAACCGGTGGATGCAAATCGCCAATTGTCGTTCATTGTGGCATTCGAAGGGGGAGGCTTACGTTCAGCAGTGGACGTCTTCCAGCTGGTGATGATGACCTAAATAGTACCCATGGGCTTGAAAACCAAATTAACTCTACACAGCTTCCTGTTAGGGAAGCACATCGCTGTCAATATGTCATATGCAACCCTATCAATTATCTTTGGCTAGCCACTGGTTAGCCATTACTTATGTGTTCATTTATTTAATGTTCTGATTTTGATCTTGTGAAGAAAAATAGGGCATACTTAGAACTAGACCGGTCTTAACGGCAACCAAATTTTTCAATAAAAACTTGTTACACTTGTAACACTTGTTACACTTGTTACACTTGTTACACTTGTAACACTTGTAACACGTGTAACACATGTAACACTTGTAACACTTGTAACACTTGTTACACTTGTTACACTTGTTACACTTGTTATACTTGTTACACTTGTTACACTTGTTACACTTGTAACACTTGTTACACTTGTAACACTTGTTAGTGTAACGAGTGTTAGTGTAACAAGTGTGTTACAAGTTTGGTGGAGGATGGACTTAAGGATCACAGCAACCCCTCCATTCCAAGCGGGAGGCCTTTGTTTAGCAGTGGGTGTTTTTCGGCTGCCGATGATAGTAAATTTTCATTAAGAACTTGTTACACGTGTAAAAATTAATTGTCTTTGGCTAGCCACCGGTCAGCAATTCACTTCAGTGTTGTAAAGAATAACATCATCATCATCATCATCATCAGCCGGAAGACGTCCACTGCTGAACATAGGCCTATGTTCAGCAGTGGAACCTGCTGCCCCCTTAGAACGCCACAATGAACGACAATTGGCTATTTGCATCCACCGGTTACCTGCGACGCGCTCAATGTCGTCTGTCCACCTGGTGGGAGGCCTGCCTACGCTGCGTGTTCCGGTTCGTGGTCGCCACTCGAGAACCTTTCATCCCCAACGGTTATCGGTTCTTCGAGCGATGTGGCCTGCCCATTGCCACTTCAACTTGCAGATTCTGAGAGCTATGTCGGTGACTTTGGTTCTTCGGCGAATCTCCACATTTCGGATTCTGTCACGCAAAGAAAGTCATAAGTCATAAGTCATAAGTCATTTATTAATTTTGTTTAACATAGGTGTAAATAGTAAAAACAATTTAGATGTTAAATAAGGTGTGGAGCGCTATGTTATGCCGGATGGCGTACAAAAATGTTAATTTCAGCTAAATAATGATTATTGCTAATTGTGATTATTGTTAGTATCATTGCGATTAGAACTCAGATTATATTACAAATGTCAAACAAAGATATAAAATTATTAAAATAGATATGAAAATAATTATACAATAATAATAAAATGTCAATAAAAAATTGATAGGTCAAGGGTTATAATTAATTATTTAGGAATTCATTAATTGAGTAGTAACATTTCTCAACTAATAATGATTTTAATTGTTTTTTAAACTGTACTACATTCAGACATTTTAGGGTATCAGGTAATTTATTAAACACACGCGGAGCCAAAGATAAAATGCTTTTCCTCAGCAATGCAGTCTTGCATCTATAATTACATAATGCGTTTCTATATTGAGTGCGTAGTGGAACGTCACGTACAGATGTCATTATTTCAAATAAATGTAAATTTGTCTTAACAAATAATGATATTTCCAGAATATATAGCGATGGTACAGTCAATATTTTTAACTCTTTAAATAATGGCTCACAGCTATCATCTGATTTCAGACCACACATAGATCGTATGCATCTTTTTTGCGCTTTAAATACCAGATCCCTATCTGTTGAGTTACCCCAAAATATGATGCCGTAGCGTAGATTTGAAGCAACTAGACCATGATAAGCAGTTAGTAATGCATCTCTATTAACTTTTTTTGCAATTTGTAAGAGTGCGTAGGCTGATTTATTTAGTTTTTTGCATAATTCATCTATATGAGTTTTCCAGTTAAGGTGACTATCTACATAGAGACCTAAAAAACGCGTAACTTTTACTTCTTCTATTTCAACATTATTATAATTGACACTAATATTTGGTGGTTCTATCCTTTGGTAAAAGTGCATAATTTTAGTTTTCGTTAAATTAATCACAAGATTATTCTCTGTTAGCCAATTTATTATATCATTAAGCGTATTATTGATATCATTTTGATAATTTATAATATTATTACATTTATTACATTTTACTATGGCGGTACTATCATCTGCAAATAGTATCATGCGCTGTTGCGTCACATTGGGAAGATCGTTAATGTATATTAAAAATAGGAGCGGCCCAAGAACGCTACCTTGCGGTACTCCATAGTTAATACATCTAGCTTCAGATAGAGTTTTAATTTCAAATGTTGTATTAGTGCAAACTTTTACTATCTCTGTACATTGCTTTCTGTTACTGAGATATGATTTCATAAGTTCAAGAATATTCCCTCTAATCCCATAACAATATAATTTGTGTAATAAGATTTTATGGTCTACGTAGTCAAAAGCTTTAGTCCTATCTGTATACAGAGCACAGATTGGTGTTTTTTCATCAACTGCTTCCATGACGTATCGCAACAGATCAAATATAGCCATGTTAATTGTAGAATTCTTACGAAAACCTTTCTGTTCTTTGCATAATAAGGTGAATTTATTGAAATAATTATAGAGAGAATTGTAGATGACTTTTTCAAAAATTTTAGAGAAGACTGAGATTTTTGCAATTGGTCTATAATTTCTTATATCGCTTTTATCACCTTTTTTATGAACAGGTTTAACAATAACGTTTTTTAAAGTTTCTGGATATACACCATTAACAATGCACAGATTTATTATGTGTGTTAATACAGGTGCAACAATATCATTCACATATTTTACAACTTTTGTAGATATGCCATCACTTCCCACAGTGTTTGTATTTTTAAGCGATGTCGTCAGTAAAATAATGTCATTCTCTACAACTGGATGGATAAAAATCGATTGGGATGTCAAGTTATTTAATCTATTATTCGATTTTATGTCAAGTTTACTATTTTTCTCAATTTCGTCAGTAAAATAATTATTAAAAGCATTAGCAATGTCAATTTGTTTTGTCAGAGTAATGTCATTTAATTTAATTGTTGATATTTGGTCTTTTGGTAGGTTAAATTTATGTTTATTTACTATTTGCCATGTAGCTTTAGCTTTATTTTGTGAGCTTTTAATAAAATGGTCATTTTGAGATTTTTGGGTCAACTTTATTATTTTTTTGTATAGCAAAGTGTATTTTTTAAACTTAGTCTTTGTATTGTGACTGGGGTTCATTCTATACGTCCACATGAGCTGTCTTTGTTTTTTACTACATTTTTTTATGCCACGAGATATTCACTTCGCGGTTTTATTTGTTTTTATTTTAATAATTCTTTCGGGGAAACAGAGTTTATAAAACAGGGAAAAAGTTTCATGAAACTTTTCATAAGCTACATTGCTGTCCTCAATTTTATAGACCTCATTGAAAGACAAATTTTTCAGACATTGTCTAAATTTTATAAGGTTTTCTTTCGAGAGATCTCTTTTGATTACTTTCCAGAATTTTAATTCGCACTTATTTTTAATTGGTATTTTGAGTATTTGAGATGTGTGATCTGAAAGGATGAGGTCAGTAACTTGAGATTTACATTTATTACCTAAATTGTGTGCAAAGTTATCAATGCAAGTTTGACTCTTTGGTCTAGTTGGCTGTTTTAAGGCTAAATACAAATTGTAACTAAGCAAGAAGTACTCGAGTTCCAACGCAAGCTTATTTCGCTTTAATACATCAATGTTAATATCTCCACATAAAACAATTTTTCTATTTGAGGTCATACAAATTTTTTTCAATACTATGTCTAATTTTTCATAAAATGTCAAGTAGTTAACTTTTGGTACTCTATAAATACAAATCACAATCATAGAATAGGCAGTTAGTTCAATTGCGCACATTTCAATAAGGCCTGATACAGATTGTTTAGCTACGTCTGGCAGTTCTCTGAACTGTTGTCCTGATCTAACCAAAATACACGTTCCTCCGCGGTTTGTATTTCGAGAGAAGCATGCTGCGAGATGAAAACCAGGCACTTGCAGTAAGCACTCACATCCAGCCGTAATAAAATGTTCACTTATACAGAGTATGTCTATGACAGTTCCTTGATGTTTAAGGTTATCCAACTGTACTGCTAACTGGTCTGATTTGTTTAGTAATCCAGCAATATTTTGGTGTAGTATATTTAGATAGCTATCGAAAAAACTGTTGATCCTTTATTTCTTGATCTTTCTTTTCCCTATTTTGTTGTTGGTCTGAGTGGCGGACATAATCAGTATTTTGAGTAGACGAAATTATATTAATGTTTCCTATTAATTCTTTTATGTCGTCAAATATTATATTTATACCATATTTGTTTACCCTTCCTGAATTGTTATGGAACATAGTAGTATCATAGTTTAGGTTCTGATTGGAATCAAGTAGGTAAGCATGTTGATGTGTCATTATATCTAGATATAGCAGATTATTGAAATTTTCAATTCTCCAGTTAAACATGTTTGAGCGGTTGTTACATTTAAAAGTAGGTAGGCATATAATAATGTTCGTGTTTGTAATCTCTGTCAAAGTCTCTCTTAAATAATAAATTAAGTTAAAGTAGTCCATAGTAATTAAAAAGTCATCTTCACCAATCAGTATAATACAATAGTCTTCCATCGTGTATTCAGTCAATTTAGTTTTAAGTCCTTATAGAAGTTGCTGTGTCCCGCAGTTAGTTTTTAAGTAGTGACATATATTATCTGTATTAAATTTATTCTGTGCAACTGACAATACATTATTGGTTTTGTTGGTACTAAGTATACACATCTTTCTGTTACATTTACTCTGAATTGATTGCGTTTTGTTTGTGGTAATGTTTGTAATTGTTGAATTATCTTGTTTAGTAATAATCGTTTCTTTAATAGCTGGTTGGGTTGATTTTATAGTATTCTTATTTTTTGGAGTAAGTATTTTTTTCTTCAATGGACTAATTGTAACATGTTTATATAACTCATTCTTCTTTAATAACTCCTGATTAAGTTGTTTAAGCTCATTATTTTGTAATGACAGGGACTCAATTTCATTATGAGCACTATTTAGCTCTAATGTCAGTTTTTCTAATTGTTGCTTAAGTATCCCAATCTGGTCGTCATCGTCCGAAATGTCAGGGAGACTCGTCGTTGTGCAATTTGTCAGTGATTCAGATATTACACTGTCATTTATTATATTAGTGTCCGATGTTGTGCGTGTACGCTGGCGTCGTAGTGTGATGTTTTCTAAGAAATTCATTGTCAATATTGAATACAAAAAGACTGCAGCTACTGAGGATCGAACTCGAAGCCGTCATGCGGCAATCCTTTAACACAACGGATACGCTACCTTGTTGTTACTAAGGCTATTGAAATTATTCACTGCTTACTTTTGTTGTTCAAGTTAAATTAACATTGCATGGACTTGTTCCACAATTATGTTTTTTTACAAGGTGTCAATTCTTATGTAGTATATGAAACGGGTAATGTTTAAGGGTTTATGTACTGCACTTTAACCACTGCACGTTAGATTTAAAGTTTAGTCTAGTTTTGATTACGTTTCAGACGTTTGACTAGATTATTATGGTAGATTTTTGATAGGATTTTTTCTGTAGTTATAAGTATTACTTTCACTCACTAACATTGTCACTGATTTATTATAGTCTTATACACACTTTTTACAGATATCAAACTGAAAAGAATAGTATAAACAATTTTATCTTAATTACAACCATGGACTCAATTTTAATCGTGACAGCTACCCGCTTTTTTGAAACTCCGAGCATAGCTCTCTCCATGGCTCGTTGTGTGACTCTGAACTTCTCTAAAAGGCCAGCCGTTAGAGACCACGTCTCAGTACCATATGTCATCACTGGCAACACACACTGGTTAAAAACCTTCGTCTTCAGGCACTGCGGTATTTCGGACGAGAAGATATCGCGTAGTTTCCCGAACGCTGCCCATCCGAGTTGGATTCTTCGGGCGACCTCTTTGTCGAAGTTGGACCGACCTAACTGGATAGTTTGTCCTAGGTATACGTAGTGATCAACAACTTCGAGTGTATCGTTCCCAACAACTACCGGTAAGGGTGCAACATGGACATTAGACATGATCTTCGTCTAGTCCATGTTCATTTTAAGACCCACCTGTTGGGAAACGCTACTGAGGTCGCTGAGCATCGTATTGAGGTCCTCCAGCGACTTTGCCATAATGACTATATCATCGGAAAATGAAGGTGAGTGATGTATTCACCATTGATGTTGATGCCGAATCCGTACCAGTCCAAGAGCTTGAAAACGTCCTCCAATGCATTTGAGAACAGTTTCGGAGAAATAACGTCTCCCTGTCTCACACCTCGCTGCAATGGGATTGGTTTCGTGCTCTCGTCCTGTAGTCGGATCGACATGGTGGCGTTGCTGTACAAACACTTCAACACTTCGATGTACCTATAGTCAATGTGGCACCGCTGGAGGGACTGCAATACTGCCCAGGTCTCGATTGAATCGAAGGCTTTTTCGTAGTCCACAAACGCTAGACATAATGGCCGATTATACTCCTCGGTCTTCTGTATAATCTGGCGGAGCGTATGTATGTGGTCTACGGTGCTAAAGCCTTTTTGGAATCCGGCTTGTTCGGGAGGCTGGAAGTCATCAAACCTGCGTTCGAGACGGTTCGTAATGACTCTCGAAAACAGCTTGTATACATGGCTCAGGAGTGAGATGGGTCTATAATTCTTCAATAAAGTGTTATCACCTTTTTTGACGAAAAGAACCACCACACTCCTGTGCCATGCTTCTGGCGTAGTACCCTCGAGTAAGACGGAATTAAATAACTTCTGGAGGACTAAAAGTACCGGTTTTCCACCCGCTCTCAGAAGTTCTGTTGTGATTCCGTCTTCACCCGGCGCCTTGTTGTTCTTAAGCTGTTTGAGAGCCATTCTAATCTCGTACAGGCTGATGTCTGGGATGTCTTCAGTGTAATGTCGGGTTAGTTTGGCTCTGGTGTCCTGAGCTGTTCTGGCAATGGGATCCCGTGTTGAGGTGTATAACTGTCCGTAAAATCTCTCAAGCTCTCTCAATATCTCCGGTTTCGATGAGATGACACTGCCGTCATCGATCTTCAGCTTTGTCATTTGGCTACGCCCAATAGACGAATTCTTTGCGAACACTTTAGAGCCTTGGTTCCGCTCAATTGCGTCCTTAATACATGCTGTATTATAGGAACGCAAGTCGTGTCGCACGGATTTCGAGATTCGTCTATTGAATTTGGCATAACCCGACATATCAGCTGAAGATTGCAGTCTCATCTCAGTCCGGTTTTCCATTAGCTTAATGGTTGTATTGGAGAGCTTTTGAGGCTTTGTACGGCGTGGGGTCTTAAAGAACTTACATAAGAATAACATAGTATAGGTTAAACACGCATAGATTGCTATGCAAATACATACCTTCTTGTGACAAATTGTTACTTAATTGCCGCTGACAGCGCTTACAATCAAGCAGCTGAAGCGCTTGTTCCAATTAAACGGCTAACAACTGACAACCCACAGGTTGCGCAGCGGCGTGTGTGTACCTGTAAAACTAAAACTTAGAGATGTTGAATTATGTATAAGCGGTTACGCCGTCGGTTATAGGCTTAAAGCGATTTTGCTTTTTAAGTGATCATCATCATTAGCCAAAAGATGTCCTCAGCTGAACCAAGGGTACGTCCTTAGAAAGGAAGAGTAAGCCCCCACGCTTGGCAGGCGTCTTGAGGTTCGGTTTAGTTTAAGTGACAGGTAGTGCAATTTTTCCTTAGTTTTCCCTAAGTCGCCTTTTACGACACCCAACGGTAGGAGATGGGAGGGTGCTGTTCTTACCTGTACACCCCATGGGAAATTATTATTATCAAGTATATTATAGTTAAATGATTGTGGTATACGACGCAAAAGGCCGACGTAGAGCACTAAAATACTTTGTAGCGGGGAGATTGTAAGTAAATTACTGTTCTGTGACGTCAGTTCGTATCCCCGCTGCCACCTATAGTTTGGTCGACATGATAAGCAAGGGTTGAATTTGCATGATAGTATGGTTTAATCCGAAGCTCTAGTATGTGAAGATTTCGATTAGGCTAAAGAAGATTTTTGCTATTAAGCTGGTTTACAACAATAATGTATGTGGTTTATTGAACTTTGATTGAATTAACTAATGATTAATTAATTTCTGTAGCGAATCTCCACATTTCGGATTCTGTTGCGCAAAGAAACTCCAAGCATAGCTCTCTCCATAGCTCGTTGTGTGACTCTGAGCTTCTCTAAAAAGCCGGCAGTTAGGGACCACGTCTCAGTACCATACATCATGTCCATATGACCATATGTCATTACTGGCAACACACTGTTTAAAAACCTTCATCTTCAGGCACTGCGGTATTGGCGTCTTATGCGTAATGCTTAAACCTTATTATATTTTGTTGTTGAAGGCTAATGATGTGTAATACATATACATTTGCCTTCGTACCTTAAATTTCAGGGCTATGCGACGGTCGCTAGTTCTTTATACTTCTATGAAAACTTATTACGAATTTACGATTTACTTTATGTCAAATAATATACAAACAATGTTTGTATAAAATATCAGTTAGTCTTAATTTTAGGCTTTAATTTTTATAAATATAACAGTTTCAGTTCAACAGTCAATTTAAAGAAACTGCTTTGGTGTGTATGTGTGTGTGCATGTTTTGTGTAAAAATATTGTTGCTATTATATATTTATATAGAATAACAAAGAATAGTATAAAACAGATTATTTCTCTGAAATTTGATACCTCAAAGTCAAGTACTGAAACTTAAATCCGGCTGACTTTAAACTACGGGACCAAACTCAAATTGTTCAGACACAAACTTTGATGGACGTTAAGACCTCCGAACTACTTGATATTCTATTTGAACATTCGGAATAATTTCAGAAATTCTGTATTAATATTAAATGCGTGAATAGAAATTTTTTTAAGGAAATGTATTTTTTTTGCTATAGAAAGTTTTGATGGTTAATTTTCATTTTGATTTGAGTAAGATAATAACGTGACCAGTGGTGTGTCGGGGTAAGAATAGCACCCTCCCATCTCCTCCCGTTGATAGTCCGTAAGAGGCGACTCGGGGAAAATATGAAGAAGCAGCGTCTTCCTATTGCAAAGCGTGGGTATTATAGCAACCCCTCCCTTCTGAAGGGGAGGCATTTGTTCAGCAGTGGAAGTCTTTTGGCTGCAGGTGATGATGATGATAAATAACGTGAAGATTAAATAGTACTTTAACATTATTCTTCTCTCCTTATAAATGTGAATGCTATTAAGGAATATGCAAATTACTGTAGAAAAGTGAATCGATTGAGTGGAAATTATTCAAGTGTATCATGTTGTCAAATTATCTATATCAATCTAAATTTGCTCTTCATCCTTTGGAAAAAGGCTCATTTTGAGTAAAAAAAATCTGAAGCAATTTTTAATGATGATATCCTCCAGCTGGTTTCGGCCACTGCGACCACTTTAACGCGGTTTTAAGTAACGTTTCTTTGATAAATGTGCGTGCTTACGTAAAGCACATCAGCACGCCATCAATGTAGTCCCTGATATATTGTAGTCTCTGGTGGTCGGACTCTTAGTTCATCATGTGAAACTCAGAACCACGATGACATTCAAATTCGGGTCATAATATTACATTTTTTATACTACCGAAGTGGCATGAATGCGCCGCCTGATGGTAAGCAGTCACCGCAGCCTATAGATGCGAGCAACACCAGAAGAATCACTAGCGCGTTGCCGACCCTTAAGAGATTAGATATTGAAAGCCTTTGTGTCCGACTATATCACCAGCTACAGTGCCTTTGCGGCAGAATATCTGAAACTGCGGTGGTACTTAACTAGACAGTACCTTGCACAAGGAACCTACCATCTAGTATATAACAAACTACAAAATTCAATTCGTAAAACATTTTCCTATCAACAGAAGTGAAAGCAATTTTGAAACATCAAAATCTTCGGGTAAACAATTAGCTGTCCTCAATTTCAGGGCCGGCAAACAAAACTAACAGTCTAAACAGTGGGCTATTAGTGCCGCGCCCAAAAACATCCGCCTGGCTTCATTCTGTTAGCGAAGGTCGATTTCAGGCTACTATTTCGATGTGAAAATATTGTAATGGTACCGTCCTGGGAAATGGTTAGCGGTCCCGATTTTAAGAGGCGTATAGGAGAATTATTGGCGGTTTGGGTTGTAGATAAAAGAAACCGGGATTTCGGTCGCGTTATGGAGTAAAGGGTACGTATGTGTTTACCTGTTTAATACCTTAAAAGGTGTGCTGAACATAGTATAATTTTTATATCAATTGGATAATCGAGCATGCAGTATTTTTTTTTATGTTGTAATCTAATGTATTGCCTTTAGTGTGCCCTTTATTTTTCTTGCGCGAGAATCCTTCAAAAGGTCCCCGGAAGCTGTAGAGGTCGATCAGGTTATGTGGGACTTACCCACTAAAACCCCCGCGGCTGTCGCAACGCCCCTTTACTAAATGGACGTCCTAGACCTATAGTATACCCAACTTATTTGCGAGCTGTCAGTGTCACCAGTGTCTATGTAAATACGTGAAACTGATCGTAATTTTCATGAGAATATTTTAGTTCCTATTTCCACCACCCATACAGATAAGTTGGTCGATACGTATGTATGACTACTGGCTAAAATGTGTTTTGCCTACTATCTTACGAGTAGCTTCGTATTTGTGATTCAATAAATGTTAGTTATTTTTGCCCATCTATCTAGATTTGAATTTAAAGTTCAAAGAGATTTATTATACCTTATGTTCTATACGACAATCTTAAATTATCATTTCGTTTTGGAGTTTTGAAGTTTTAATGTTCGCTAGTTGCACCTCTTAAAAAAGTGTTGAAGATTGACCAATATTTTAATTACGACATCAATAATTATTGAGTAAAAAAATATAATAATAGCAGCCCTTGTTTTTGTCCCACTGTTAGGCACGGACCTCCCCACACGATGAAGGGGTTTAGCAAAGTCCGCCACGCTAGCCAAGTGTGGTTTGGCGCACTTCACATGTCATTCGAAAGCTAGTTAGGCTTTTACAGACATGTAGTTTTATTTACGACTAGCTGACCCACGCAGCTCCGCCCGCGCTGTGTTTACGTTTACTAAACTTTCAATAATATACATTCGCATAGAATACAAACCTCCTTATTTAAAGTCGGTTAAAAACTTGGACCCACTTTGTACTTGCCCTCCAAAGCACGGAAACGAATGGCAAATGGTTCAAATGGCATTAAACGGTCACCCATCTATTTAATGACCTTACCTAACGTTGCTTAACCTGATCGATTTCCAAACATTGTTAACAACTGTCTATGAGTGTTCCCTTACAAATATTTATTATAATTATTAAGAAAAAATGATAAAATCGGACCAAGCGTATAACCAAGTACCCATTTTGACTTTAATCCCCTCTCCCAAAAGAACCGTGCTAGATTACGGGATAAAAAGTATCCTATGTCCTACCTCGTGGTAAGATCGCAAATCATGCCAAGTTTCGTTTCAATCCATCCAGTAGTTTCGGCGTGATGCTCAGCCGAGATACAGACAGACAGACAGACAGACAGACAGACAGACAGACAAAAATTAAAAAAATTACATTTTCGGCCTCAGTATCGGTTATAGAATGCCCTCCAAATATAATTTTCAAAATATCTTCAATGTACAGAATTGGACCTGTTACAGTTTTATTATTTTATTTACGATTTATTCCTGCATGGAAAGCTAGTAACAATCATACAAAGACGAGTCGCACATAGGTATTAAATAAGTCAGAGGTGCGAGCTGGGGTTCATACCTACGCACCTTGTTTCTAAGGCAAGCGCTCGCCTACTGAGCTGTTGCTGCCCCATCCTAGAGTATTCATAAAATATCGACACGTAATGCAGGTGGTCATATCGTTCACTATTTGGAATACATTGGTACAAGAATGCAAGCTGATCACCTTATTATCTGTGACTAGCTGACCCGCGCAGCTCCGCCCGCGCTTTTATTACCATTTGCTCCCCTTTTCTCCCTCCTCCCTTGATTTATTTCTCTCTCCATCTCTCTCTTATAAGAAAAATCTAAATCTTTGAGAGAGTATAGATTTAGATTTTTCTTCTCCTCTCTCTTTCCCCCTCCCGCTTCGGTCCCCCTCACACTGCCCCCTTCCTCTCCCCGTTGTCCCCTCTGAACCCCTTCCCCCTTTCTGTTCTCCCACCTTGCTCCCCCCCACTCCCCCTTGCTAAATCTTAATCCCCCTATCCCTCACCCCATCACCCCCTCCTCGAATCCCCTCTCCCTCTCTTGCACCCTCCTCTCGTTATATATAATATATCCTCGTCAATCATGGTATCTGGGCTGCTGTCGCATCGCCACATAACAGGGGGGACCTGGGCCCTCCAGTGGTATCTGCACCAAATACCCCTCAGTTCGCATTATAGCCCCCTTAAACCTGGCAACATGATCACGGGGACGGGGACATCATGGTCACATTCCTCCTCGGAGTCACTGCCGTCTATATATAAGTCCATAGATGGGTCTATGCAATGACCTTTTTTTTTTTTTTAACGTGGGGAAATCCATTACGGATACCCGCACCGCCACGGGGGTAGCGGTGCGGGTTATGTCGGACTACTGACAGAGTGTCAGCTACCGACTAAAACCCCACGGTGTCCACAACCCGCTGTGTCGACGGGCCCCGGGAACGTACTTGGTACTCGTCCGGGTCCCGTCAGCGGCCGCGGGTGTAAAGCCCACGGACCTGTCTGCGGGTGTAAAAGGCCCGCAGACTCACAACCGGGTGGCGTGCCGAGACACTACGGCACGCCATCCTCCGCGAGGGCGATTTAACGCTGTGCGCAGGCAGCAGTTCCCCCGTTTCCGCTGCCCGCACTACCTCGCTACGCGTAGGCGTTCTGCGCCCGGGCCTCCTCCTGCGTCGCGGGTCAGCGAGAGGATCGCTCTCCCTGGCCCGCTCCGCTGCCTCCTTCTGCGACATAACGCACTCGCAGAAGGAGACCACCGCCGACCACGACCTCTCGCTGCTCACCATGGATTGGACCACGGCGGGCAGCGACAGGTCGGCCTCAACTGCGGCGCGCAGCAAGCTGCGCTCCGCCGCCCACGCCGGGCAAGCCTCTAGTGTGTGCTGCGCCGTATCTTCGGCGCAGCCACTGTAAGCCTGGGTTTCACCTGCCTGAGTGTTCCCCAGGATTACAAAGGGAAGATGTTGCTTTCTATTAGGTTCTAGGTAGTTGAAAATAAAAATGCAGTGAATATGTTAGTTATAGGTATTTATTGAAAATTATTTATTCTCATCAGATATAAATAACTATTTGCTAGCTCAACCAGAGGGGCTGGTAGGTTCTAAAATGTACTCCTTAATTATCCTACCTTGCAACCTATGAACGCTTATATACATACAGGTGTTGTTGTATGTCGAGTAAAAGTTTATAAAGACAACACTTCCTAAGAAACTTAATTTAAATTATATATGCACAATAATATACTATGGTTGTACCACCAATCATGCCATGTCAGATAAAAGAAACTTTACAAGTTTATATGGTGAAAAGATATAAATAGAATTTCAGTACCTTGATATTATTAAATTGAACCTTACTTCAAAGCTATGCTGCTGTCTTGTGTCCGAAGGCCATCCTCAAGCGTACCTCAGCATTCACATGCAGAAGCCGGATTCATTCCGGTGTGAAGAACATCAAACACAGAGGGTGAATATCCTCTACGGGGTGCTGATGGGATGTAGTCCAATAAAGACTTACATCACTTTTTGAATTAATAAATACTTAAAATCTTAAAATCTTAAAATCCCATTCCACTGAAACAAATAACCTCAAATTAATTATCTGTACAAACTGGAAGTAAAAAGACATACTCCTTGTGAATTATAAAGAATACATACCAGATGGCTGCAGTTCTACATCAGCCACTGTGGTCCCCCCACGACCAACGATTCAAGAAGCCATGTGCTTCTTTTAATAAAATATAAATTGGAAACCTGTAAATGAGTTTAGCGAATAAGTATCAACTATTCACCATTACAACAATGTTCAACGAGACATCGCAATAATGCTTACCAATTATTGTGAACGATGAACTTATATTTTCCCTATAATGAAAGGGATTACGGAGGTGACCTTCCTAGGTCAAAGCCTCCATTGCCAAGCTTTCTTCCAGAAGTATTTCGTATCCGGCTAAACCAGCTAATGGGGTTGCCAGGACTATCCTTCAAATTCCACACGGAATCGAATAAATTACACTGTTTATGTCACTTTCTCACAAACTAGTGATTAAATATTACTCTGGAGAGTAATATAACTTACAATTAAACATTGTATGTTAAACTACACGTTCCTTTCAACTCATATCTTAGTTTTTAAATGTTGGAAACATAACCAACTTCTAAATAAATAGTACTAACATCGGCTGTCAGAAAAACCTGACAACACTGAACCCAAAGAGTATATAAACAAAGTGAAATTAATGTTCCCATTCACGCATCAAGTAATGGTCATTCACTTACAAATATATTTATTTTCTTTATTAATTAATTAAAATGAAATTCGAAAATTCACCCCGTGACACCACAGTCGTGGCAGCCCGGGGTCGCCTCCCTTCCGGCAATCTTGTGCAGATACCTGCCGAAGCATCCGTGCCCCGACAGGATCTGCACGAACCGGAAGGTGATCTTGCCAAACTTACGGTGCACCCAGTCCTTTAGGACCGGGCGCACCGCCGCTATGGTCGCAGTCCGAATCAGCTTCGGCGCAAGACCCTTGAAGTGGTCGACGAACTTCCACTTCGGGTCGAGGACGAGACCCAGATACTTCATCTGTGTCCCGACCCCGACCGTAACACCTCCGACGGCTGTCTATGTAATGACCTTGCCTAACGTTGCTTAACCTAGCGGCATGAAATATCCTTTACAAACTATTCTCAGACCTACCCGATATGCACACAAAATTTCATACAAATCAGTTCACCCATCTATGTAATGTTTAGATAATTTACTTTGAAATCGGTTTTTATTTTTTCAAAAACAGTTTATTTAACACTTTTTAGTGACTTTTATTTTAGCAATATAGGTATCAGCACTATCACGCAACTCGAACGTCTACGTTGCAGTAACTTACTGAAAACATAAAAAGTTTATATCTCTTAAATTACTGGACCGATTTTGATGAAACTTGTACTTTACCCGAAGTTGAAAAATACTCTAACCATTGCAAAAAGAATTTTCAAAATCGGACCTGTAGTTTCTGAGAAATCCGTGGACAAACCTACATACATACACTCATAAAATTTGGGAAATTTGTTTAGAAGCCTACATAGACTAACATTATTAATATTACGCATTTTTGTTAATATTACATACATACGCGTCGAATAGAGAACCTTCTTTTTGAAGCCGGTTAAAAAGCATAAAATAACGAAAATATTATTGAAGTTGGTGCAGAATATACACAGCAGGTATGCTAACACCAACTTCAATAATATTTTCGTTATTTTATGCTTTTTAGATAATTTACTTTGAAGTCGGTTTTTATTTTTTTTTAAATAGTTTATTTCATTGGTGTAAATATTAGTGATGTTTACGTTTTATTGAAGAAGGGACAAATTCATGTTAACAAAAATTTATTAATAGTTAATTATTTCTGATAAAAAGTAAAAGATAAAAAAATGTTTATTGTGGGTTTTCCCTAAGAGATAAACATATACCATCGCACACTTTTTTGTAAACCTTGTTAAGGTGTACAATACTGTAGTACATTATTTTGATCTATCTCGTAGGGTTCAGCCAGCGTTTGCAATGTAAGCGCAAAAAAATGTGATTATTTACGACATCACATTAGAAACCTCTAAAATTATCAATGTATCTCTGCTATATTATACATATATTATACATATAAACCTTCCTCTTGAATCACTCTATCTATTAAGAAAAACCGAATCAAAATCCGTTGCGTAGTTTTAAAGATCTAAGCATACATAGGGACAGACAGACAGCGGGAGCGACTTTGTTTTATAATATGTATATAGATATATAGATATAGAAGATATAGAAGAAACATGATCCATGCGTCAGATGGGCATGTAAAAAGTCGATCCTGCGCCCGACCTCTCCCCGGTCGTGTCGGTCTTCAATCCCATCCGATTGTAAGTTGTATAGGAATGTATAGGGTGGTAATAGAAAGGGAAAATCTACGCAAGCACTTATGCTTTATAATATTTACCGCGTTAATGCCTGATCTCGTGAAAGATTGACCGTTGTGGTCGTATCGGCCAAGCGGACATTATTATCAATTTCTGGTTTAATTATTGTACTATGATATTTCATAACTTTATAATAACTTTTCAGTGAACACAGCGCAGCTGCTTAACTCACGAAATCTCAATAACAAACGCTTACCGAGCTGAAAGTTTCATTGTCTGGCCCAAGTTATAATATTGCATTCCTTACAGACAGGGATCGTAAGTCCTCTATTCAAGTTCCTAGCTAGGATGTAAGCAGCTCCTTGGAGCTGGCTGCGCAAACAATGGGCCCTGTCAACAGAACAAGGAGGAGGAATTATTGAGTCTAAGCAGCAAAGTGTGGCGGTAATGACAATATTTGAATGATAATGTACACATCTAAATGTACTTGCCTTAGTGATGTAAGAGATTTCTTTACACCTTCAAGTATACTCTAATCTACTATATTATTTTTCATGTGCAAGAGAGCAGACGGAAACAAAGTAAGGTTAGATATTTTGCCTCAAAGAAAGAGTGTACTAGGTGGTAGGTTCCTTGTGCTAGGAACCGTCCAGGTAGGTACCACCGCAGTGTCAGATATTCTGCCGCCCAGTAGCAGTGTGTAAACATTGTTATTTGCGGTGAGAGGGCACTGTAGCTGGTGAAATTACCGGACATAAAATATTTTAACAATGCGCTAGCGATCCTTCTGGTGTTGCTAGCGTCGACAGGCTGCAGTGACTACTTACCATCAGGTGGGCCGTATGCTTGCTAGCCACCTTGGTAGTATAAAAAAAAGTATGTAAATATAGCTATGCTTTGATAATAATAATATCCCGAGACAAGCCACTAATCTGATTCGAAACTTGGCAGAGCCTTATACTATGGTAACCAGACAACTGATCAACTGATACAATATACTTATATACTTTTTTCGTATACTTATAAATACTTAGATCTATAGATAAATAGCAGCCAGACACTTAGTGGGAATGGAACCAACGACGAATTGGGTAGCGGCCAGTGTGTCTAACCACTAGACCAACGGGCCTGTGAAATATAATGAAGAAGGTAGCTTAACTTACGAGACAATAAGTAATATCTTATCATACTCTCAATGCCATACTCTCAATCTTGTTACTTACGCCATTGTTCCTCAAACCTCTTAGCAGCAGCATCAGTCAGCATTGTTTAATATAACTCGTCTTTGAGCTGCATAAGCATTGAGCTTGACTGAGTTTTGCTCGGTTGAAGTTGTACAGTGTGTAAATAACGGATGAGCAAATATTTTAACTGCGGTTCCTACTTCTAATAAACTTATTGGCAATGACATGCCCATTGTTAAAGCTCGCACTTTTCACACATGATAATTATAATTATCCGGAGTTTCTTTGCGCGATAGAATCCGAAATGTGGAGATACACCGAAGAACTAAGGTCACAGACATATCTCTCAGAATCTGCAAGTTTATGTTTCCATGGGCAGGCCACATCGCTCGAAGGACCGATAACCGATGTGGAAGAAAGGTTCTCGAGAACCGCGAACCGGAAGACGAAGCGTAGGCAGGCCTCTTACTAGGTGGAATGACGACATTGTGCTCATCGCAGGTCCGGTGCAAATAGCCAATTGTCGTTCATTGTGGCGTTCCCAGAGGGAGGCCTATGTTCAGCTGCAGACGTCTTCCAGCTGATAATGCATTATATTATGCTAGCTGCCCGCGTATATTTTGTAAATCTTCTCCTGGCAATAACAAACAAATAAGAATTATCCAATTTTTTTGCAGTCGGTCGGAAGTTTTGCGCGTGTATACTTACATTTCGGTGATTCATTTTTATTTATATAGATTTTTGGTGGTGATTCTAGTTAGGTTAAGGCATAAGAAGCTCAGCTCTGAGCCCGGGGCGGGGCACTAAATAACGGGCAATCTTCGGAGTCGCTGGACCCTAGGACGTCTATTGAGTACCGCGGCGACTCCGAGGAGGACGGCGGCGGGGTTGCGACCCCCGTCCCCGTGACCACCGTGTCTGGTTTTCGAGGGCTATAATGCGCCCTCCGGCGGCGGGCTCAAAGACAAGGCACTGAGGGGCTCCTGGTGCAGGTCCCACCGGAGAGTCCGTTGGACCCCTCTCATAGGCCGATGCGACAGCCACGGGGGTTTCAGTGGGTAAGAATCCCACATACCCCGGTCGAGCCCTACAGGTCCCGAGGTTTACCCTGAGAAAAACAAAAGAGAAGCAGCAGGCTTTCCATAGGAAGGTGTCTCATTTACCATGAAGCTTACTACCCGCTTGATTAGTCATAATGAAAAAAATATATTATTTCACATTTTATAGAGTTAAGTTGAGTGGAGGTTTAGTTTTATATTGTTGTGGCTTAATATCATATTCAAATACTAATAAGTACCTAATATAACATAGCAAAACATTAAGAAAGATTGACACAAAAATATATCTTCCATTTTCTTTTCACGTACTTAACGAGAATAAACATTCCAACTCTGATCATTCAATTCCAACAACGTCGTGACGTATTTTATTTTTTAGATCATTAACCCAACACGCTGTCTACATATGAAAATCGTTTGAACAGAAAATATTAATCCTTCTTGAAAACAGCGAGAGTTCAAAACAAACAAGGGTCGTTCATTGCTTCAGAAAATAGCCCTTTATTTTATTTTTGTGATAAACGAGAAAAGATATCGAGGGTGCCGTAATTAAGGACAGTAATTAAAGATGGTTGACCTCTTGAGCATGACTGTTTGTATTGGCCCTACCCCCGACTCTTGCGGCAGAGTTAAAGTATTCTTACTTTGGTGTTACAAGGCGACGCAGATTATAATGTCCTCCTAGCCGACACGACAACAGCGGCCAATCTTTCACAAGACCAGCCATCTACGCGGGAGATATTATAGTGCATCTCTTCCTTTACCTCTCACAATCCGATGGGGCGGAAAACTGACACGACCAGCGCATGGATCATCTTACTTTACATACAATCAGTTGATCGACCTGCATGCATTGTCCTAGCCACTAAGGACCAACTTCTTGCTCCCCGCGGCATTTGAACCGCGATCTCCGGTTTGCAAGGCAAGTGGTTCCCTACTGCGCCACGGAGGCCACTACTAACTACGCACATTATGCGCAGTGTATAATACCGCTTGAAATGTGGCGTGTCAAATCAAATCAAATCAAATAAATTTATTCGTCGGGCACTGTGCATGCACTAAATATTACAAACTTAACCTACAATAAATATCAATACAATTTGCGCATGCCACCGCACTCGACGAAAAAGGCACCACTCAGCATGAATGATGCTGGGACACGAAGTGCTACCAGCGCTGGTTTTCAGTGACGCCTTTCTCGGAGATCGCTTTGGACATTTTAGTTACTATAACTATAATACAATACAGATAATACAATTTACATGTTTTGTCGTACACTAATATATTAAAATAAGAATTTTACGTAATATATTCACAATTGAGCACGAGGCAGAGGTGCGGGGTGCAGGGCACCGGGTAGACATGCCTGTGCCTAAGCCGAAATTAAAAATAGAGTTCTTCGTTTATTAGACTCAATTGAATTGTGACACCGTAGCAATATCGAGAAAGAAAAAAAAACAAACAATTCGTGAATTTTTACTTTGTACAAATGAAACGTAAGAGTAAAAGCACTTATTTTCGAGAAACGGCTGGAGTTTCCCGAGAAAAACCCTTCCATTTGTCTGTTCAAGATGGCAACTTAATTGTGTCAATATTATAATGTTACACGAACACTTAGAGATCTTCATTCCAATAGCTCTTAACCAATTCTTCACTTTCAGAGCTAATAAGTTTGGTAAAATGCTTCATTCTGGAGTCGTAGTAAATCCTTCTTGACCTACGTAATCTTTATATATTGATGAAAGGAAAATACCGCGGACTACTTTTTATTTATTATCAGATGATGGTAAATGGGGATTCAGGCATGAATGGTAAAGCAAATTGGCTTATTAAAAGCCTTTATCTTGCTTCTGTATCATGAGATCTAAAAGTGAACCAATATAAGACCTGCCTTTGAAATTAAAAGTTGAATAAATTATTAATTCAACTTAGTAACTAACGTATCACTAACGGTCACTATCTTACAAAGCGTTCATAGACTGAACTATCACTTGGTTAAGCAATATCAAGCAAGGTCAGTCCTACCGTTACCGTTAAGTCAAGTCAGCAGCAGCTTGAACAACTTTGATGGCCATTGGCCATTGGCCATTAACCATACGACAAAAACTAACGATTATGATAATTTAATGATGGTAGGTAAGCGATACGGCTGAGAGAGAGAGAGAGAGATTGAAGTGCACTGCCGTCGCTCATTGAAAAATTCTGTTGGACCCAGTAATCTCACGAGCTAATGTGAAATTGGCTCTTCACACCGGACAACAACTATGTTTGCATACCTGCTTTGAAACAGATTACATGAAACCGCGATGACCTGGATAGTTTCTTAAACAGTTTACTTGTTACTGCGGTGACCTGGATAGTTTCTTAAGCAATGGATCTACCAGGTACTATATTTTTTTATTTGATTGTCGTATGGTTAGGTGCCAATCTAGGGTCAGATTTGTTCGAGCTAAGGTCTGAGGGCTTAGGCCCTGACTTGTATTAACGATGTTCTCTAAATGACAAAAACTAGGTCTAACTTTTAACGTAGCCTCCAAAGCACGGAGTCATTTAGTTAAAAGCCACTAAATGAACACTGATCTTGCCTTATGTTGCTTAACCAACTAACCATTTACCAAACAGTACACTTGCACTGCATTCGTAATTTAATTCTGCATTTTACCAAGCTCAATTGCTCTAGCAGATTACTTAGTTTCCACTTTCTGATATACCTACATGGCAATGTTTTCAGTTAGATGCAGTTACAATGCTGGCTAGCTGGCTTAGCGCCAACTCCGCGACCTCATATTAGCGGCCATGTATTTAAACGCCCCGCACGTGTTCGGTAATTGTTTCACATTTTTGGGGTACCGTGGTTAAAAATATATTGTATTTATTTATGTACACACGGTGACTCCTCACCCTAGACTGTCTTGGACTTTGAACTATTAGAAGTTGAACGCTGCGAATCGTGCGAGAGGGTGCAATATGTTGTTGGTGCGATATGTGCGTATATATAGTGTTATTTAGTCCCACTCGGCGCGTGCGGACATGCCCCGTCCCCTTCCAACAATTATCTATGTTGTATATAGCGTAGTTATCGTTATATAGGTACCGAACTTGATGTGTAGCCGTGTGTACTGACAAGTATTGTAAGAGAAGCCTTAAGATAACACAATACCAAAAGCACAAGTTATTTCTAAAGAAATCACATACAAGCTGCAAGCATTCTCAAGAGAAAGAAACCTCCAAAGTAGGAAATTGGGCACAGTGTTATGAAAAAAGTGTTTAAAAAGAATCTAACTTAATTGCCGAATACTTACATATCACTAGTAATATTACTTTATCACGCCTAAATCCTACCTGTATTTGAATCAGCCGACAGAATATCCAAACAATCCGAAACCGTAACGGGCCGTTTGATTGGTTGCTGCAATATATATCGACAACTAATCAAATAACTTATTAGCATTTGAGTTAAATGTTTAACATTTTGAAATGAACGTTCAGTCAATAAGCCAGAAATACTCAACTGTAAACAATTTTATAGAGTACCTATTTTTGATGATTTCATTTGTTTGCGCGAGAGCAAAACTATGAAATTACAATTCCCAACGTTCCTGATGTATTGTAGCATATCGTAGGTACTTCCTTCTTCATTATCAGCTGGAAGATGTCCACTTGTCCACTGCTGAATATAGAAATAGAAAACCAATATGAACGATAATTACTCAGCTAAACTTAAATTGATCGGTTGCCCGCGACTTTAACAGTGTCCTCGTTTCGTCTAGTAGGAGGCCTGCCTATCAACTACTTCCTCTAAAAACCATTTATATTATTGCTGTGCGGTATCCGGGTAATAATAGCAACCACCCATCTCCTCCTGTTGGGTGTCCGTAAGAAGGGAAGAAAAACAAGAAAACGATCAGCAGCGTCTTTCTATTGGATTACCTACCACCTATACTGCGATCCCCAAGACGCCTGCCAAGCGTGGGGATTATGGAAACCCCTCGCTTCTGAAGGGAGAGGCCTTTGTTCAGCAGTGGACGTCTTTTGGCTGCTGATGATGATGATGATATTATTCGCTTCCATCATATGAGCAGATAGAAATGAAGTCATTTTTTATAATTTAATTTATTATAACCAATGATATTATTTACAATAGATATGCCATTAGCGCACGCCAGACGTTCAGCGAGTATCCCCCAACTGGGTTTTGTAGCAGTTAGTCGCACGCCGTCCCGTGACATCGTGAATGAAAATGAAAATGCCGTTCTGCTTATTTAATATGTGCACAAATTACCAGGCAAAAGTAAATAAACAGTCAGGGATAATATAGCACTTGTAACATTGAAAAAATAATTTGATTTTGTAAAGTATTTCAATTTTCTTAATAATATTGTAAGAAATAATACGAAAATTGAATGTGTCAGTTGACAAGATGACACTGACAAGCGTTTAACCAATGCTGACAACGGAACGCACAAAATATAGCCATCTCGTATTCTCTTACTTTTGTTGTTATGCATCTGTCCTTGTCAGACTATAGGTAGGAAAATGTATAGCTAGGTATAGCTAACTACAAGTGCCACAACTTTTATCGTGCGTTAGTAGGGATATAACATATCTTTAGTAAAATATCATTGATTATAACTCAAAGATTATCTACAGCTAATAATATCAAAATCAGACCTAACAACATAATATTTTGTAAGGAACCCTTAGTAGGTAACTTCAACTCACCGCTCATAATATTTTTTATTTATAACTTAGCTAGTTTGTACGCTGTTATTGGCCACCTTCCGCCTTTTCAATTTGCTCTTCCCAGCTGGAGGTCATACACGGCCACTATTATTTTAATAAAACAGATATGAAAAGCAATATAGTGTAGAAAGAAAACTCCTATTTGTACTAAAAATAAAATGGTAAATCGGTACTGGAACTGTTGAGTAGTGTTAAAGAGAGGCAATATTTCTAGTATTGTAGCCTCCGTGGCGCATTGGAAAACCGCTTGCTTTGCAAACCGGAGGTCACGGGTTCGATTCCTGTGGGGAGTAATAACTTTGTGTAGTTGTTCCTGACAGGCTAGGACTATGCAGGCCGATGACCTGATTGTCTGTAAAGTAAGATAATCCATGCGTCGGATGGGCATGTAAAAAGACAATCCTGCCCTGCGCCTAATCTCTCGCCTAAGCTCTCTCTCCCCGGTCCGGAAGAGTACACCTATGTATACGCAAGCACTTGTGCACTATTATTATCTCCCGCGGAGATGGCTGATCTTGCGAAAGATTGCCCGCTGTGGTCGTATCGGCCAGGAAGACATTATTATTGTTTCTAGTATTATGCAACTTTGTCCGCCTGCCTGTATGCTTTACCATCACCAATTGCATCGTCTCTTTCCGTCAGTTGGATTTGCAGTCGATCGGTAGCTTTTATTGAGTGCTTGTGCTTGTAATTAACTTACAAATTAGTACAGATCTTACCTTGGAAATATCGGCTGTATCTTTATGGTTGTTAACATTATACAGAGTGTTTCTAATCACGTGTCCGATCCGTGAGGGCATTAATCGGTGCATTAATACAATTAAATGTATATAACTCATTTGTAGAATATGTATTTTTTTTTCTAAATCGTTCCAGAAAAACATATCTGATTTATTTCTGGTACAAATAAGGAAAAAAATATGAGATTTTCAACAAATGAGCTACGTACACGTGTTTGTATAGGTAAAATGAATAATACCTTCACGGATCGGATGTTGTTTAACAGCCTGTATAACAATAAATAATAATAATAATACCAGCCCTTGTTTATGTCCCACTGCTGGGCACGGGCATCCCCTCAATATGAGGGGGCTTAGGCCATAGTCCACCACGCTGGCTAAGTGCGTGTTGGCGGACTTCACACGTCATTCGAGAGCTAGTTAGGCTTTCTTAGACATGCAGGTTTCCTCACGATGTTTTCCTTCACCGAAAGCTAGTAACAATCGCACAAAGACGATTCACACATGATTCATTGAAGAAATCAGGGGTTCGAACCTTGTTTCCAAGGCAAGCGCTCGCCCACTGAGCTGTTACAGCCTGTATAATTATTGGTTTAATCCAAAGTGAAAAAAATCCTTAGTCTATGGTTTAACCATAAATTCGTGAGCTACATAACTTTACGGTACATACAATAATTACAGACCCTCAGCTTCTGCTATCTACAGTAGCGCAGACTTCTAGAACATGTAATTTCCAACATAAGAAACCAGTAAATGGGAGGTGATATTGTGGTGGAAACGAATTGCGTGCCGTTACTGATGTACCAATAAACTCTGGACTTGGAATAGGAAAAAAATTGGATAAGACTTTTGAATTGCCGAGATGTGGAATCTTTAATAATGAGATAAAAATTAAATACACAATTTAAATGCTACATTTAACATTTTGATAGTATCAAAGACGGATGATTAGATAAATGATAAATCAAAGACAGATGATATTTTATTGTTTATTTTAAGTAACTGCTTAATTGTCATAGTACGTCATTACGTAAGTGTTAGTACAATCGTGGTAAATATGGCGTTAGCGTATTATTGAAATATCACCCGTGGGGTATCCGGGTAAGAATCCCTCCCGTCTACTCCCGTTGGGAGTCCGTAAAAAGCGATTAAGCAATAACAAGAAGACGGGCAGCAACCCATTTCTTTTGGATTATGGCAATTCCTCCCTTCTAAGGCGGATGCCTTTGCTCAGCAGTGGACGTCTTTTAGCTGCTGCTGATGATGATGATGATTGAAATATAGGGAATCTATATCAGATAAATCAGTGCGCTGTGAAAAACAATCATCATAATCATTTCATCAATCCTAGGTCACAATTATCGCATAAATTAGAACGCCCTGTAGCAAACTACAGCTCCAATAATCAATTTCAGCCAATTCACCACTGACACGAAATCTGCCATGAATTTAAATAATATCGGGCTCAACATCCTTTCGACTAAAAAAAAATGTAATCTTTGTACCGTTTTATTTATTTTCATATCCAACTTTACGTATTCTTGGACAAGCTTGGTGTAATTTCGTGTGAGTGCCGCAAATAACTGTAAGGAATTGAGTTGGTCGGTTAAATAAAGTACAATGTGTGTTTTGATTACAATCCTTTTTTGATCTATCGCTCGCGCTTCCAATATAAGTGCCGTTTTCATAAAAAAAAAAATCAAGTAAGACTGATATCATCACGAATGTTAAAAATAGATTCTACTTTTAAGCTTGGCTATTCTTACGGCTTATGTAGCCTACCCTTGGAAGAAAAATTTTAATTGGTGTAAATACATTTTGTTGATTAATAGAAATATCTAATATTGATGGGCGCTAGGACCATTGTGCAAAAGAAAATCCTGGCTAAAAAGACGCAGTGTGTTGAAGCCCGCATCTTACGCAGGCAAACTGCTCCAGTCCTTAGCTGTCCTTATTATGAATGACGAAGCAATCCATTCAGTTCGGACTGAAGGCACGTTTATCACATAAGTTTGACTTAACTTGTCTTACTTAACATGTCGCGGGTGACGAGCGGCAGTGCACTGTAGCTATCTATAGACAGCTAACGCCTATAGCGCTTGACCTCTGGCAAATATCTGGTAAATAAAAAAGTTAGATAAATAAATAAAACATAATACAGTTACACCATCACAATTACAACTTACAATTAACAATCACATCTACCAATATTATTTATACTTATGTTGATATACATAAGAATACGAAGAAAACTTTTCTTTGAAGATTATTATAAAAACATTATTATAAAAACTCTTTTGTAACATAAATGTATTAGATACCTTTGAAAATATGTTTTGCGGATTCACATAAACTAATGCTTAAAATATAGGTATAAACTCTTTTGATGTATTTCATTACTTAGCTTTATACGAGTTTTTTTGAGCACAAAATAAATTAAGTATGTAATTTAATATACTTAATAATGAGCTCGTTATATTATTCAATAATATAGTAACCCATTATATATAATGTAACACGCGAGGTGTCCTATTAAGAATATATAATAATAAAAGAGCAGGGTGTTTTCTAGGAATCACGATACAGCAAAAACCATAAAACGTACAATCTTGAAATTTGGAACCAACATTATTCAAATAGTGTAGGTGAACAATAAGAACGGATTTTTAGAAATTCCATACCTAAGTGGGTCAAATGGGCTCCCAAAGTTTGTATGGATTTTTTTTTTTTTTGTCACACGAGCATGAAACTTTGTCAGTGTACTAAACAAAAGAAATAAAGAAACACGTGTATCACACTTTTTGAAAATCGACCCTTATCGGGATTTTTGCATGGTTTTTGAGTATGCAACGCGGAAAAAAAAATCATACTGCATTGCTGAAACTTTGCGAATACATTAATCACATTATAGTAATCCAAGTGCAAATAATATTTTTTTGAAAATCAAGCTCTAAAGGGGTCCAATTGGGGTCCAAAAAATGTTTCTCGACCTACAGTCATAAGACTTAGTTTATATATTGCACACAAGAATCTAAGAAACCTAATTCCGGCAAATTTCGAAAAACTACCCCTAAGGTCATTTAATGGGGTTGCAAAGTTTGCACAAAGAAGGATTTCCATTTCATCCTATGATGCAGCTAAAGTAACGAAACTCGGTACATAGACTCAACACAACAATTGAAAAAACTAATTTTGAGCATTTTTGTAAAATCAATCCATAAGTGGGTCAAATAGGACCCAAAGTTTGTATCGAAAAAAAAAAATTTTTTTCGTCACACCGAAACGAAACTTTGTTAGAGTACTGAGCAAAAGAAATAAAGAAATACGTGTATTACAACTTTTGGAAAATCGACCCTTAAAGGGCTTTTATTATGGTTTTTGAGTATGAAATGTGAAATAAATACATACTTACTGCATTGATGAAACTTTGCGAATATATTTATCAAATTATAGCAATCCATGTGTAAATAATCATGTTTTAAGAATCAACTCCGAAATGGGTCCAATTGGGGTCCAAAAAATGTATTTCTACCTACAGTCATATGACTTAGTTTATATATTGTACACAAGAATCTAAAAAACCAATTTCCGGCATTTTCCGAAAAACAAACCCTTAAGTCATATCAAGGGGTTGGAAAGTTTGCACACAGAAGGATTTCCATTTCATGATATGATGCAGCTAGAGTAATGAAACTCAGTAAATAAACTCAACACAACGATTGAACAAACTAATTTTGAGCATTTTTGTAAAATCAATCCCTAAGTAGTATAGTCATTATGGCAGAGTCGCTGGAGGACCTCAATACAATGCTCAGCGACCTCAGTAGCGTTTCCCAACAGGTGGGTCTTAAAATGAACATGGACAAGACGAAGATCAGCGTAGGCAGGCCTCCCACTAGGTGGACCGACGACATTGTTCGCGTCGCAGGCAACCGGTGGATGCAAATAGCAAATTGTCGTTCATTGTGGCGGTCTAAGGGGGAGGCCTATGTTCAGCAGTGGACGTCTTCCGGCTGGTGATGATGTTGATGATGATGAATCCCTAAGTGGGTCAAATGGGCTCCCAAAGTTAGTAAGGGAAAAAAAAAAATCACACGGATCTGAAATTTTGTCAACGTACTAAACAAAAGAAATGAAGAAACACCTGTATCACAACTATTGTAAATCGACCCTTAAAGGGTTTTTAGTATGGTTTTTAAGTTTGAACCGCGGAATAATATTATCCTGCATTGATGACACTTTGCGAATACATTAATCAAACTAAAGCAATCCATGTGTAAATAGTTTTTGAAAATCAACTCCTAAAGGGGTCTAATTGGGATGCAAATATATTCTTCGTCCTGCAGTCATGAGACTTAATTTATGTATTGAACACAAGAATCTAAGAAACCTATTTCCGGCATTTAGCGAAAAACAACCGCTATGGTCATTCAATGGGGTTGGAAAGTTTACATGTAGCATGATTTCCATTTAATTCTATAATACAGCTAGAGTAACGAAACTCGGTACATAAAGTCACGAAACTCTGTAAGTAAACTCAACACAACAATTTAACAAACTAATTTTCAGCATTTTTAACCGACTTCAAAAAAGGAGGACGTTCTCAATTTATCTGTACATATTTTTTTTTCTATGTATGTTCGCGCATGACTTTGGCAATTATGAACCGATTTCAAAAATTATTTCTGGTACGGATAGGCCGCTCTACTGATTGGGTCCCATAAAAAAAAAATACTTACGAATAAGCATTTCCTGAAAAAACAAAAATGGCGACTAAGAAAAAAACTGTAGGAATGCCTAAACGATGAGGTTTTTATCGCTTTTTAAGGACAAAAATGGTCAAACTCATGGAAATATTTACCAATTTCAATGATTCTTTTTTATTCGAAAGAAGGAACCACTTTAATAAATATATATAAATTTTATCACAACCGGATAAGAACTTCCTGGAGAACCATTGATGTGGATGAATTTATCTGGTAAAAAAAAAAGAATATATACAGATGAATTGAGAACCTGCTCCTTCTTTGAAGTCGGTTAAAAACCATGAAACTGATGTTCTCCATTACAGTACTCTGACAAATATGAACCGATTTCGATGATTCTTTTTTTCTTCAAGAAAGTAAACTACAAATTTTTGTAAATGCAAATTTCATTAGGACCGGATAAAGTGTTCCTGAAGAAAATATACTCAGTAGGTACGTCAACACCAACTTCAATAAGATTTAAATTATTTTATGCTTTTTAGTGTTGTTGGTTCTTTTTTTTGTTGTGCTTTGTACAATGTTTTATTCGAAAATCAACCCGTGGGACAAATGAGGTATCCGATTGTATGTAAAAAAAAATTGTTCAAAGACACGAAACTTTGTCAGTGTACATACTCATAAAAAAATTGAGAAACATGTCTAACACAATTGTTTTGAAAATAAACCCTTAACGGGGTCTTAGCACGGTTTTTAATTATCAAACGCGAAAAAAAATTCATGCTGCACTGATGACACTTTGCAGATACATTCGTCATATTGAAGTATGCCATGTATTTTTTTTTAAATTAACCGCTAAAAGCGTTCTATTGAGTTCCAAAAAATATTTTATTCCCACAGTCACACGACATATTTTATGTATTGCATACTAGACTCTAAAAACCGTTTATGGCATTTTTCAAAAAATCCCTAAAGTTTTCGTGAAGAAAGATCTCCATTTAATGCTATAATACAACTATGGTAACGAAACTTAGTGAATGAACTAAAAAAAAACTATTGAATAAACTAATTTCCAGCATTCTAGGGGCATCTACCAATGAGGTTACCACATGGTTTCCACTTAACAACCTCATAAGTTTTTTAATGGATTTGCAAAATCAGTACAGTATATTTTTAAATAAAGAACGAAATATTTAAGAAATGAGATCTATGATAGCTTACACAAAAATACGGGCTAAATACTTGATACTTAGATCAGGGTTAATAAAAGTGTGTACAATATTGAAATCGATCGTCCGAAGATCGGACCAACAATAATAACTAAGAAGACCTGAGGGTACACCGGCATAATTGTGACATAAGGACGTTCAACATTACAGTCCTCCCGTGACCATGGGTGCTGCAAAGCATTCGAAACGTCGGGATAGTAAAAGCTAAAATAAACCGCGATTAAATCCGTAAAAGTAGTTAGATTTCAATGTGTAGCATTCGCGTAAATAAAAGACAATATTAGTGCAAACAATATTTAAAAAAACTTCGATCCTCAATTCAAAACACGTTTGAGTTACAAAGTAAACGCGGGCGAAGCCGCGGGCTACAGCTAGTTAAGAATATTAGAATAGCACCTTCACATCTCCTCTCGTTGGGTGTCTTAAAAGGGAAAACAAAAAGATGGTCAGCAGCATCTTTCTATTGGATTACCACCTATACAAGTCTACTGCCAAACATGAGGATTACGGCAACCCCTACCTTCTAAGAAGGAAGTAATGTTTTCAGTAGTGGACGTCCTTTCGGCTGATTATGATGAATTATATTTACATATTTTACTTTTTTAACGAATCTAAGTATAATTTAATCTATAGGTAGATCTATTTTAAACTATAAAATACAATCAATTGCAATTGATACGTTAAGTACCGGATCCTAATTAGTAGGTACCTATTATAATATTTTGTTTTGTTGGGGTGAATGATTGAAACAAAGACAAACACATCCGTTGTGCTTCCAATGTCATATAGTGCTCGAAACTAATATATTATTATAAGACTTATCAAAGTTATCTTTGGGGTGCACGGAAACAGCCTTATTCAATGGCAAAATAATATAAATATTTCCCCAAGGGATCTTAGATAATCAGAACTGGAACATCTAGAGGTTCGAGATCAAGTGAGCTAGCTGATTGATTTTATTATTATATTAATATTTCAATAAATAACCATAGGATTATAATTCAGGGAAGTATATTCATGTCAACACAATATGTGTTTTATGACTTTGAGAAGTATGTCGTTTAATGACCTAGAATTACAATTGCATAACGATTTGTAAAATTAGTCTCAAATTCAATTTTTTTACCAAACTATGTGGCAGCATATATATATAGCAATAAGTATATCTAGGAATATATAAAGTCCTAAGTTCAATTAACTTAGCTTGTATTTTAGGTAGCAATTATCCTTCTTAGACTTTTGCATTGTACTTATATTCAAAGGCATGAACCATCGCCCACGCTCGAGTGAAATCGCTAATTACTGGGAGATCAATAAGCCAATTTGTGCTTTGTTAGCTTTCTTATGGAATATTCTCCTTGGTACTCCTTTGCCTATCATACACAAACGAACACACACTGACATACGCACACACGCCAACACACACTTTCGCACATACTCAAGCATATCTATACACAATTCTTCCATTGCCTTTTGTCTTGTTTAATTCTGGTGTCCACTTCTTAGCTGGTTTCCCAAGATACAGGCTGTGCCTAGTTTGGGAACTCCTGGTAATTCTTTTAACAATGTTTATTGTAGTGTTAAGATTGTAATAACTGTGTGTTGTAAAAACTGTGTTTGAAATTAATTTATTATTTATTATTATTATTCGCCAGCCGTCATTTATGTGAAGGCGAGAGTTGCAATTCAGACGCTGGTCTTGCTGGTGAGATCGAAGGGTCGTGTGCATGTGACCTCAGCGACGAGCATCACCCCACTGTATTTCTTGCCGGATGGGAACGCGTTATGATCTGGTAGCAGATATGGCCCTATCCTTAAGTGACTTAGTGGCACTTAGTGGGAGGCCTGTCTACGGTTCTGATAGCTACACGAGAACCTTTCTTTCCCGGTTATCGGTTCTTCGAGCGATGTGGCAAAGGGTAGGCACCCTTTGCCACTTCAACTTGCAGATTCTGAGACGTCGGAGACTTTGATTCTTTGGCGAAACATTCCAGATTTTAACAACCATCCAGATCTGGATCTGGATTTTGCCAACATTGATATCTGTACCAGAACATCTTGTATTGTAGTTGGAAATGAATTAAGGGGTACGATGGATGGTCACGCTCGCGTACAGGTAGACGGATATTATAATCGCACAAACGACGGTCATTTGACGGTCAAAGCTAGAGTTTCTAGTCACGTAATAAACATTGTCCGCATCCACTGTAATCATTTTGAGGGCCCTATCGGTTACGGAAGGATTACAAATGAAGCTATATTTAAATATTGTTACGAACGGGTCGGAAACTTGCAGCGCAGCGATGATTGGGTTGAAACTTCAGCATTTTCTATAGATAATATGGCTATAGATAACAGCAATAAATCATAACAGCGTCTGTGTATTTCCAACTCCTCCTATCTACCTTTCAAATGAAAGGGTTTTGGCTTCCAAGAGAATTTAGCGGTTCCCCGGGACTCGCCGACGCGACGGTCAAACCTCATTGTCTTCAGTAGTCACCAGACTACTGTAGATCTTGGCTTAAAGTAGTGGGAATTAATAGTGGATTATCCCCAAATCACCTTCCTATTTAGGCGGTAAGGTTAAATATAATAAGATGCATAAGAATATCGCACTCATTATTGTAATCTCATTCTTTGGATGATATCCAGAATAATTATATTATACCTTTATGCGCACTTATTGATTCATTATATCAATTACCTTCCTAAGACATAACTTCTAATAGCTTTTATTAACAAAGAGTCTGAAACTCATTAATAAAAACCAAAAGTAATCATAAGTCGGGGATCGTAAAAGCTAAATCCGAGGTCGAATACATTACTGGGGCCAATCTATAAAATCAAAGTTCGATTCCCTGATGGAAACTGTAGTATAAAGTATATAATTTATTTTGCAAACGTACCACATTGAACGAATTTTGAGAGTTATTATTGAACTTGAAAAAGACTAGAACTAGGGATCTGGGACAAACATAAAGACTTCAGATCTATAAAACAAACTTCAAAAGAAATAATAATAAATACATGAAAATAAATCTAAATAAATATTAGCTCAATTTGGAATCATAAGTACATTAGAAAGAACCAAAAAATGGAATGACCTACAGATACATTTATAGATAGCATTAGCATTTTTTAACTTTTTTTATTTACTTAATCAAATGCAATATGCAATTCTACAACAGAAACAATTTATCTGCAATTAGATTACTGCTGCACTAATGGAACCAGCAAAGTCTTTAACCAACTCCCTGTATACATAAATATTTTTATTATTCCTACTATTTTCTAGAAGAATACAGTACATCTCCAAGAATGTATTATGTTTTATAAAACAAATACAGTATAAACTATTTTACTATAATTTTATGTGTATAATAAATACATTCACGATATTAATATATAGTGGTAAAAACCCTCTTTGATCAAACACAGCTGATTTAGTAGAACCACTCTAGCAATCCCTCATAATCCCATTAACTCACTCATTAATCAACAGATCCATTACAATGATCCCTTAATGTGTCGAAGAAGGGAATTTCCTGACCGTTTAGCATTTTGAGGCCACCACAATGGTTTAGCAGCAACAGTGACTAATTGTGGGCTGAAAACATTAGTCGTAGAGCTAGCTGTTGGTAATGAAATGTGAGGGTTGCTGAGTTATTTAGTTCTGCTCATTAATATGAAGTGTAAAAATATTTGCACAGTTTTGGAACCAACCTGAATGTTTGTAACGTTAAGAAAATGTTTACATTATAATCACGTCAGAACTTGCAACAAACATAAATTAAGCCTTTATGTCTGAATCATCTGCATATTTAATAATGATTTCTAATATATACGCGAATACTACACATTGAAATGAAACTAATTTTACGGATTATATCGCGATTTATTTATGGTTTTAATTACCCGACGTTTCGAATACTTTACAGCATTCATGGTCACGGGCGGACTGAGGTGGTAGCTGTCCATACGTCATAGTTGTCTTCGGGTACCCTCAGGTCTTCTAATTATTATTGTTAGTCCGATCTACGCAAAAAGAACTTACAGTATCTTGAGGTCTTGCAGTCGAAACGAAACGAGTTTAGTGAAACCTCGGGTAATTAAAATCATAAATAAACCGCGATATAATCCGTAAAATTAGTTTCATTTCAATGCATTTAAATTTTGTTAATAATATTTGTATCTAAACTCCATCTACAGATTACTTCTACATAAAGGTCACAGTTCTCAATTGATAGTTAGGTTCAAAGTTTTATCGGATTATTCTATCAAGAATTTCGTAAACTTATTTGATAATAATATCAACCATTATTTTTCTCCAATATTGGAAACCGTCATCATCATCAGCAGCCTAAACATGTCCACTGCTGAACAAAGGCATTACCTTTAGAAGAGAGGGGTTGCCATAATCCTCACGCTTGGCAGGCGTCATGGGGATCGCAGTATGGGTGGTATGTAATCCAAAAGAAAGACGCTGCGGCCCGTATTCTTGTAGTCTGGACCTGACACCCAACGGGAGGTGATAGGTGGGTGCTATTCTTACTTGGACACCCCACGGGTAACAAGTAAAAATCAATTAAAAGTAAAATACGAAAATAAATTTTATATCGACAACATTCATTTCAAATAGCTAACTTTGAAACGATGAAAGAAATCTTGTACAATGGTTTGAAACAAAATAAATGTGTTGTACGTCAAGCTAATAAAAGGGGAACGAAAAGGGAAAGATTGTATCAAAAATTCCAGACACGAGCGGGATTTAAATTTTTCAAACGACGTGTCTTGTCCGCCGAGGAAATAAACAGGTTACATCTATGCATAACATGTTCTTTGTAGATACCGTTTTCAGACTTCTGTTAACATTCTATTTTTCTTTTTTAGTTATTAAATTTAATTAAAATACTGTTTCACTGCCGAACGCCTTAAACTTTTTGTATTATAGTATAAAATGAGATTTGTACAACCATAGCACTACATACAAGAAACACGAAATTGAACTAGTCAGGTTTGTATAAAAAGACATATTCACAACAAAAATGAATAGAAGGAACATTGGAAACGCTCATTTAAAATAGACTATATGGACTATATGTAGACTATATGCCACAGCGTGAAGTTTAATTCCTCTATGGTAAGAGTGCCGATCAACTGTCGACCTTCGGTAAAGAAGAGTTCTGGCCGAGGGGTGTTGTATTTCGTCGATTCCGTGGACGGATACCGAACACCGCGCGCGACACGTCTACTGTTTTGCAAGTTTAATTATAAGATGTATGTAGTATAATATAATATGTATGTTAGTCTATAAGGTATTTGTTGTATGGGCCATTAGATGCCTGAATTAAAGAATTTATTATTAATAATATATTACTGAAAAATTCTCAGTCATTTAGATTATCAAAAATATTGGAGAATTTTATTACCCAGTCATCATCCCTGTTCGTAGACCAATTTGCCTTACTGGTAAGAAATATCACCACAAATAATATCACCTTCGCGAGCTAGGTTTCTGTCTATGATTGTCGTGCTCTATGCAAATTAGCTATGCTTATGGCTGAGCGACTCTTGTTACGTCAGAATTTTATGAGTAATAGTTCTTCTTCTAATTAATAAACTTTATTAACCACGATTCCATCACCTAATATCATCAGATCAAGTTTAATTAGAGGCGTACAAACCTACCTATCCACCGAACCCGTAACTGCTAAGTCCACGTAATGGATCAGCACTGATATTACTCCTACTGTCGCCCTAAACTCGATAATTGATTGGGGTAATTCCGTCACAGTTTGATAATTCCCCATTTTTAGGATACGAACCGCTATAAAATTTATGTGGTCGTAATGCCTGGATATTCTCGCCCCGCGAACCCATAATTGATACGTTCCCGGCATGTTGGGCACATCCGAAGCTCCAGCAATAAAGGGAAGTGAAACGTAAAGTTTCTTACAGACTACAGACATACAACGCAATGGACTGGCTAATTATTTGGAGTTTATCGTGAATTTTACGGACGGTAAAAAATTTAAGATTTTTTAAGATGTGTATATTATTTTACAAATAATGTGGAGTGGATTGTTTGCATTTTAGGCTAAAATTATTTTAACGTAATTTGCTGGAAGACAGACACGACCAGAAAGAGGTCATAACAAACTTTTTGTATTCCCATTTAATATTGCGATAAGGAGATCGATATTTGTACTGTCCTAACCAGTAAAGTTCAAACACTTACCATAAAGTCCAAACACTACCAGCAGGATTTAATCCAGCGACCTCTGGTTTGTAAAGTAAGTGGATTCCCCCTGTACCACTTGAGGCCTGTTCAGTTCACTTGTTTCATTATTGTAAAGTTCTCAGCGTATTTGATAAAGTTGATTTGGCAATTGTAACTCAGTACAGTTATAACATGGGTAACTTAAATAAGACTAAGCGACCCATGAAGTTACGTAGCCTACAGTATCTTCCAGCTTTTGAAATACCCAAATGTAATAATGCTTACGGTGAAAGAAATTGGAAATGCATTCTGCCAAAAATAATTAATAGATTGCCTAAATCAGTACTTGAAAAGATTGTAAGCAAAAAAACCAGGCCAAATTAAAAGTATACTCAAGAGACACCTCTTAAATATGTAATAATTTTCAGACTTAAGCTGCTACTCCTTAACTGTATAATCTTTATTCTTATTAAGATTTTAGTTAAGAAACATGTCATTTTTGTTATATTTTTTTTCCGAAATAAACAGTTCATTTATTTATTTATTTATTTTATTTTTAGTACAGACCTTAGGTTTGGGCCTGTTGGAAGATCAGCGCTAACACCAATTTTATTGGTGCAGCATGACAAGCTGAGACATGGACCAATTTCGTCCTGACACAGCTTATATAGTCTTTAGTTTATTTTTTGTTTATTTGTTGGGATTTTGTTTTTTTTTTAAGTTGTCAGCAGTCGACGCATGATCACGAGGGCGCGCTTTGCGTGTGAGCATGGTTTAAATCAGAATCATCCGTCGTTGAGCTGTTAACTGTTTGATACTTTTGCTTTGTCTGTTTACGAAATAAATGAATATTCTTTATTTCTTTCTTCATACAGGTACGTTCTACTCGTCTAGTCATTAAATTGTAGAAAAAAAACTCGATAGGTACATGGTTTCATGTCCCCGAAGTGAATTCCTATTGTACTATTTCCGGCTCACATATCTGTCCATTGTGCAGGCGAGTCACGCGCTCCAATTGATAAAGGGTGTACGAGAGAACTGCACGTCACTCTGACAGTGAAGTATGACATTGGGTAGCAGCTATTGTAGCTGATGTTGCTATTATTATTGCAATAAGTAGAGAGAGATAGTGCATCAAGTAAAAATACACAAACAATTAAAGCTTCTACTAAAGTACCATTAGAAGACCATAGAAACTATAAAGAAACTGCAGAAATGTTTCTAAATGGCAGCATTGTAGACCTGAGTACTAAGATAGCCCCCGATCTAGGAACCTTCTACCTAGATGTACATATACACATTGAAATGGATATTATTTAAAAAATACCTAAGCGTCTAGCTGGAACTTTTTAGTAAATGCTAGGTTACGAAATGTTTGTAGTCTAAAAAAGTAGAACCACGAATAAATTACAGTATTACAAAAACTATATCAAAGGAAATGGTAGTTCATAAACAGGGAACACCTCTGTAACAATACAGTCATATTTCATTTAGAACTTGTATATAATTTGCTACACACGGCCTATAAATTTAGTCACATCCGTTTTCGAATGGCACAAGAAAACCTTTGAATAGTCTTTTTTATATTTTTCTTTTAAGGGATTTGCTACTTCTAGCTTTTCCTTTTTAGGGTTCCATACCTAAGAGGTAAAAAGGAACCCTTATGGTGAGAGACTTTGTCTGTATGTCTGTCTGCCTGTCTGTCACAACTATATATTTCAGGAAACACTGAAGCTATCGATTTGAAACTTAGAATATTGTTAGGACTTACTTACCCAACCTCATCGCAAATGAAAAAAAAAAGTTTAACATTTTTTTATGGGGGTCGAAATGGGTGGGTCATATGAAAGGGATTTATTTGCTCATTTTAAAACAGATTTTTATTTTGGTTTATATCATGTAGTTTCAGGCTATCAAAAATGGCAAAAAAATATCCGAATTATCTCCGAAATTGGTTGTGTTTGTGTTTGATGAAAAAAAATCTGAAATAATTATGCATAGACAGAAGAAAATATAGATAGTCATGTAATGTCTATCTTTAGTTTTTTGGAAAAATAAAATTATCTTTCTAAGTAATACAGTTTTCAATCCTAAAAAAAACCTCGACAAACAAACTTAGTTTTTCGACAAACAACATTTTTTATTTGCCATCCTAACAACCCATTCATACAACTAAAAACTTAAAGCCCAGACTCTGTTCATTTGATTGATTATGCATTGTGTATTTGAATAACAATACAACGCAACACCCTGTAATGCCTTATCTCTAAGTTATTGATCTATGCTCTTTAGTGTATATATAAAATATGTTTGGGAAAGTCCCTGAACATCAGTATTCGCTAGAACAACGGCTTACAGTGTTACTTTATTCTATTTCCCCAAAAAATACTCAAAAATACTGACCACCAGCAAAATACTGCTAAAAATACTGATATTCAAAATCGACGTTAAAAAATATTAATATACTTACTGAATCTGGTCACACTGTTGCCATCTGTGCGAGTCCGACTCGCACTCTCTCTTTATCTCGCATGGAATTTAAAATTTCGCAGCTAAACCTAAATGGCAGACATAATAGCCACCTATTGACCACATCCTACACATTCGAATATACACACATCAAAAGTGTCTAGGGATCAAGCATTTTTGGGCAAAAAAATGGGCAGAAGAACAATGGCGTTTCGTGTGCTTTTCTGATGAGTCTCGTTTTGGTATGAGACCGGATACAAGACGTATACGACACTGGAGAACCCCTGGACGCCAACAGCGATTAAAATCCTGCCAGGAAGTCCATCCTTATAGTGGTGGAACCATCATGGTATGGGTGGGTATTTGGATCGGCGGAAGAACTGAGTTGATTTGGATCAGAGGCAACCTCAACGCTCAAATTTATGCTGAGACGATTGTATCAGACGTCATCGTTCCTCTACAAGTGCAAATCGGTCCCTTATTTCAGTTAATGCATGATAATGCACGACCGCACACCGCAAGAGTTGTAAGACAGACTCTCGCCGCAGCTAACATCAATGTCCTGCCCTGGCCTGCTCAGTCGCCAGACTTGAACCCGATTGAGCATGCATGGGATATGCTACAGAGAAGAGCTCTGCCGAATATGGAGGGTATCCAGTCGCAAGAAGACCTTTTTTTGTTGTTGCAACGAACATGGGCGGCCATTCCACAGCGTGATTTGGATGAACTCATTTTGAGTATGCCAAACCGATGTTCTTGTGTTGTTAGTGTTCGCGGTAGAAACACGGATTATTAATTGTTTAAGTTACCCAATAAAATTTTAAAGAAAACTGTTATTTCAGTCTTTTTTTCGAACTTTTATGTTAGTGGTTCAAATGTCAAAAATCCCTTTATTAGGAAAATGGCAAATTTCTTTATTAATGCAAAGGTGACTTGGTTTATCGTTACTGTGACAAACGAAAACACTTTATTTGATGAATCCTTAAAGAAAATTTTAATTAATATCAATCAGGAGAAAAGTTATTGCAAAAATATATGTTGATCCCTAGACACTTTTGATGTGTGTATTAATAGGTAAAATAAAGCGAGCATTTTTCGAAAAGCTTTTGACAAGGTTGATCATAAACTGCTTATGGATAAAATTGCTTATAACGGTATTCGAGGAAATTTACTGCGTTGGTTCATATCTTATATTTTTAACAGAACACAGAAGGTTGCTATTAATGGGTTTGAATCAGACTACATTAGTGTCTCCTCTGGAGTTCCTCAGGGATCCATATTAGGCTCATTGCTTTTTATTATATTTATTAACGACATTAAAGTCTGTTTCTCTAACTCAAATTTTTTAATGTACGCTGATGATATAAAGATATTCAGGCCATGTAAAAATGCTCAAGACTGCTTGCTTCTCCAGGAGGACCTCAATAGACTCTCTTGTTACTGTACTACTAATAAACTCCAACTTAGTTTGCCCAAATGTAACGTAATTACTTTCACAAAAAACAAAAACCTTTATGAATTTGATTATTCCATAAATAACATTCCGTTGCATAAGGTTGACTCCATCCGTGATCTTGGAGTGATAATAGATTCTAAATTACATTTTGACCTCCATATTGAGAAAATTATTAATAAAGCTTATCAAATGTATGGATTCGTCATGCGATCGTCAAAGGATTTTAAACGTGCATCTACCTATAGAACCTTATACATAACTTTGGTACGCTCTCAATTAGAATACGCTGTCCAAATCTGGAATCCCTTCTACAGCAAATATATAAATCAAATTGAAATGGTGCAAAAAAAGTACTTACGTAACTTGCATTACAAATGTTATCGATCTAGAATTCCATATACTACATTACTAACACGCTATGAACTGTTAAGCTTGGAATCCAGACGCCATCTCCTAATGGTAATGTTTCTACATGGATTATGTAACAATAAATTTGACTGCAGTGATCTCACTAACAAAATATGTTACGTTGTGCCTAGATCTGTATACACTCGCGGGGTGCGAGCACCCCAGCTGTTTTACACTGCAAGGTGTAAAACAAATGCTGGGGTGCGCGCTCCCTTGCGTAGAATACTGGAGTCGTATAACACACACTTCAACGAACTTGATATTTTCCATCTCTCCCAAACTAAATTTAAAAAAATGTTATTTCAGTACCTCGGTTCTTTTGACTGTGTTAATTATTAATTATTCTTAACTTAATTTTATACTTTTATTACCTTTTACTTCTACAAACTTCTTAACTTATATCCCTGATGAGTGATGACCTACTGATTTAAGTCTTGCGCGCTTTCATATAATATAATATGTATAATATTACTTTGTGAACTCTGGTGTGGGTTATACATTTAGTAATAGTTACTTTATCTCTACCTGGTGTAATGTTTAATGTATAACTGTTTTGATGTTCCAATAAAGAAAAAAAAAAAAAAAAAAAAAAATTTCAATAATGAGCAAATAAAATAAATTAACTGACCTAATCTATATCAGGGTAATATCAAATTACAGCTTACGTTGATTTGATATCCAAACTTTCTTCAATGAATACCATATACCTACTTATACAATTTACCCACCTAGCTTTAGGTTATAAATATCTATTGCAATAAAATATGCACTTTAAACCTCTTGAAAGTGTAAAAAGTTCACAAATACTTTTCAATTATGTGGCAAGGGAAATTACATTCCATGGCTGCACCAGCTATATTACAATTCCATCCAGGAACAAATGTCGTCACTTCGTCGGAGTTTGGTCGCAATTCAGATGTGGATGTGAAATTTAGCGGAGAAATCTTTTGATTATTCCTATCATTTGTGGTTGCAACGTCTCGTTCTGATATTCTAGGTTAATGCTTCAATAATTATTATAATGACCACTGTTTTTTATCGTTCAGTTAAATTCGTAAAACAAATACATTTGAATACCTTTATACCTTTACCTTTATCAACTGAGCAAAGTAATAAGAAAATTTACCCCATGTTTTTTTTTAAATTAGGATTTATCTCGCCCCTCATTCCCACCGCTGTGGGTTGACCCTAGGTGAGTCTTGTGAGTCTTGGGATCTTGTGGGGTGTCGTAGGAGGGGATAACTAAAAGACAGGCAGCAGCTTGTTTCTATTGGATTACACCTATACTGCGACGACCAAGATGCCTGCCAAGCGTGGAAATTATGACAACCCCTTCCTTTGGTCAGTCGTGGACGTCTTTTGGCTCATGATGATGATATAGTACATTTTGGTTTAATTAACATACTCTTGGACTATAAATCCGAAAGCGAAAAGATATATTTAATAATTCTGTTTTCATTCCGCACCATACTCATGAAATAATTATAATCTGGCTACACATAGCTGGGCCCAATATGTGTGGAATGACCGTTTTTATTACTGTATTTACGACAATATTTATGGTCTCGTAAATATGTATGGATGTGTTGATACTGGTAATATTGTGAAACGAACCGTGCAGTGCTTACAACAGTTATAAGCTGTAAACAACATTTTGATGGGGAAGAAATACAAATGAACCCTGAACTTGTTGGCGTATGTTTCTATGAATGTAATTTTATTCCCTGAGATATACATACGTCTGATTAATTTATAGTTTTGCAGATTTCTTTAGTAGGGATGTTCATAATAATGACAAAAAACCGGAAAAAGTTTTTGTTTCCATGGTTTGCATACTAATGTGGGTGTTCCACTCTTCATCTTCGTTGATATCAACTTCTTTGTGCCTATTGTCTTATTGTACAACTGATTAAAAACCACCTTTAAGTTGAATTAATAAAACAATATGAGTTTACAGAAAAACTATAAAGAATGAACTCTTATAACATCATCCCTCAAACCGAACACCTAATAGTTCATAATCTCTATGGACTCATTAATTTGTGTCAATCTTTCCAATATATATTTAAATTAGGATTGTTCATGAAAACGGCAAAAACAAATTAAAATATTACGTTTCATCTCACTGTCACGCAGCCCACGCACAAAAAAGTAATTTTATTAAATGGACCGACCATGTATTTTAAAATTTTCATCAACCTTTGATATAGTAAAATATTAATTCTACCAATTTACAGATTCAAAATTCAAACAAGTAAAGTAGTGAATGTAAAGAGTAAAGTAGTAATGTGCACGAACATAATCCTTTATTTCAAAATTTACTAGTTATTAAATATGAAGTGCTGAACACTGACATTGACAGTAACTAATATAACTTATTATTCAATGGAGCATAGCTAAAAGCAGAAGAAAAAGCAATGTATTTTAAAGACGTGAAGGACAATTAAGCCACCATTAACAATACCACTTAAGAAAACCAATCAAGCTCGGCCGCTGCCGAGTGGCCGCAAATGGGCGATTTATTGACGAATTGAGGTCACAATAGGCCGGAAGAAAGGCCGATACGAAAGGATAGTTTATCACCGACACCATTATTCGGACCTTCATTGTTGGACTGGACCCTCCGCTTGTATTGTTACTCCGTTTAATTCCTTGCGGAGTGCTTGACGTACTCAGATTAAAAAGGTAACGACTAGTAGGTAAAATAATGTATTAGTCCTCAAAGCATCCGTATAATTCTACTATACTATATAATTCTACTTAAAAGTAAGTTAAGGTAATCAAATAAATTAAAAATATTAATCTCTCAATGAATTATCAGGCTAAAGTTACAGTAGGCTGGGCCTATTTGCCGCAGTCGTATAGGCGGTGTAGAAGAGTTGAAGATTGGGGTCAATGGCATGATTTGGGAGAGGCCTATGACTAACAATGAACTGATTAAATAATATTATATATTAATAAGTAGAAACGGCAGAGATCGCGATTTGTGGTAGAGTGAGGGAGGGGCTGAGAAAAAAGTATTAAAATTATTTCCACTTTATGCGAGTGCAAATTAGTACTAATCAAAAGAATTACCAATTCAATAAATAGCTTTTGGCGTATGGCCGGAGATTTACTTTATAGACCACTTTGAACCGACTATCCGTAGTTAAGTCAAGGAGTGAATTAGAGGTAATTTGTGGAGACGTAAAGGCGTAGGATAATATCACAGGTAGAAAGATTGGGCAAACAGTCTGGCTTTATCATATAAACTTCAGATTACTGCCGCTTTACTATCCACCCAAAACCGTAGAAAATATGAAATTGAAGACAGCAAAAAAATAATACCATAAAATAAACTATTAATTTTACTGTCAATTGCCTCAATTTTTCAACTCATATCCATGCAATGCAGTTGAAAGTCAGAGCTCCCAGACTGATTTATGCGACAAACTACCATGTTGATAAAACGTCTATTTCGTACATGAAATGTAAGCGATTTATAAAACATATAGGTTCAGTTTAGCTAAGAGGCAAAAATGTTAGTACGCTGTACATGGAACGCTACCACTTAAATAAAAAAAGGCCTCAAGATAAAGTATTTAAGGATAGAGATTCGAGGAATGCTTTTGTTCATAGGGCTAGGTATGGCAAACATTCTAATATTGGGCGCAAACAGCCACACGGAAATTCTGACAACTGGTGAATAAGAATCACCTTTAGGCATTTCTCGAAAAACATCGATATATATCGATGTCGAAAAAGGATAATTTGAGTAGACTGGGTATTAGTACCTGAACTTTACAGATGATGAAGCCAATTAACAACAATTTCAAATAAGTAGTTTCTTTACTCAACATAACCCAGAGTTTGACTGCATTCCCACCTGATGGAAAGCGGCGACACAACGAGGATGGTAAAGCACACTAGTTTATTAAAAGTATTAAAAGTAGTAAAACTCTAACCTTGTTGTCACCTACATCATCATCATTATCAGTTGGAAGACATCCACTACTGAACATAAACGATAATTGGCTACCTGCATCCACCAGTTACCTGTGACGCGCACAATGTCGTCTGTCCACCTAGTGGGAGGCCTGCCTACGCTGCGCCTTCCGGTTCATGGCAGCCACTCGAGAACCTTTCTTCCCCATCGGTTATCGGTTCCTTGAGCGATGTGGCCTGCCAGTTCAATTTACCTACATTATAATCGTAAGGGTGTCTTCGAGCCACGTGTCTCGTTGTCCGAGGATAGAAGGGGGATGATGAAATCAATTGATGTAAGTTCGTGAGCTTGAGCCTGAGGAAGCTGTAGGATCTAGAAAACGGCATTAATGCTCAACGGCTCGGCAATTGTTTACAAATACCTATCCAGTAGCTTCTAAAAATAAATATAATTTGCAAAAATCTAAATCTATTATATGTTAATAATAGTAGTAGAGTTTATATTAAGAATAGAGTACGCGTCTGTCAATGGTACCCTTAAACAAAGCGTAGGCAGGTTTTCCTCCAAGAGGCAAGTGAACTGAACTATTTAAAGTTATATCATAAGTTATATTGATATGTAAGTGACAAGTAGTGATGCGCTCGATCTGTCACAAGCGCAAATGTCGATAAATATAGCTGCTGAGTTAGTAGGTACCTATTGTCGTGTACCTGATATTTATGTATTTAGATGTTCTTACTTTGAAAATAAGCATTCATATTACTTGTACTTATACATATTCTAAGATTACTAAACTATTTCAGAAATCAAATTTCGGACATCACAACGATTTCGACCATTATTCAATGATACAACACAGTGGTAAATGAATTAGATAAACAACCCCATACCTGGAATCAATCGGTTGGATTTTTCAGAGCGCATCGCTGCACGGTGGCGAAGAACTGCACTCGCTGACTGATTTATACGACAATCCAGTCTTTGATATACTACCGTCCGTTTCATTGTGAAATATGTACTGTGGAGTGCGGAACTAGTAGGAAGCTTGAATGGTGTAGCAACTAAGAACACTATTGATTGTATTTTTAGACAGTGTGTAATAATGTTTGTACAAGAGTGGTTGGTCCTTGTGTAATACCAGCTGGTCTCAAGAGGTGAATCATAATATCGGTAACGGTTTTTTACGTATGGGTGCTTTAACTCCAAATATAAATCTGCTAATAAGTAAATGAATTGAGTGTGATTTACCTAAACCATTATACGAAAATTAGAGGAATTACGTAGGATCTGCTGGGAATACAAATACAAATTCCTTTTAGATGAAATGCTTTATGTGGCCTTTTTGGGCCAGCAGATAGATACCATCTTAGAGACTGATAGATTTAGCTAGGTTTAATGACTTTATTTTCTCATAAAAAAAATTGTGAGTTTCCGGTGTGAAAGAAGGTGTATGACATTAGACAGGGACGAGCAATAGAGTTTATATCTAGTGTTTTGGGTGACGCTGGCAGCCAAGCGCAGCTGTCTATACCGGGTCGCTTGCTATCAGGCAAACGCCTTACTTATTGGACGTCTAGCCCGTCTGAGGTTCCCGGGGGGCTATAATGCACCCCCCGGCAGCGGGCTCAAAGGCAGGGCACTGAAGGACACCTAGTGCATATTCCATTGGAGAACCCAGATTCCCCTCTCATGTGCCTATGCGATAGCCGTGAGGGTTTTAGTAGGTAAGAATCCTACATACCTTTTTGACCACCACAAGGTCCTGGGGACCTTTTGAAGGTTTGCACCGCGAGAGCTAAAGGAAAATACACAATGCAGCAGATTGTAACCGAGTCCATCTTCTAACAGGGTTATCTTCCTCTACCGAGGTAGTTACTCTATTAGGAGTCACTGTGATTGCAGCTGATTGACACCGTTGCATCTATTTTGATATCGGTGCAATGATTTCTCTCTTTAATAACTGTGGTACTTTACCAACCAGAACATAGCTGCTCACCATCAGATCACAGGTAAGATTAAGCTTATTAAAAAGTATGAGATAATAGATACGGCAAAATATGGAATATTCAAAATGAGGTTCCAAATTCAAAACATGAATAAAAACGAACTATAATCCCCACGATCCCAGCGCAAACAAAGATAATATTTCTCTTGCGAGTTTGCAAAGGGGATTTCCACATATCCGGGGAAAACGCGAACGTATGACCATTCGGAAATCAGACTTTCAAATACATTCCGGCAGTACCTGAGACCGCAAGAATAAATTTATTCGCATACCTAATCCTTATACTCGTAAGTCTTCGTGTCCGAAAAATGTGGTGGAAATATTATGATATACTTTAAAGTATGTATTATACTCTACCATTAAATAGTAATAAAATCTAACTAGCACTGGGTTAGAATTTATTTTGGAGACGCGGCGGCGGCTGCTAAAGGGAGGATACCACGACCGAATACACTAAAAAACTAAAATTGTGCATGTTCCCCATTAAAACACATACGTATACCTACCTTGTTTAAATAATTAGTATTTGTAGTATTAGTATTTGTATGAGTATTTGTATTTGTTTTTATAGACAAAATGCACATTCATTCACACAAATATTTATTCTGAATGGGAATAGACACATTTTTTTACCTTATTTGTAGGAGTGACACAAGATATACCACCCAAGAAAAAAAAACCTATTAAAATTTTATGATATAATGCACCTATTATAATTTTATTTTCAATTGAATACTTGAACTAGAAGGAAGCCAAAAGGAGAATACAGCTAGGCTGGGCAGCATTCGGAAAACTTCGTCGAGTCTTCTCGTCGCCGATACCGCAATGTTTAAAGACAAAAGTCTTTAATCAGTGCGTCCTACCCGTGATGACATACGGAGCCGAGACGTGGCCACTCACGGTACGACTAGTCCACCGATTCAAGGTCGCTCAGCGGGCTATGGCTCTCCATAGCTATGCTGGGTGTTTCTCTGAGGGACCGAATACGGAATGAAGTAGTTCGCCAGAGAACCAATGTGACCGACATAGCTCAAAGGATTATCCAGCTGAAGTGGCAGTGGGCTGGTCATATTTGCCGAAGAACCGAAGACCGTTGGGGTAAACTGGTTCTTGAGTGGAGACCGCGAATCGGGAAGCGTAATGTAGGACGTCCTGTGACTAGGTGGAGCGACGATATCCGCAGAGCAGTTGGCAGACAATGGATGAGGAGAGCCGAAGATCGGGCTCAGTGGCGTGCCTTGGGGGAGGCCTATGTCCAGCAGTGGACTGGATGTGGGCTGATGATGATGACTTGTAACATTGCAAAACGATATGGTTATTTAATTTGACCATCAACACATCAAAATTTTGGTAAGAAATGTAAGAACTTTACGTACACATGTACCATTTATGTCACACACATAAGTTATACTTTTGAACATGTATTTACATATGTAAATGAGTCTCGACTTAGATTGGCTCAAATTTCAATGTTCATTGAAGTTTGAGTCAATCTAAGTCGAGTTTTTGTGCTTTCATAACATTGTTATCCCAGAGAAAGTTTCGTAACTTTCTCGTTAGCGAAGCTGCGGGTTTTATCTATTAGGTATTATAAGTACGGAAATGTATTTAATGGTACATTAATGAATCAACATGATTTTGCCAGCCAGTGAATGAAAAATGCTAAATTTTAGATCGAACCAATGCCTGATTAAAAGCTAAATGTGCTGAGATAATGGAATGTATAGTTTAATTATGTTGGAATGCATACAATGTTGGAATGAACGCTACAGCATTGAGGTAATGTATGAACTGGTACAGATATAGACAGCAAATACAACAATGCGGTGTGTTCGCGCGCGAATCCAGATTACAACGCGGGACGTGTCACGTGGGGAGAGTACTGGTGGTGAGAAAAATGTTACATTAAAACAAATTGCTTTCTTAATATAAGTAAAATCATTTTCCAAGCATAGCATTTTACAACATCTAGATCCTAGTTATCTATGGACCACTTACATTCTGCACGTATATGTAAAAAAAAATGACCATAATCGTCTAACAGAGCAATGTTAGGGCCCTTATAAATGTTAAAATCCATCAAGACGTTTAGGTTTTGGAATTGCAAGTGTCCTTAAGGCAAGCCTACTTGGCTTGCATTAAGGATACGAAAATTGGGCGAATGCATTGTTTGACTCAACACTGGGTGGAATTTAAAAAAAACATAATGCTCGTAGGTACTAAATACACACATCAAAAGTGTCTAGGGATCAACATATATTTTTGCAATAACTTTTCTCCTGATTGATATTAATTAAAATTTTCTTTAAGGATTCATCAAATAAAGTGTTTTCGTTTGTCACAGTAACGATAAACCAAGTCACCTTTGCATTAATAAAGAAATTTGCCATTTTCCTAATAAAGGGATTTTTGACATTTGAACCACTAACACAAAAGTTCGAAAAAAAGACTGAAATAACAGTTTTCTTTAAAATTTTATTGGGTAACTTAAACAATTAATAATCCGTGTTTCTACCGCGAACACTAACAACACAAGAACATCGGTTTGGCATACTCAAAATGAGTTCATCCAAATCACGCTGTGGAATGGCCGCCCATGTTCGTTGCAACAACAAAAAAAGGTCTTCTTGCGACTGGATACCCTCCATATTCGGCAGAGCTCTTCTCTGTAGCATATCCCATGCATGCTCAATCGAATTCAAGTCTGGCGACTGAGCAGGCCAGGGCAGGACATTGATGTTAGCTGCGGCGAGAGTCTGTCTTACAACTCTTGCGGTGTGCGGTCGTGCATTATCATGCATTAACTGAAATAAGGGACCGATTTGCACTTGTAGAGGAACGATGACGTCTGATACAATCGTCTCAGCATAAATTTGAGCGTTGAGGTTGCCTCTGATCCAAATCAACTCAGTTCTTCCGCCGATCCAAATACCCGCCCATACCATGATGGTTCCACCACTATAAGGATGGACTTCCTGGCAGGATTTTAATCGCTGTTGGCGTCCAGGGGTTCTCCAGTGTCGTATACGTCTTGTATCCGGTCTCATACCAAAACGAGACTCATCAGAAAAGCACACGAAACGCCATTGTTCTTCTGCCCAATTTCTGTGTTCAAGAGCCCATTGATATCGAATCCTACGATTGTGCATTGCTATAGGTGGTACCCGTAGCGGTCTTCGGGAATGAAGGTTCACTTCATGCAAGCGGTTTCTGACTGTTTGGTCGCTAATTAAGTTCCCTGAATAGTGATGAAGCCTCACGGCTAACATCATGGCAGTTATTGTTGGAGCTCTTCGAGTTAAGATTTGAATATATCGGTCTTGTCTCCGTGTGGTGCAGCGATACCGTCCTCCATGGCGCTCAGCCACGGTACCAGTGCTTCGGTAACGTGTCCAAAGTCGACTGATAACACTCTGACTTGTATTCAGAGCTAAAGCCACAGTACGTTGCCGGGAACCAGCTTCTATCATTCCCACGGCTCTGAGCATTTCTTCCCTGCTTAAATGACGTCGCCGCTCCATAATAACGTTGGTTTTAATCAGTAGTAGGGAAACAGTAGCACTAATAATGTCTTCAATGCGTTGTATGTTTTTATAGGGAAAATATTGACAGCTGATTTTCATCTTTTACTCGAATTTGATTCACAGTTCCTGATTCAAATTATGAAATGCACCAAAAAGGATCCATATAAATTTATAAAATCATAAATTTATTACAAAGCCACATCTCAATCTCAAGAAATCCGCTTAAAAATGCTTGATCCCTAGACACTTTTGATGTGTGTATATAAAATCCCCTTCTAGGACAGCCGGGTATAAAGAAACAAGTAGGTACATAATATTTTAAAATCAGTTTCGTTTGTTGTGCTTTTCAATATCTTCTGAAAGCTTCAGCGTACCCACTAATTAAGTGTTCTCGGTAAAAAATACTCTTGCCAACTCTGGTATTTTCCAATTTCCATTAACAAAGCGCCAGTTGCATTCACAGATCCTGGCACTAATCGAATTCCTTTCATCCTGTTTGCAATCTTTTCAATGTAATAAATGAGTAAAGAGGGCTGCTAGAGAACTTTATTTTAATTAGCTCCAGTTTTCAAATTAACAATGGGTATTATTTAGGATTAGGAGTAAGTAATTGGGTTTTCTCAGTGTTAAAGGTACATATTATGTGGGACACGTGGTGTATCCGGGTAAGAATAGCACCCACCGATCTCCTCCCGGTGGGAGTGGGAATGTGAAAATAAAAAGACGGGCGTCTTTCTGTTAGATTACCTACCTAAACTCCGTTTTAGTAGGGATGTATAAATCCTTGGGATTAATGCAATTCTAAGGGTTGAGGCCTTTGCAGTGGGTGTATTTCGGCTGATGATGATAAATTATGTGGTGTTAATCCAACGTGAGTCTAAAATGATTTATAGAAAAATTAATTGAAAAAATATATAATACCCTTTTCTACGAACAAAGGAACGAAACTGTGTTATAGTCCTTATATTATTAACGTATTTAAAGGAAACAAAAATAAACACATCATTATTTTCAGGAACGTCTCATCTACAGCTAAAATATTTACCAGGCTAATGTTTCTCAACAAAATAAACAATTTCTCTGTTCGTGGCATTGTCACAGAGTACATTAATAAGTACAGTACAACTGCGTGTAGGCAGGTTTGTTACTTGTTCGGTGAAGGAAAATGATTATGTTATATTTTCTCCAAAAAACATGTTTTGCTCATTTCAAGTTATAGATTTAAAAAATGGTAGTCGTATATTGTAATCGACTGTACAATCCCAGGGCACACTTTCTCAGCGATGCAACACTGGGATAACTGCAAGTAAAGCAAGCTTCCTGCTCGGATTTCATAATGTATCGCTCGCAGGCAAGACTTTTATAATAATCTTACCCGTCTAATTGCAATTTATGGTATGTCGGCAGCGTTCACTTTTAATGAATGTTGTTGAAAATGTATTACGATATTTTCTCTTGTTACTGTTTTCTTTAAGAATTAAAAGTCTGCTACCGTCTTATTACGAAAAGCAGTTTAACGAAAAACCTCGGCTTAAACTCAGGTTTAAGGAATGATTTTTTTGAGTTTAAACCCAGGTTTACGGAACAATTTCCTGAGTTTAAGCCCAGGTTTATCGTTAAACTGCTTTTTGTAATAAGACGGGCAGAGTTTTAGGTGTATAATAAAATATAATTTTTTATACTACCAAGGTGGCAAGCAAGCGTGCGCCCCGCCTGATGGTAAGCAGTCACCGCAGCCTATAGACGCTAGCAACACCAGAGAAAGTATAAATAGGGAATGAATTACATATACGTTTTGATCGCGACGGTGCATAAAACATAAGTCCTACAAATTATTACAGAAAAAATATTACCCTCATTTTTTTCTGATTTTGTTTTTCCAATTATATTTTCCCAATTTTAAGCAGTGACAGCTTAATTGGCGAGCGCTTGCCTTTGAAACAGGTTCGAACCCCGGCTCGCACCTCTGAGTTTCCTTAACTAATCATGTGCGAATCGTCTTTGTGCAATTGTTATTAGCTGTCGGCGAAGGAAAACATTGTGAGGAAACCTGCATGTCTGATAAAGCCTAACTAACTTTCGAATGACGTTTGAATTCCGCCAACCCGCACTTGGCCAGTGTGGAGGACTACGGCCTAAGCCCCTTAGTCTTGAGGGGAGGCCCGTGCCCAACAGCGGGACAAAAACAAGGGCTGGTATGATTATATACTTCTACAAAACTATAATTTGATGGGACCGGCAACGGGAGAAAAACATGACTGATTATTATGAGAAAATTCCACGGAATAGGCCGTGGAATTGACTCTCAGGTTTTAAGCTCTATATCACGTAACTTACATAATTCACTTAGTTATTCATTCCCGTATTAGAAATTAAAGTTATCTACAAATAAGGTCGCAGCAATGTTATTGCAATGTTAACTTCATATCTACAGTTGAATAAATCAAAGACATCAATGTTTGGACATTTTTCAATATCGCCATAATGAATTCTGTGTATTTGTTCGTTCTCTCCGGAATTCGGAGACGAATGATTTTGCCAGCTCACGTCTTTAAAAAGCCCCGCCTTGAACTCATGTGGTTTGAAGTAGCACTTTTCATCGTACACGTTTTAGCCTTTTCGTTATTTGAAAGAGTCTATGTAAGTCAATTTATGGATTAGGAAAGTGATTTTAAGAGCTCTTTTATAAGTGTTTGGCCTCTTTTACAAGTCTCCAGCAATATGTTAACATTGCCAAAGGTCAAGGGCACTGTACCTACTGAACTATTTAGTTTGATTTTTTTTCAACTAGCTATACATTTAGAACTAAATGTATTACTACCGACTGGAAATATGCCACATTACTGGGTTTAAAGGATTGGATAACTAACTACCTAAGTGTGTAGAGTCGCAGTATAGGGAGTTACCCTAGAAAAAGAAAAAAAAAAGAAAAAAAAACTGTTGTCTTTGGGCAGGCTACAGTCAAACGAACGTTATGTTTGTCTTGTTACAAAAATTATTAATAACTAGCAATTTCCTGCGGCTTCGCCCGCTAATTTTTTACAGAGTTTACCGACCCCTAACAAACCCCCAAAAGATTGTTTTTGAAAATTCGCGAAACACGTATTGATTTATTTTATTTAGAGAATCTTAAATTTCAAGTCATTCGAACCATACAATAATTTTTTTCATACAAAAGAAAACACCCCATTTATCTCCTTTAGGAGTCGAATTTTCAAAAATCCTTTCTTAGTGGATGCTTACGTCATAAGAAGAACATACTGTCCAAATTTCAGCTTTCTAGGTCCAGCGGTTTGGCCTGTGCGTTGATGAGTCAGTCAGTCAGTCAAGACAAGTAATTTTATATTGTATAGATGTAGGAAAAAGGATAGTGGATAAAATATTTAAAAAAAATTGAACCGACTTCAATAACACTAAAAAGTATAAAATAATTTAAATATTAAAGAAGTTGGTGTTAGCGTACCTGCTGTGTATATTTGACACCAATTTCAGTAATATTTAAATTATTTTATACTTTTTAGTGTTATTGAAGTCAGTTCAATTTTTTTTTTGTAATATTTTATTTTATACTTTTTAGTGATATTTTCATACATAAAGATTGAACCATCGAAGGCGGTAAAATTATCTAGGTATGACATCATTATGATTTCACATTATCGTTTACATACTTTTACATAATTCATGTTTCTTCAGAAACTCAGAAACAATTTATCCGATCGTAATGAAATTTGCATGGAATCATCATAGTAGTTTACTCTCTCGAATAAAATAAGAATCATCGAAATCGGTTCATATTTGTCAGAGAAATGTAAAGGAGAACATCAGTTTTATGGTTTTTACCAGATAAATTCCTCCATATCATTCATGGTCCTCCAGGAAGTTCTTATCCGGTTGTGATAAAATTCATACAGGTTCATTACAGTGGTTTCTTCTTTCGAATAAATTCGACCATTTTTGTCCTTAAAAAGCGACATAAAGTCATCTATATAGGCTTTCCTGCAGCTTTCCTGCGCAGTCAACATTCTTGTTTTTTCAGGAACTACTTATTACTAAGCAATATTTTTTTTTATGGGACCCAATTAACGGATTAAAGAATGGATGGAAGAAAGATTTTTTCCAATCGGTTCATAATTGCCAGAGTTATGCGCGTACATACATAGAAAAAAAATATATATACAGACGAATTGAGAACCTCCTCCTTTTTTGTCGGTTAAAAATATCACTTCCTAAATTAATAGCTCGTCTGATGAAGTAGGTTTCTACCTTTTTTATACAAAACACCACAGTCATATTAATTGTAGTTCCTTAAAGTTGGATTGCTTTGTCGGTAGAGAGATAAACATGTAGCTAAGTTCGTTTAATCACTAATTATACTCGCTGCCTTGTTCTTTGTCGGAGATTAGATATACACGTGTGTATACGAGTAAGGTCTATGCTTGGAGTTTCTCTTAAAGATCGAATTCGGAACGAAGTGATCAGACAGAGAACCAAAGTTATCGACATAGGCCACCGGATTAGCAAGCTGAAGTGGCAGTGGGCTGGCCATATCTGCCGTAGACCCGATAATGAGTGGAGACCGCGAGTTGGCAAACGCAGTGTGGGACGTCCGCCAGCGAGCAGAAATTGGATGAGGAAAGCCGAGGATCGTAGTCAGTGGTGTGATATTGGAGAGGCCTATGTCCAGCAGTGGACGACTGTAGGCTGATGATGATGATACGAGTATCTCTTTAGACCATTATGCGTTTAGTTTAATTCTCTAAGCTTTGGACTAAGCAGCTCGCATAATTATTATGATAGAACTACACCTACAGGTAAGTTTATTTATTCACGAACTCTCTGCTTATTTTAAAACCTATTTATATAATTATAGATAGATAGATAGATAATTCTTTATTGTTCCACCATTATTAAAAAACACAAAAATACAAGAAAAAAAAAACAGTAAAATAGAATGAAACAATGGGCGGCCTTATCACTAAAAGTGATCTCTACCAGGCAACCTTTGGATGGAGAGGAACTATGAACTGCAAGGCGGGGTTGTTTATACAAACCAATTATAAAAGAGAAAAAAAAAAAATACATAACTATAAACAATAAAATACATAACAGCAAAATAATATATATATAAATATTAGTATAATACATAAATATTATATTTGATAGAAACAAATATAAATAACCAACAATAATAAATAAATACTTAAATGCAGCCGGCTAATATCAATATAAAATTCATAGGGATAAATAAAATGCTTTCAAACGATCTTTAAAGATAGGCAGAGATGGTGCATGTCTAACAGTGACCGGTAAGGCATTCCACAGACGAACAGCTTCTACTGTGAATGACTTATCGTAAAACGAACTATTATGAGAAGGGAACATAAGAGTGAGATTTTCTGATGACCTCAAACAGTGGGAATCATTGCCGAGAAAAACAAAACGTTCCTTTAGGTAACGCGGAGAAAAAGGATTAAATAGTATATTATAAAGAAGAGACAGGATGTGCGTATTCCGACGAAGACGAATAGGAAGCCACTTGAGCTTAGAACGAAATTGAGAAACATGATCATATTTGCGCAAACCAAATATAAATCGTATACAAAAATTTTGAAGACGCTCAAGTTTATTAAGCTGGTCCTCTGTAAGATCTAAATAGCAGATGTCAGCATAATCAAGAATTGGAAGTAATAGGGATTGAGCTAGAACAATCTTAGTGGCAGTGGGAAGAAAGTTACGGAGTCTTTTTAACGAGGCTGCAGCAGCAAACAACTTCTGGCTAGTAACTTGGAGTTGAGGAACCCAACTCAAGGTGCGATCAATTAAGATTCCTAAATTTTTACACGATTCACTAAAAGGTATTAATTCCCCATCTAAATTGACACTAGGAATCGTTCTCCAGTTTACCCTTGAAATCAATCGCGAACTACCCACTATCATCGCCTTAGATTTTGCAGGATTAACTTTTAAGCCAAATTTTTTGCTCCACTCGGTTATAAGGAAAAGATCATTATTAACTACCCTAATACACTCTGGTAGTTCATCCAATGAAGCACTAGAATAAATTTGTAGATCGTCTGCATATAGGTGGTACGATGAAGATAGATTTTGCGAGACAGAGTTTATAAAAATTGCGAAAAGAAGTGGAGAAAGGACACCACCTTGAGGGACGCCAGCAGTCGTATCACACCAAGAAGAGAAATCCTCATCCAGGCGAACCCGCTGCCTGCGCCCATAAAGATAACTGTAAAACCAATCGACAACCGCAGGAGATACATTCATTGAGCGAAGTAAGGCCAAGAGAATGTCAAAATCAACCGTATTGAACGCATTACTGAAATCCAGCAATATAAGTACAGTAAGTTTGCCATTGTCCATGGAATGACGTATATCATCAGTGACCTTGACGAGTGTAGTAGTCGTGCTATGGCCCGGGCGGAAACCTGATTGTAAAGGGTTTAAAAGATTGTGACAATAAAGGAATTTACTAATCTAATTATACTAAAACGTTCATTCATAGCGATTACTTATAGCACTGAGATGTGGTTTTTAACTGCTGGCCTTTCAGAGACACACAATGAGCTTTGAACGAGCTATGCCCGGAGATTCGGAGTATCCGGACTGAGAAATTTCGACATACGAGAAGCTCTCAGTATTTGCAAGTTAAAGTGGCATTGGGCAGGCCACATCGCTCAAAGAACCGATACCCGATGGGGAAGTAAGGTTCTCGAGTGGCAACTACAAACCGGAAGACGTAGCGTAGGCTGGCCTTTCGTTATGTGGATCAACGATATTGTAAGAGTAAAGATGGATGCAAATGGCGTCGTTCATTGTAGCATTCAAAGGGGGGTGCGTTTGGTCAGCAGTGGAAGTATTCCTGCTGATCATTATCAGCCGGAAGATGTCCACCGCTGAACATAGGCCTCCCCTTGCACCGCCACAATGAACGACAGCTGACTATATGCATCCACTGGTTGCCTGCGATTGCACAATGTCTTCAATCCACCTAATGGGAGGCTTGCCTACTCGCCACTCGAGAACCTTTCCTCCCCAACGGTTACATATCGATTTTTCGAGCGATGTGTCAACTTCAACTTACAGATTCTGAGAGCTATGTCGGTGACCTTAGTTCTTTAGCGAATTTCCTCATTTCAAATTCTATCGCGCAAAGAAACTCCGTGAATAGCCTCTCTCCGTAGCTGTTTGTATGACTTTTAACTTTTCTAAACAACCAGTATTTGTAAAAAAAATGTCACTACTCATAATTATGTTGATTCATAGTTAACGCTTTTATCGATAGTAGTGATGTGGTATACGTGTCATTTATTTCCCGCCGTATGTTCAATTAAGCCAATTATGTTAATGTAGGCAGAGCGCTAATTTGCGGTCAGGAGCAAACCCAGTTAACGATTATAGTTATTGGCTTTTTGGATGTTCTTACTATATGGTAGGCCTTGTGCATGTTGCACGTCCAGGTAGGTACCACCGCAGTGTCAGATATTCTGCCGCCAAGCAGCCGTGTGTAAACCTTGCTGTATTTCGGCGTATAGGGCACTGTAGCTGACATAAAGAACCGGACACAAAGAATTAATATCTAATGCCTTAAGGGTCGGCAACGCGCTAGTGATTCTCCTGATGTTGCTAGCGTCTATAGGCTGCGGTGACTGCTTACCATCAAGCGGGCCGCACGCTTGCTTGTCTCCTTGGCAGTATAAAAAAAAAACAAATATGCAGGCGCTAGAAATAGTTTAATAATTCTCGTTAGGTTACGGTCGGGACAACAAGTTGACATTCCTAATAAAAAAAAACACATCTCCGAATTATAATTGCGGGGCTATTGAGGGCGTAGAGAATATATTGATGGAATGTGTCCAGATCGAAACATTTAGGTAAAAATAAATTTCGGCAATAAAAACAATGAGGGCATTGTTTTTTTTGCCGAAATTTTTACTGGATTATATTGGACTCATAAATTCAATCTTATCTGGTCCAATGTCCTAAGAAGCTGAAATAAAATTATGACAAATGCCGATCTAGGTTTAGTCGAACGCCAATTTGTTGTGTATTTAAAATAACGTTCATATTAACGGGACGATATCGCCGATCGGCGGCAGTCTTTTCGAAAAAATAAAAATGTGCGCAACAAACCCCTCATTATTGCGTCTGATTTGAAATAATGAGCCGATAATAATATTAAGGTCTGTTCATGTTGATGCAGAATCGAGTCCGCACTGTTCCGCTCGCGACCGCACTTTCCGACAATCATAAATTCTCAAACGTCCCCCGGGCTGCTGTAATTGAATATGAATAATTTATATCCGTTCATTCATCGTTTTGCATAAGATAAATTGATTCGAATATTATATTTTACACTTCGAACGGATAAGATTTACGATGTCTTAATTTCTTGTTGGTTGGCCGAAATTTTATATCTTTGTAACAAGGTATAAAATAACAGTCAAAACTTGCGCGCGGGACGGCCAAATATTGCATTCACTTTTTACAATTAGCTATTAATTACAACGTTTTTTGTAATTATACTTATACGAGTATCTTCGCCATTTTACATGGCAGATAAAATTCACTATTTAATTTTATTAATCTTGTATATATCTATGTAAGTCATGTCCTAGCAAGCTCACAAGTTTATTCTAGAAAACTTCAAACTTAGTTTTTCAACGGGCAGCAGCGTCTTTCTATTGGATTGCCTACCACCTATACTGCGATCTTCAAGACGCCTGCCGAGCGTAGGGATTATGGCAACCCCTCCATTATAAAGGGAAGGTCTTTGTTCAGCAGTGGTCGCGGAGTGAATAATATGAATAATATATATATACCTCAATGTTTACAGTCAGGTGAAAGACGTACTTGTCTAGTCACGAAATTGTACTTTACATATAGAACAATGAAGCTTCTTCTTAAATCGCACATTTCGAATGGATACTGACAGTATTGTTTCACTTGAAAAGTCAACAGCACGTAACAGCAAACACCTACAGAGGCACTTTATCAAGTAAATACAAAAAAAAACACATCTCATAGAATTTTATTCGAACAGACGTCGCTATAGTTTTTGCGATACAGATTTAGGGATCGGTAGGAACGAAGTTTTTTTCTATAATATCTTTTTTTAGAAAGATTGCACTGTGGTGTTGAAATATCTTTTTTTAGAAAGATTGCATCATAATAATAATAATATTTTATGTAGTAAGAAAAAAGTAGTATACCAACCAACTTATCTGTCCGCCTATAACTGTATCGATGGGTGGTAGCAAAAGGAAGTAAAATCTATGACTTATTTGTGTAGACAGTAGTGCTACAGACAATTACTGTACTGTACAATACAGACAATGTATTTTAAATACACATACACACCCCCCCCCCCCACACACACACACACACAAGCACACACGTATCATCTCGTTCTGATCAAATGAAAAATATACGATTTAGTTGATTTACGATGATATAAGCATTCGATTCTATTTCCAGCGTCCTTTCTCATACAAATATTACGGAACCCAAATATATTACCTATCGAGAACGCATGACCGATCTTCTTTTTTTACCCACCGAAGCCTTTTACAATTCAATAGAGAGAAATGTAAATGAAATAGAGACGGAGTTATGCTTCGCTCGTCAATAGATAAAAGAGGGTTTGTTCTAAATGACAATGTTTTTTTTTATTGTTAGACTATACTTTTTTACGGTATCGGTGGCTTTTGTCGGTTGTATTTTTAAAATTTTGTACTTTTAATAACAAGGAAGGAGAAGAGAAATAAAGGAAAATATTGTTGGTACAATTTTTATTTGCAAGAAATTTCATCCAGCAGAACTTTTGCTGCTACCGCAGCGCCTCCTGAAACAAACATCGAGGACATAATTTTTACTTATTTACATACATAACTAGCGGCCCGGTACGTGCTTCGCTAAGTATTTATAAAGTGAAATATTAAAAACATTTAATTGGAACATCAAATTCATTTATTCAAACAAAAAATGGCATTTTTCCTTCAATTAAAAAATAATAAATCAAATTAAAAACAAATTGCTACATTAATAGTGGTTCACAATATGTTTATACGAACCACGTCCAAAATAAAATTACCGCATGAATGACATAACAACATGATTTTCCTGTCAACACTAAAAAAGTTTTAATTCTGAAAAAAAGTTCAATTTGACAGCAAAATCCCCATTTACAAAATTATCCGCCATTTATTGAATTAGTTTGTTACAAAAAATGTGATAAATGAAGAACCGCTCTACTGATTTTGTGCAAACTTCACATAAACCATCTACTAAATAGTCCGGACAAAGCATAAACATTTGGTATGGATAGGTGAGCCCGTTCTTGAGTTATAAAATTACAACAAAAAGTGGCATTGATTTTTATATATTGTATAGATAATAATATATAGATATAGATAACGAAATAATTAGATTTTATTTACATATATACTTAAAGTAAAAAAAAACTTCCTCTAAGTCGTCGCCGCACTGGGAGGGAAAGATATCTAAAAAACTGGCAGCGTTTCCTCTTTGTGTCCCTTATACGTTGGCAGAAAAAGCTACCAGCCCGACGGTCCCATAAGACTGATTAGTTTGGATTGGAGGTAATATGCGTATGGTAGAGTCCTACCACCTATACTGCGATCCCCAAGGCGCCTGCCAAGCGTGGGGATTATGACAACCCCTCCCTTCTAAGGGGGAGGCCTTTGTTCAGCAGTGAACGAGTTTCGGCTGCTGATGGGAGGTAATACGTACATCAATACTTGTTTGATTTTTAATGGTTACAAACATATTACCATCTATTATAATAATAATAATAATATCTTGGGACAATCCACACACGGTTATCCGATCCCAAACTAGGCAGAGCCTGTACTTTGGAAACCAGACAACTGATACTAATACTTATATACTTTTATTTTTTTTGTAAATACATACTTATATATAGATAAATAACACCCAGACACTTGGTGGGAATCGAACCCACGACCCATCGGTTAGCGGACAGGGTGTCTAACCACTAGACCAACGGGCCCGTCAATAATAATAATATTATATAACTGGGTTCGATTCCCACCAAGTGTCTGGGTGTTATTTATCTATATATAAGTATGTATTTACAAAAAAAATAAAAGTATATAAGTATTAGTATCAGTTGTCTGGTTTCCAAAGTACAGGCTCTGCCTAGTTTGGGATCAGATGACCGTGTGTGGATTGTCCCAAGATATTTTTTTATTTTTTATTATTTTATTATAACTCCCAAAACTGTAAAAGAAAATAAATAAATAAATAACTGCATCGTCGTTTACCAGCAGGATTATGGTCAAAACTTAGCTTTTGTTCATTAAAGAACAATCTACTTACATAATTCTATTGTAATTCCTCAAATACTAGTTGATTTATTTATATTAGTCATGTTAATTTTACTAAGATCTTTTTAATCCTCCTCCTTTTGTATTTCAATTAGTTTCCGGTTCTTACACAATTTAGTGTTTCTTTGGGACTCACCGAAGCTCACACCTTGGTATCTTCATTTATGACCACTGTAGATCCCGGATGAGTGGTGGAATTAATTCCATTAAAAAATACTCATTTGTTTTACTTAGTTTTCGTAATCAATAGGAAATTAATTACGTGTTTAACATTGCAACGATCACACTTTCGATTGGCAAAATTAATGCCCAATTTTTGGAACAGTTTGACCACTATTTACTCCAAAACAAAATATTGCATATAAATAAACAAAAGTCAATATACACACATCAAAAGTGTCTAGGGATCAACATATATTTTTGCAATAACTTTTCTCCTGATTGATATTAATTAAAATTTTCTTTAAGGATTCATCAAATAAAGTGTTTTCGTTTGTCACAGTAACGATAAACCAAGTCACCTTTGCATTAATAAAGAAATTTGCCATTTTCCTAATAAAGGGATTTTTGACATTTGAACCACTAACACAAAAGTTCGAAAAAAAGACTGAAATAACAGTTTTCTTTAAAATTTTATTGGGTAACTTAAACAATTAATAATCCGTGTTTCTACCGCGAACACTAACAACACAAGAACATCGGTTTGGCATACTCAAAATGAGTTCATCCAAATCACACTGTGGAATGGCCGCCCATGTTCGTTGCAACAACAAAAAAAGGTCTTCTTGCGACTGGATACCCTCCATATTCGGCAGAGCTCTTCTCTGTAGCATATCCCATGCATGCTCAATCGGGTTCAAGTCTGGCGACTGAGCAGGCCAGGGCAGGACATTGATGTTAGCTGCGGCGAGAGTCTGTCTTACAACTCTTGCGGTGTGCGGTCGTGCATTATCATGCATTAACTGAAATAAGGGACCGATTTGCACTTGTAGAGGAACGATGACGTCTGATACAATCGTCTCAGCATAAATTTGAGCGTTGAGGTTGCCTCTGATCCAAATCAACTCAGTTCTTCCGCCGATCCAAATACCCGCCCATACCATGATGGTTCCACCACTATAAGGATGGACTTCCTGGCAGGATTTTAATCGCTGTTGGCGTCCAGGGGTTCTCCAGTGTCATATACGTCTTGTATCCGGTCTCATACCAAAACGAGACTCATCAGAAAAGCACACGAAACGCCATTGTTCTTCTGCCCATTTTTTTGCCCAAAAATGCTTGATCCCTAGACACTTTTGATGTGTGTATTATCCCGTATAATTTACTATTACATACCGCAGATTTATATTAGACTAGCTGACCCACGCAGCTCCGCCTGCGCTATTTTTACGTTAACGAAACTTGTAATAACAGTCATTCGCATCGAATACATAACCTCCTTTTTTATAGTCGGTTAAAAACTGGGACCCACTTTTTACTTGCTCTCCGAAGCACGGACCCGTTTAGTTCAAATGGCGTTAAACGGTCACCCATCTATTTAATGACCTTACCTAACGTTGCTTAACCCGATCGATTACAAAACCTTGATAACAACTCTCTATGAGTGTTCCCTTACTAATATTTATTATATTATAAAGAAAAATTGATAAAATCTAACCAAGCGTATAACCAAGTACCCATTTTGACTTTAATCCCCTCTCCCAAAAGAACCGTGCTAGATTACGGGATAAAAAGTATCCTATGTCCTACCTCGTAGTAAAATCTCAAGTCATGCCAAGTTTCATTTGAATCCATTCAGTAGTTTCAGCGTGATGCTCAGCCGTGATAGACAGACAGACAGACAGACAGACAGACAAAAATTTAAAAAATTACATTTTCGGCCTCAGTATCGGTTATAGAATGCCCTCCAAATATAACTTTCAAAATATCTTCAATGTACAGAATTGGACCTGTTACAGTTTTATTATAAGTATAGATTACCCGTTATCCAAGTTTCTCGCAGAATTTTCAAATATATACGGTCAGAATATATTGTGTGAATATATCGTGGTTATACGAATATAAATTTTAAACGGTGCGATTATGCGATTTCTGAATCATTTGAAAGATTTACAACGAAAAATATAGTTTGAATCTCGATTTGGCTGCTTCAATGGACTTTTGCTGGGTAAATGTAAATAAAGGCTATCCTGAGACAGATTTAGGGTTTCTAAAAATGTTTATAAATGTGTATAAATGTTTACTTTTATAGATTGCTACCTGATATAATCTCTTACAGCTGAATGATTTCCATAGTGGCATTTGCTTTTGGGAAATCTTTAAATCTGTATTGCTGTTTGAAAAGAAGGGTTTATCTGATAATTATCGTTTTTGGACCCGACTTCAACACTGTACTTTATCTGTGACATTAATAAATAGACCTTCTAAAGTGCAGGCGTCACTCGTCATCATTAGCCGGAAGACGTCGACTGCTAAACATAGGCCTCCTCCTTGATGGGGGTTGCCATAATCCCTTGCTCTTAGCAGGCATCTTAGGCATCGCAGTATGTGTATGAGACAGATGTTAAACAGGACACGCTGCTGCCCGTCTTCTGCTTTTCCCTTAGTCACATCCTACGACATGCAACAGGAGGAGATGAGGGGTGCAATTCTTATCCGGAAATCCCATGGGCAACGATGAGGCGTCTCTCATCCGATCATGTTGGACTGTATTTTCTTCTTTACCAAAGTAGCCATGCGAACTGATTACCATTTAATCCAGAGCTTAAAAAAAAATTACGTCAAAAGAGTTCCTATTTCAATACACAGCTTATGTAATTATCCAATTATTTTCAAAGTCCGCAATCCAAGCGGACTTGATCACACTTAAAACGATCAAATTAAACCCTTTGCAAATGAATCATAACGAGTGACAGTAACGGAGGCCTTTCAATTTGACGGACCGTACTTTGATATTGAGCCGCTTGAAATATGAGCATTAAATCTTTTACAAGCGAGATTATGATTTGGAATTGTATTTTATATCCGAGGGGTTTCTGTGAAAAGTAATTTCAAGTGTAGTTAGTAATTATTTATGAGGGTTCTATGTGATGTGATTTGCTAATCAGCTAAAGTTAAAATGAAAGGCTATGAAAGCATAATTTGTATTATTATATTGTTACTGTAATTGTAAAACTCTATTGTTAATGTTCTGTGGCAAGTAGTTTTAAAGTTGTGAAGTTGAGGGTATGCAACTCAAAATTCTTACTGAGTAATATAGCCGGAATCAGTAATTGGTACGGACAACGTCGTACATGCTGGAATGTTACAAACAAATTAATAATTTGTTAAGTATTTTAAAAATAACAAGCTGGTAGGTAATATTCGTAATGTGTTATGAATTCGTTGTTGTAATGTCATTCATTCAATGGTGGGGGATAATTTCTGGTAGTGTTTAAGGCGGAATCGCATTGTATTTTATTCATTCGATCTATGCGCGTGGTCGAATCAACACGCGGCAAGTACTTCAGTGTTTTGCTCAGAAACTATAACTAATAATATATACGCATACTTTAACTGATCTACTTATTATTACTGCGCTACTTATAATCCTGTTATGAGTATTCGAGTCTTTTCTCGTTCTTCATATCAAAATACAGCAATATTTATTCACTTTAGATATGCGGAAGAATACTTCACGAAGGATAATAACACAAACGAAGGAAGAAAGCACACTTCACATACTTCACGAAGGATTCCTTTGTAATAGCCGTAGGTTTTCCTTTATAATAAATAAATAAGTATGTATGCTGTTAAATACAAAGGTTATTTTTGTATAGATATTTTGTATAAGTATAGATCTAAACAAAAAACAAAATCAGTCATGGGATACTCATCCCAACTTACCGGTAGTTGTGGTATAGTATACGGGTATGCTACCCCGGCTTCCTTAGCTAACTGTCCTATCCCTTGCCCTCCTGGGTGGTAATATCCTACTATTCCTATTTTCTTTTTACACCACCTATCCTTCTCTTTCCCTCGTTATTCGTGAGAACGCAATGGTTAATGGGCAATGGTTGACGGGCCCGTTGGTCTAGTGGTATGTGACCCTGTCTGCTAACCAACAGGTCGTGGGTTCGATTTCCACCAAGTGTCTGGGTGTTTTATCTATATAAGTATGTATTTACAAAAAAAAAGTATATAAGTATTAGTATCAGTTGTCTGGTTTCCATAGTACAGGCTCTGCCTAGTTTGGGATCAGATGCCCGTGTGTGAATTGTCCCAGGATATTATTATTATTATTAATCATAAATAATTGAATTAACCAAAATGGCGGCGATGTGGTTCGCCGCCTATCACGTCTCGTTTCTCACGGGGGCGAAAAGCGGCCCATGAGCTCTGCCTACGGGAAAAAGGCGTAAATATTTGTATGTATGTATAGATCTAAACGAGCAGCTTTTTAACGAGCGGTAAATCTAACCCATGTTATTTTTCGGCCCACAAAACGTCACTATGCAAAGAACCACCTTGAATGATTGCTGCGTTTTTGCATCAAATAAGTAATATACCTAAAAAAACAACAGAAACTTTAGCATTTTATAGCAATAGTAAAACTCAATATTCTGTTTCATAATATTACAATTCATTCGCTTATCGAACATTCGCCGCATGTTATTATAACTGAAATTCTCTCTAGCATACGTTTTAATTAACATCGGTTGTTAATTTAGCTCGACTTGTTCAATTACGAGCGTTTGTTTTTCGAGCAGTACAATTTTGAAGCTAATTTGTTGCTGTCTAGCCATTTCATTACGTCGTCATCTGATAAATTTAGCCACGTTTTATAATTACTTTTTTTGCAATTTTTTTTTTCTAGCTTTTGACGAGACGCCAGTCTATACTGGTGGTCGACTGGTCATTGCCCTGCCGCTCGTCACACGAGACATTAGTTATTAAGTCTCTTGTGTCCGGTTATTTTAAAACGTTTACACAAGTAGCAGCTTAAGGGCAAAATATATGACATCTAGTCTTTTTACCTACCTGGATGGCCCCTTGCTCAAGGGACCTTTCACCTAGTAAAGAGTTTACCTGGGGTTTCTTAGAATGTTCTATTAAAGTGGAGCATATAGTGGGAAGGTGCGGACCTTTGAAATATTTAATAGGTTTGGGGTGTTACCTTACAGTTAGACTTTAGACCGAAGCCGGAGCGTGTTCAAGTGATATTAATAATAATAATAATATCTTGGGACAATCCACACACGGTCATCCGATCCCAAACTAGGCAGAGCCTGTACTATGGAAACCAGACAACTGATACTAATACTTATATACTTTTTTTTTTTTGTAAATACATACTTAAATAGATAAACAACACCCAAACACTTGGCGGGAATCAAACCCACGACCCATCGCTTAGCAGGCAGAGTGACTGACCACTAGACCAAGGGGCCCGTCAAATATTGTGTTACTGCAGAGTGGTATATTACTAGTCCCTATGCTAGCGGCTTAGGACCCTTTCCTCCCTATTACAACAATAGAAATTCTAATAAAATTGACACAAAAAGCACTATAATATACACATAAACAAACTTTAGTGTTGTCATAAATTTGTATGAAATTGGACATGCACATCCTACAAACAAACTCACAAACACACACACACACGCGCGCGCGTATGCACACTCCTAATTTAAGTTGTATAGCTTCCTACCTATAACTGCATAAGATACTTTATTTGTAGATTGGAAGAAGACACTGAATCCTGAAACGCAGGTATCGTATACCAAGCTCTGGAGTCGGGGCCTCAATGTAAGTGACTTTGTATTTTATGCCAATAAAGAACTTTTATTTATTATTATTATTACAGCCTGAACAGCGATCTTTTTGGAATAGATATTTTTTTATTTTGCCCGTGTGGTATCTGGGATCGTGCAAGGTGATTAAGGGAGACAAGAAGACGGGCAGCAGCGACTTTCTATTGGGTAATCCAATAGAAAGCCGCTGCTGCCGTCAGGTACGTAAGTACCCCAAGACGCCTGCTAAGCGTGGGGATTATGGCAACCCTTCCCCTCTCCTTTAAGGGGAAGGCCTTTATTCGGCAGTGGACGTCTTCCGCCTGATGGTGGTATATTTTGTGTTGTTCTGTGTGGTTTACTATCCACGGCGGCATTCCCGCTTACAATCAGGCGGGACTACTGCCAGCCATCAGCTTGACAAAGAAGACTGGATGACCTTATGATCTCTGGATTTATTTGACGTATGTTTCCCTAAAATATGATCAATTACATCTAACTCAAATTATTTCAACTCATGAGCTGAATCTTAATATCAGCCTCGCATAAAATATGTATGTATATAAAAAAGCAAAGAAATAAAAGATAATATTCCTATATCACAATCACGTACCTACTCAACTAATAATAAAACTCATCGTAAAAACTTTATAAACAATCCTTCATCATCACGTATGGTTCTCCCTTTTTATACAGCGACACTCCAAAGGGCCATTCTGTATTCATTAAACAACTCGAAACTCAACAAATGAAAGTCCTTCGACGGCTTGTCACAACCACCACACATGCTAACTTCAAAGCTCAAGCAAAAAGTTGGCCACAGCGTCCACCTTTAACTTAAAACAGTCATTGTTCCATATATACTGGGGTGACATTTTCACTGTAGATTCAGAGATCCTCGGTGTAACAAATAAATAGTCCCGTAATATGATTTGAAGATGTTGTACAAATATTAAATGTCTCAATGGTCCGATGTTCACTAGTGTAATATTAAACATGTTTAAACAATTTAAACAATGTTTAATATATTCTGGGGTTAAGGCAGATGAAGTAATAAAATGAATATTTTTACGGATTATGTTAAGGTTTATTTTAGACTTTTATCATTCCTGAAGTTTCAAATTATTTCTTATCCTTATAATAAATGTTTTACGTGATGTTATTGTAACTTTAGTTAAGTTAGGAGATTAATAGACATTTAAAGTCTTTTACCTGAAACTTCTCCTAATATTTTGTTTGTTTTACGATTGAACTATATATAGACATATAGACGTGTACCTTAGCAGTATGGTCAAAAAATATAAATATGCACTTATTGGCAGTGCAGTAGGACGAGTCCGGCCTGCTAGATGACTGGTTGGCAGCCTTCCTCAGCCTCACCAGGTATTATTGGTATTTTTCTCGGTTGAAATTTGTTTATTTTATTTTTAAATTTTATTACTATTTTTATATTTTTTTTATATTTTATTTTTGTTGTGGAAATAAGTATGTACTGAAGAGAATTTATTTTCACAGTATAATATTATTTAAGTAGAATTTAAGGTCGAAATGGCATCAAAATGTCACAAGGGCTAATCCTGAAAAACAGCGCTGGACCGGGATATGTATTCCGGTGCAGCAACATGCTGAGTGGTTAGCTTCATTTGCCGGAAATGGACGTACTTACACGTTTTATTATTATTTTATAATTTTTCTAAGTTTTTCCGGCGAATAAATATTCTTTATTTATCCTATTTTTATAATCTTTAATAGGATCCGCTAAGGATCCCGTTAGTTAATTACAATGTGTAATATTTGCGTAAATATTACCTTTAACTAAAATTTCATTTACTTAGTCCTTGCTTTATTTTAGGGGCTTTTTATGCCATAGCTCTTTTCCTGTTATTTTGCACTCCTTTAATTACATATAGTAATTCAGTCTTTTACCTGAAACTTCTCCTAATATTTTGTTTGTTTTACGATTGAACTATATATAGACATATAGACGTGTACCTTAGCAGTATGGTCAAAAAATATAAATATGCACTTATTGGCAGTGCAGTAGGACGAGTCCGGCCTGCTAGATGACTGGTTGGCAGCCTTCCTCAGCCTCACCAGGTATTATTGGTATTTTTCTCGGTTGAAATTTGTTTATTTTATTTTTAAATTTTATTACTATTTTTTATATATTTTTTATATTTTATTTTTGTTGTGGAAATAAGTATGTACTGAAGAGAATTTATTTTCACAGTATAATATTATTTAAGTAGAATTTAAGGTCGAAATGGCATCAAAATGTCACAAGGGCTAATCCTGAAAAACAGCGCTGGACCGGGATATGTATTCCGGTGCAGCAACATGCTGAGTGGTTAGCTTCATTTGCCGGAAATGGACGTACTTACACGTTTTATTATTATTTTATATTTTTTCTAAGTTTTTCCGGCGAATAAATATTCTTTATTTATCCTATTTTTATAATCTTTAATAGGATCCGCTAAGGATCCCGTTAGTTAATTACAATGTGTAATATTTGCGTAAATATTACCTTTAACTAAAATTTCATTTACTTAGTCCTTGCTTTATTTTAGGGGCTTTTTATGCCATAGCTCTTTTCCTGTTATTTTGCACTCCTTTAATTACTATATCTTTTTCAATAACCCCCAATATTTTTCATTCTCCATGTCCCTACACTAGCATATCCTTTTCAACGACCATAATTTTCATAACTAAAACTATTTATATCAGATATTCATTTTCAAGCTCTGTCTATTCAGCATTTTTATAGCTGCCATCAACGCTTATATAACAAGTAACTACACAATCGTAATCAGTACAGAATCATCTCAGAATAGACACGATTCCCGCTCCACCAGCGTTTTTTTCCTAACAGCCTTGCGGTTGACAGACTTGACGCGGGTCGGCTCCTAAAAAAGGGGTACATCGAACAAACACAGATGTTCCATTATGAAGTCTGAGGAGTTGGTCAAAGTCAGAGGTTGGATTAACTGTCACCGGAGAGCGGTCAGTTATCGTACGTCAAGATTTCCATACTGATATGTTATCAAAAGTAGGGTTGCAAAGAACATGTTGAAATTTACCACAAAAGAGAAACAGAGTAACTGAAAATACATGGGTTTTTGAAGTTTTAGGAATCACCGTAATGAACATTCCATCGCTATTTTTCAGAACCACCTCTAATAAGTTAACATGATACGAGATAGGCGACATTCTTACCCTGCATCATACGACGCTATAAAATTTATATTACAAGAAATTCCGATCCAAATACACTTAAAGCCACTTTATTGCTGTCCTCGCCAGCGTTTTCCCTATTAATATTCTTTGCCGATCTTTGTAATAGCACTAAAACGAACTAAGGCAATTTGGCCACAAAGTATTTACCCTCAGTATTAAGAAACACATTAAAAGCTAAACTCCAAGGAAGCTACGTACGATAAGACTTAGGTTAATCTGTAGTCTTTGAGATATTGTGGACGCATTTGACGATGTTCAGATTAATCTTTATACCTATAATGGTATATAAAGCTGTACATTGCTGGCCGTTGCGAGGGGACCGTAATATTTTTATGATGGATCCACTTTGTGTAACAAAAATTCGTATTGTTGCGATAAAAACTTTGTATTCGACTTTTAGTGGTGTACGTGTCGGTATTATCTTTTAACTACCAGAATTCATTTTTGCTACAGCAAAATTCGAGGCACTTATTCTTCGACCAGATTTTAGGCGAATAAGTTATATCTCTCTGCCGAGTCTTCGTTCTTTTGTTTTAGTATCAGATAATTTAATGCCATTTGTACCATGAAGGAGAAGAGGACGATAAAATAGGGTACTGAAGTGCTTGAAAAATTAATTAATTTATAGTTGATTCATTATTCAGACTTAATCAAGAAAATTGGGAGAGACTAGCAGCAATTTTATATAGATACTATTAAAAGTTATGATAATGAGCAATATTAAAAAAAAGACTAACCAGACCTGGGATTGTTATGTGCAAAATAAGTACAACTATTCTTAACGAGATTAAGTATAATAATTGCTTTTAAAACACCCATGGAAACAGTGGGTTTTATTATACTGGACACTGGATAGGACGGGCCTGTTGGTCTAGTGGTTAGACATCCTGGTCGCTACTCAATAGATCGTGGGTTCGATTCTCACTATCACAAGTATTTAAGTATTATATATCTATTTAAGTACGTATTTACAAAAAAATACTAAATAATACTTAATTAGTGTCAGTTGTCTGGTTTCCATAGTACACGCCTAGTTTGGGATCAGATGAACTTATGTTGAGTGTCTCAGAATATTATTATTATTACCTAAAAACTTAATTGTGTTCATTATAAATGCAATTTTATTAAGCAATTCTGTGTTATTTAAACCATTATTAACTTTAACTGTATTGTTTTAACTTTTGAACATAAAAGTTAATATCGCACTAGAATCTTTTAATCGCGTCATTTGTTTTGCTCGTTATTGTACTAAGCACCGAAAGGCACTTAGCGTGGCGCATAATCTTCTTAGCAGCTGTACGTACTTATATCTACTATGTAATAGCTGAGTATATTCACATAGTGCACATAGTAGATAAAATAGTACTCATAGTGGAGAAAACTTGCTTAATAAATTTTTAATCAAGCATGTTTTTCTGGACCTTTATCCATTATAGAACAAAACACCAAAAGTTTTTTTTTGTTAGTAGCCAATCTGGTGTCAAAAAAAATTCAAAATTCAAAATTTTTATTTCAAATTGGCTTAATACTTTTGAACGGTCAATTTTTTAAAAGCTACCACCGGATCACAACGCGGCCTCAACTGAGAAGATCCGGCAAGAAACTCAGCGCGCTCGTCATTTTTTTCACATTTTTTTTTAACAAAATTTTGCCTTTTACAATTAGATCAGCACCAGCGCCGTTCAAAAGTTCGAATAAAAAAAATACGACGAAAATACAACAAACTAAAATGCCAAAGGGTTAGTAGTCGGACCAGTCCCCCCAAGCAGCACCCGCGCACGAGCAACACGCAACGTCAGGCAAGGTTAGTCCATAGATCGGTGACCGTTTAGTGAGACTTGAATTCAGCGCCTCCGTGCTTAGTTAGTAAGTTGTTATCTAGATAGAAGTTAGAGGTCTAAGGGCAGCTTGGACAACTCTTTTACCAGGTTGGATAACTATACGATAGAAATGCTTCAATCAGATACCCAACCCACGCAAAGTTACTTAGTGTCCATCAAGTTTTACATTCCAAATCTTACTTTTTAATTTACTCTAAATCGAGTAAAACGGGCCACACTCTGGGAATGAGTCAGAGTGCTCGCAAAAAGCAGACAAGTCCCCGGAGCGTGCTTGCCCGCGGCTTCAATTATGGTCACACGCTAATGTTATGCAAAACTTGTGATGTTACTGTGGTGACCATGAGTTGAGTTTTATTTAAATGAGACTTAGTAATAGTAAAACTGAAATAACATCCTTAGATTTTTATATCGTGACAAGAACTTACAGACTCAAGCCTATCTTTATCTTTCTTTACATTACAAAGTATAAAACAAATCGCTCCCGCTGTTTGTACGCTTAGATCTTTTAAACTACGCAACAGATTTTAATACAGTTTTCAGCAATATATAGAGTGATTTAAGAAAAAGGTTTTTATGTAGTATACTCGTGCGAAGCCGGGGCGGGTCGCTAGTTGGACAATATTAACATATATTTAGTGCCGATTAAGAAAAACATTGTGAGAGTTACCAACCATATTCAAATGTATATTTGTTAATATTAAAATATGGCCAGCTCTAATACATATAAGTTGAACAATAGTAACTTTACACCATATCAATAGAATGTATGTCATTTGCATATCATAATGTATGAAGAATTGCAAAATGGTTTTCTCTTCAGCTTATTTAATTTTTATTAATGTTTCTTTCAAACTTTCTACAACTTCTCTAGCGTAAGAAAATATCAGACATTCTACTTACCTATATAATATATAGCTTTTAGCTAAACAATGTAATAAATACCTCCTACTAATTTCTCCTAGCCTTAAAGGGACTTTATTACCTTCTTCCTTGAGTTGAATATCTGTGCTTTCTCTGGTCTGATTTGGTCATCTTTGTGCCCCTTAGTAGCGTAGAAAGTGATTTTCTGGTTACACGGCGGCGTGAATGAGTAGCAGGATTAGTCCAGAAAATAACCTAAATTATAGCCACAGTGGTTATTACGAAGTTTGCTCGGGTGAGTGTATTATGATGCGGGCGCAGCACATGTAAATGAGTTGAATGCAAAAATATTATACCATCGGGGGCGGAGTTTCGCGGTCAGATGTCCCCTTCAAAACTGAACCAATCTCATGCATATTTACCAACTGGAATACAATGTTTTAAACGTGTGTTTTGCTTTTTATTTGCAACGAAATGTGCTATTGTTGCATTTTTCATATTTGTTCCTATTGTCCGCTTTGCATTTATAGCACAATGCCGTTTTTTTTATATTTATAGAAGTTATTGGTTGGCTGATATCTAACCCTATGGTAAATGGTAAAGCATGCTAGGATGGAAAATGATTCTAAATTATTATTGGCATAGGTTTATACAACAATAAAGGGTCGCTTCCGGGTATATAAGGGGTCTCTTGCCTGACGAGGTACTGCTTAACAGCAGAGGTTAAATGTGAGCCACTGTGATTTTGGTTTGGTTTTGGTGGCGGCTTCGTGTGGCGGGTCACCCCTTTCCCTCTAATATGGTTGAGGAGAATGATGGCTGCTGCTCGAGTCAACTCGTGCGCGGGTGCTGCTGCGAGGGACTGGTCCGACTACTATCTCTTTGGCCTTTTAGTTTGTTGTAATTTTTGTCGTAATTTATTGTTTTCATCCTTTCTCCCTTGCTTTAAGTTTCGAACGGCAGGACACACTATCGTTAATTATGATCCAATTGTAACAAGACAAACAATGTTATATAAAAAAAATGAAAAACTGACAAGCTCGCTGAGTTTCTTACCAAATCTTCTCAGTTGAGGACGCGTTGTGATCCTGTGGTAGCTTTTAAAAAATTGACCATTCAAAAGTTCTAGCAATAAGCCTATTTAAAATAAATATTTTTGACTTTGACTATCGTACTGTCTAATGAAACTTCAGTGAGTGTTGCAGTCGCATCGATGCTGTATCGCCTTAAAATTTTGCAAAGTTTAGACTTTGGTAGCTGTAAGTTTATAAAGAGTGTTATAGACTTCCGGTATCTGTTTACACCAGCTCAACTTTGTAGTGCACTTACATAATTATATATCGATTATATTTGTGATCTTATTTGTTCTGTAGCTTTGCTTTGTGTTAAACTACCTACTAAATAAAATGTTATTATGTCGCCGTCCGCTTGACAGCTTCCGGCGTAACAAAATACACATTAAGAGTAATATTTTAACTAGTTTATGTTTATAGGTATTATTAATAGATAATTCTTCTTATTCAATCTCCAGTCTAAATAGTATTAATTAATGATAAATATGTAATAGTTAATGTATAAGTATGACTCTTGATTAGCTTATCTGTTTGTCTATATAAACAGAAGTGTCACAACGCTCGAGTCAGTCATTCTGTCACCGTCGTTGAGAACAGTTGTAAGTGGAAACTCTGCACGATTGTTTATAAAATATAATTGACCATCAAATGCTTATGTGTTGATTATTGTGACCATCCTGATTACTTGAAGTATTACACTTCAGAAGTGGGATATATTCGGGCCCACATGTTGATGGAATTGGTACAAAGATTTATGGAAACTATACAGAACAGACTTTTTTTTTTCTTGTTCACCTGACTACGAGGAGATCGATAAGGCATGTTCAACGAAAAAGGCGCCGCGGACTTCAAAACGACGATGAGATTATTCCATCATACTACCGGATGAAGAATCAAGCAACGACAAAAAATAAAATTAACCAGTGGGACGACATGTATGATTGTGGCAAAACTGTTCGACAGCTCACCGATTAGTCTTCAAGGATCCACAAGAGATCGGAAATGCTACGCGGTTAGGAGAGGGCCATGTAGTACGGGGCTGCAAGATGCCGTGCTACGAGGCGCTTCGGCTGGCTCTTCACATCGGCACAAAAGGTCAGTAGCGTTTTATTTATAACTTAAAATGTTTATATGGACTTTTACAGGAATATAGCAAATAGTAATGGTTAGCACCTTATTGCATGCGCGCAGACACTGGTAGTAAAAAAAAAAATATTACAGAACTTAAGCTTACGAAGCTCGTATTTATAGCTGAGGATCAAACCTTCTATAGTTACAATGAAAGGATTTGGTGGTTGATAAATTCTTTATTTTTACCATAAGTACACAGAAATATTAACAAAAAGATGTTACATGTTTTACATAGTGCAGTACTTAGATACGATTAACTTTATTTAATTACCTATGGCCCTCACACTAAGCACAGCTTGTATCGTGAGGACCAATAAAAACCAGAGATTACAGTAGATTTAAGTTTGGTCAGAACGATTCTGTGCTGGGCAGAATTTCTGAATACTAAAATAGGACTACTAAAATACTATATATACTAAAATACGATATTCAAACTCATTGGAAACTTCTTATATTAATGTTCATGTTTTGTGCGGTATTGCTGATTTTGATGATGAAAATCTTGCTGATAGTTAGTCTTAATAATTGGGTAGTCAATGGTAAATCAAAAGATTTTTTTAGTTAACTCAGAACATTTCTAAGATTAGTTCATAACTTTTAATATAAAAAAAAAACTTAGTATGCAACAAGCAATTGAATTCCTAGTCTATTTTGAATACAGTAATGTAATACCGCCACGATGTTATGCATTTGTACAAATTTACGTACGTAAAGTACACTAAAGTACAGTAAATTACAGTAAAATACAGTTAAATACAGTTAAATACAGTTAAATACAGTTAAATACAGTTAAATACAGTAAAATACAGTAAAATACAGTAAAATACAGTAAAATACAGTAAAATACAGTAAAATACAGTAAAATACAGTAAAATACAGTAAAATACAGTAAAATACAGTAAAATACAGTAAAATACAGTAAAATACAGTAAAATACAGTAAAATACAGTAAAATACAGTAAAATACAGTAAAATACAGTAAAATACAGTAAAATACAGTAAAATACAGTAAAATACAGTAAAATACAGTAAAATACAGTAAAATACAGTAAAATACAGTAAAATACAGTAAAATACAGTAAAATACAGTAAAATACAGTAAAATACAGTTAAATACAGCTAAATACAGTAAAAAAAACAGTAAAATACTTCAGCATGGTGTTGCTACTTCCACGAACTTTACGCATCAGTGATGCAATACGTTATGAGGGACAATGCATGTACTGCTAAATAGCAATATCCATCATAGCAATATGCCTCATGTCGGTTGTCGACGAACAGCTAAACCGTGGTTTTGGAAAATTGTTGCCTACTACTCTCGAGACCGTCAGTTTAGCAAATATGCCAGCGTTTTTCTTATTCAAATTATACTAGGTGAGCTAGGCAGTTACATTTCACGATGGCGTCATGCTACCGGCAATATCGGTTCACTGGCTTAGTCTATTAGAAGACTTCTTACCATCTTTATAAGGAGTTATTTTAAAAAAAGTTTTTAGACAAGCGTTAATTATTTAGAACACAAGATTTCCGCGGGAACAATGCGGCCGGGATAGACTCAAATTCGTTGCGTAGCTGAATATAAAAAAAAATTCCTAATTTGTTTGGGATGCGTCAATTTTAGTATTTATTTTAGTTATTGACTAGAGAAACAATTTTTATCATAGCTATGAGCTAGATACATTAGCAGTTGGTCACTAAAACGTTATCAGATATATTTCAATGGCATCCCCGTGGATGCAGAGTTGGACTGCGCCGCATTAGGGACCACCTTAGTTATTATTCCCCGCATAGCTCGCTGATGGCTTTCAATTTAAGACTTTGATCTACAAATAGAACATAGACTATGACCGTGTGAAAGTATTTTCTAAAGCTGTTCGTAAACTGTAATAAAGTCGTAACTTTATAACATTTAAAATATCGGCATGTATACAAATCTTACCATGATCACGCTAATAGAGAAAAAGCATATCCTAAACGATATTACGTCCTAGTTCAAATGATCAGGTAGTATGTGAATCGGAGTAAGTATCTATGCATGTTTGATAGCAAGTGCACTTGGGATGATCACCAGATTGATATAATTTAGGGTATTTTATAATACTGATTTTGCGATTGCTAGGTTCCCTCCTTTTCAGCCATTATTCGGGCATCAATTCACGTTTTCCTGCTTATCCTGCGGGAGAGCCTAATGATTTTATAGGTAAGACGCAGGCACTGGAGGAAAGACTAACTGCAGCTAAATTGCTCTCGTGAAGGATAGATCCGACAAATCTCATAGGAATTGCGGTAACTACTCTGTAGGACAATTTGTATTATGCAAAGTGATTATCAATAATTACTGTTATAGGTTAAATAAAAGCTGTGTGATATACATTAATACTGTGTGATATGGGATAAATCAAAACTTTGTGATATTAATAAATACTGTGTGATACGGGATAAATAAAATCTGTTATGTAGGATAAATAAAATGTGATATACATTAATACTTTGTGATATGGGATATATAAAAGCTGTGTGATATATATTAATACTGTGTAATATGGGATAAATAAAATCTGTGCTATGGGTTAAATTAAAACTGTGTTATATGGGTAAAATAAAAAGCTATGATACGGGATAAATAAAATCTGTGTGATCAATTAAATTAGATCTGTGTAATATAGGTTAGATAAAATCTGTGTGATATGGATTAGATTGGATCTGTGTAATACGGGTTAAACAAAATCTGTGTGATATGGATTAGATTGGATCTGTGTGATATGGGTTAAATAAAATCTGTGTGATATGGATTAGATTGGATCTGTGTGATATGGGTTAAATAAAACCTGTTATGTGGATTAGATTGGATCTGTGTGATATGGGTTAAATAAAATCTGTGTGATATGGATTAAATTGGATCTGTGTGATATGGGTTAAATAAAACCTGCGTTATGTGGATTAGATTGGATCTATGTGATATGGGTTAAATAAAATCTGTGTGATATGGATTAGATCGGATCTGTGTGATATGGATTTAATAAAATCTGTGGGATATGGATTAAATAAACTAGATGAGTGATATGGGATAAATAAAATCTATGCTAAGTGAATGGAATAAATAAATGCTGTGTGATAAAAAAATGCTGTGTGATAAATAAATGCTGTGTGATAAATAAATGCTGTGTGATAAATAAATGCTGTGTGATATGGGGTGCATTGAATCAGTGCAATATGGAGTTAATAATTATTGTGTGATAAATAAATACTGTCTGATATGGGGTTCATTAAATCTGTGCGATATGGAGTTCATAAATAATGTGTGATATGGGGTTCATTAAAGCTGCGAGATATGGAATAAATAAATGCTGTATGATATGTGATAATTATATACTCTGTGATATAGGATACATATGGATGTAGATGTTGTAATTCATGAATGCAGTAATAGACACTGAGACTGGGATATAATTTATGGTTTAGTAATTAAGATTATTACAAGCTTAATGCCTATTAATTACGACTACATGGATAGATGTTCTGCTTTTGTGTCTTTTTGTTTTCAGATGCCGTATAAGCGACAAACCAGGCTGGACGTGGTAATACTGATCGCCGTGGGGCACGGCAAATGCAGGATGGCCGAGTGTTACAGACTTCCGGTATCTGTTTACACCAGCTCAACTTTGTAGTGCACTTACATAATTATATATCGATTATATTTGTGATCTTATTTGTTCTGTAGCTTTGCATTTTGATTTGTGTTAAACTACCTACTAAATAAAATGTTATTATGTCGCCGTCCGCTTGACAGCTTCCGGCGTAACATAAAATATTTTTTAAAAAAATTGAACCGACTTCAATAACACTAAAAAGCATAAAATAATTTAAATATTATTGAAGTTGGTGCCAAATATACACAGCAGGTACGCTAACACCAACTTCTTTAATATTTAAATAATTTTATGCTTTTTAGTGTTATTGAAGTCGGTTCAATTTTTTTAAAAAATATTTTATTTTATACTTTTTAGTGATATTTTCATACATAAAGATTGAAACATCGAAGACGGTAAAATGATCTAGGTAGGTTATGACATCATTATGATTTCACATTATCGTCTACATACTTTTACATAATTCATGTTTCTTCAGAAACTCAGAAACAATTTATCCGATCGTAATGAAATTTGCACAGAATCATCATAGTAGTTTACTCTCTCGAATAAAAAAAGAATCATCGAAATCGGTTCATATTTGTCAGAGAAATGTAAAGAAGAACATCAGTTTTATGGTTTTTACCAGATAAATTCCTCCATATCATTCATGGTCCTCCAGGAAGTTCTTATCCGGTTGTGATAAAATTCATACAGGTTCATTACAGTGGTTTTTTCTTTCAAATAAAAAAAGAATCATTGAAATTAGTAAATATTTACCAGAGTTATGACCATTTTTGTCCTTAAAAAGCACCATAAAGTCATCTATATAGGCTTTCCTCCAACTCTCAGTGCGCAGTCACCATTCTTGTTTTTTCAGGAATTACTTATTACTAAGCATTAATTTTTTTATGGGACCCAATCAATGGATTAAAGAATGGATGGAAGAAAGATTTTTTCAAATCGGTTCATAATTGCCAGAGTTATGCGCGAACATACATAAAAAAAAATATATATATATACAGAGAATTGAGAACCTCCTCCTTTTTTGAAGTCGGTTAAAAATACACATTATGAGTAATATTTAAACTAGTTTATGTTTATAGGTATTATTAATTGATAATTCTTCTTATTCAATCTCCAGTCTAAATAGTATTAATTAATGATAAATATGTAAAAGTTATTGTATAAGTATGACTCTTGATTAGCTTATCTGTTTGTCTATATAAACAGAAGTGTCACAACGCTCGAGTCAGTCATTCTATCACCGTCGTTGAGAACAGTTGTAAGTGGAAACTCTGCACGATTGTTTATAAAATATAATTGACCGTCAAATGTGTTGATTATGGTGACCATCCTGAAGTATTACAAGAGCGACACAATCTTAGCAAATTATGATTATTCTATAAATTGTAAAGACATTTGTGGTGAAAAGCAATCAAGAAGTTATTCCAAACGTTTATTTTAAGCATCTATTTGAATGAACATTATTAATAACTGAAACAAGTATGTATACTGACGGCACGCTCGCTAAAGATCTTCGGTTTCATAACTTGCGCAAACAATATTCCAGTGAATTATTATTCCATTCTCTAAAACAATAGTCACGGGGTATGTGAGTGACAGTTACGAATATACCGGTTAACCCTTTATTGTCTCCATGCGAAATGGTCCTTTTGATATTTAAAACAAGAATAAGAAGTGGTAAAAGGGGGTTGCATTTTCCCAGCAGATGGAACTCGAGCAAATTAAAGAGAAATGTATATACTATTCTATGTTAGGAGAACCCGAAGGATAGCCAGTCAGCCTTATAATATGATATAAACTTTATTAGAAAAACTCACAAGAGCTGATGATGCAAGAGCTAGAATGCTACAGTAAAAAATATTTAAAAATACTTCAATAAGTATAAAATAATTTAAATATTATTTACGAGTTACTACAGCATTTTTTTTTACAAAAGCCGTAGAATATTTCACTAGGCTGATTAAATAAACTTGATTATCGGTTAATGTTAGACAGTGAGCTAAAAATTATTTCAGGAACTTTCTTCCGGTGTCGTTTTGCATCGTAAAAATTGATTTTACGAGAACAGCCTCAAAACGCGCTAGATTATGACAAAATTTAACGTTAATGAGCGTTTTAATGTCCTCTTTTTAGCTTATAAAATATAATTAGTTAATAAAATGTTTTTGAGAGCAATCCAAGAGTTAATTAAAATATGCGATACTTAATAACTGCTCTAACACAGCAGAAACAATAAATTTTTGGTGCGCCTTTATAACGTCGGTTTTAACTTTTTATGATGCTTTGCTAAGCTGTTAAAAATATCTCAATATGGTAACAGTAGAGTACCTAGTTACGTTAAGCAACGAATTTGATGAGTTTAAAGTCAGAGCACCACATACTCGTAAGAACTTGACGGACCCGTTGGTCTAGTTGGCAGACACCCTGCCTGCTAACCGATGGGTCGTGGGTTCGATTCCCGCCAAGTGTCTGGGTGTTGTTTATCTATTTAAGTATGTATTTAAAAAAAAAAAAAGAGTATGTAAGTATTAGTATCAGTTGTCTGGTTTCCATAGTACAGGCTCTGCCTAGTTTGGGATCAGATGACCGTGTGTGGATTGTCCCAAGATATTAGATATATATATTAACTTATAAATATCCTAAAATCGAAATCCTATATATACGAATGATATGATATCGAAAAAAAATATTTGCTACAACAAAACAGAAAGTTGAAGCAACGATCCAGCTTCAAACTCCAAATTCAAGATTAAAAATTCGATGATTCACCGACTACATCTAAACAAAGTATCATTTTAAAATGCTAGGAACTACTAAGCAACCTTCCAAAAATACATTTACATGTATTTAAAAGCCGATTACTTTCGCTAAAAGCGTACAAAATTAAACGCGCTATCAATCTTAGATAACGTCATTCAATAAAGCTATTGTCACTGGGTGTCACGGTTTGAAAAATGTGCGAATCCGGTTAGGGACTGCCTTCAGGGGTGCAATCAATCAATGGGAGAAATTGAGACCGTTCAGATATTTCGGAAGCATTAAGTCAAAAGCGTAAGCGTTTGAATAGACGACATCGCACAGAATCTACAAAATAACGAGAATGTGAAGTTTCACCGTACATGCAGTATATATCCGACACACCAACGTCAACTTACGGCCCCGGCAGAGCATTACACCTCGCTAGGTCGGGAGATTCTCCCTGTGCCTCGCCGTTTTGTTACCCTAAAAATATCACACTTTTAGACTTTGTCGTTCCATTATCGAACGTAATCAAAATCGGAAATAGCAACCAGTTACCTAAAAATATGGCTTAACCCTTTTTAACTAGGGTTTATCAATTGTGGTTAATTATACATACCACTCACAATCATCCTATGCAATTAATTAATTATATTTGTACATACTATAATTTTTGGACCTTGGAGGGTACGGCAGTTGTATAGAAACTAACTTTTCGTTGTAGTCGCTTCTCGCTTTTCACTTATTGCACGAGTATCACGACTCATCAAAGAAACATTTGTGCTCAATAGTCAGCCATTAGCGCGACAAACGTTTTTTCCCGTCATAATTCATTGGATAAACATACCAACTATTTACTGGCGTCCAACATCCGGTGTTGCTTAAATAATATTTGGTTACGTTTTGGTAATACTGAATGCCACCCAGCCTAACACGAAGTTAAAATGTTAGCCATTGGCAGGTTAAGGAGTATAAAAATTTTCCTAAAAGCAATTTTCTAGTGGACTGTAACTAAATATAAATGTATAATTATATATTAAAAACGAGGACAAAAGAAGCCATACTACATTCGCAGCATACTGGATTGCAAGGACATAAGAAGTTAGCAACTGCAGTTAATACAAAAGAAGAAAATATTTTACGGAGGCGGTGACAATTTCACGTCATATTTCAGAACGTCAATTTCGTCTTTTTTCTATATAAGGCGCACTAGGGAAAGGATGAAGGATAAGGAAATCCAGCCTGCTACAAGTGCATTTTGGTAAATAAAAAGTTTTCAATAACGAGATCCAACAGCCATCTTCGACGGATACCGAATTTACCAGCTCTGCAAATAATGTCAGTCACTTCTATGGCTCTTAAAATCCATTTCAATTTTAGTAAATTTTGTATTTGTCAGAACTTTTGAAACAAAACAAAATAAACAAAATTTAGGTAGATACTATTTTTTTTCCTTATGTGTGCATAATAAAAACTATTTAAGTCCTATGGACTATGTTATACTGTTATTATGAAAGTGAATAAAAAATACTCCTGTATTAATTATGTGTAGCATAGAATAGATGCTCTTTATTTGCACACCCAAGAAAAACTTAGAAAATAACTAAAATTAGGTACAAATGGCGGTCTTATCGCTAACAGCGATTTCTTCAAGACAAGCAAACACAACAACTTCTTTTAGCTCGATGTAAACGACGACGTAAAAATGGGTCATTGTAGTCGTATCTGTCAAAAGCTTATAAAGAGGTTTAAAAACTCAATTTACCCTTTGTAAATGGACCAAACAGTGCACCTCGTGATTTAGGTGTTTGAATATTGAATTTTAAATTCACGTTTAAAGAACTATCAGGCACCAGTGGTGCACTTACATCTGTTTATTTTTTAATAGTATTATGTCTCTCCTGGCATTAAGTCCAGTTTTTCCATGCATAACTTGTTATCTTTCTCTGTTATTCGGTGTATGCTTCTAAATATAATATAATATAATAATAATAATATAATATCTAATGTGAAATGTGTTCAGACATAAAAAGTATTAAGCATACTTCGTATAAAATATAGAGACAATTTCTAGAAAATACAGTTAAAAATATCCGAAATAGGTAGGACTAGGCAAACTTAATTTAATAAAAAGAAACAATATTTAAAAAGATGATATTAAAATCGAACAACGGGAAGTCAGAAACGCCACTTCAGAGGATGGACTAATTTGCGAATACTAAAAGCCTGTCGGTTACTTAAGACTGAGATGGAAAAAAGGCCTTTGAGTCCTGTCAGTTTATTACGTTGAGATTATAATTAAATACATACTCGGAATTGTTCGCTTAAAATATTTTATAGAAGAATATGCAATGAGGAAGGTACAATTTAGAAAAGTATTAAAAACAGGACAAAAAGCAGTAAGGTAAAGAGATCTAATTGTGTTTATATTGCGTCCAAAACTTCTTTTAGGTAACTCAAATCTCATCTACTGAAATATAAGCTAGCACAAGCTCGTATTGTAAAATCAATTAACGTCCCGTTTTACCCTTTCCTCCCAGAGCAGCGACAAATCCGAGGAAGTTTTTACTAAGTTTAAGTACTATATTTGTAAATAAACTGTAATTATTATGTTTTTATGTAAATAAAATAATTACCTCTAAATTAACATTCAATAATAATTTTGTAATTGGGTTTCATCAAATTCCTATCACTGACTACTTGAAACTCCAATTGGGTATCTTGCGATAAAAAGGTAACAAAAGCTTCATTTCTTTAGCCAAAGGGCTTTCATAATGAGCTCATAGTAACCTTGCACGCTTTTAAGAACTATTTATGTTATTTGAATAAACGAGTAGGTACATAGATGATGGTTTTATTAATTACTAAGCTTACTTGAATACCATTATTGGCTTTATATCCTTCTAATAATCTACTCAAATCCCGTTCAGCTTCTTTGCGACTATCTTTCACCCCTGACCTTATTAGATCTATTAAAAGTTGTATATAGGGATTGATCGTATCGAGTTTGAGTTAGCTACTTTGATTAGTATTGCCAGACTTTAGGTTTTGTAACTAAGTTGCTAGTGGCGAAAGCTAATCGTGGTATAATACCAGTCTCGTTAGTTATTGAGCCAATGAAATATTTCATTATTTGTTAAAGTTTATATACTACCAAGGAGGTAAATAAGCGTGCGGTCTCACTGATGTTAAGAAGTTACTGCAGTTTACGGACCGTACAGTTTACCACCGCAGTAGTTGGTTCTCTCCCCGACCGCAAGAAAATATACCCCCGTAGTTGTAGATTTTCTACCGCCAAGCAGCAGTGTGTATACATTGCTGTTGTTCTGATATGAAGGGCACCGTAGTAAGTGAAATTACCAGACACAGGAGACTTAACAAACTAATATCTTGGGTGATGAGCAGAATTGTATTGCAGCTGCTTATAGGCGTGCGTGTCGCTTACCATCACGTGAATGTATTGCTTGTCTCGTCACTAAACTGAACAGAAAAAGCTGTCGACTAAGTCACCTTATAATATCAGAGGAATTGCTAAGCTGGTAACGTAATTGATAAAGTCAGCCGGCATAATATGCTTCCGTACCTCAGACAGCCAACACATTTACTTCTCATAAGGCACTTGCCTTATCCTTTTTTTATATCCTGCGCCTATTCCTAGGCTTGTATTAAATAGGCATGTATGGTAACCAGATAACTGATACAAATACTTACATACTTTTTATTTCGTAACTACATAGTTGTTTCTTCTTTTTAAAGTTTTGGTTGTCTGGAAGAAATCGCTATTAGCGATAAGACCGCCATTTGTACCTAATTTAAGTTATTTTTGTAAGTTTTTCTGTATGTTTTTCTTTGGTGTGACAATAAAGAATATTCTATTCTATTCTACATAAAACCATAGACAAATAACACCCAGACACAAAGCGAAAATTGAACTTACTAGGTAACTTTTGTGTAGCGGCTAGTGTGTCTAACCACTGGACCAACATCGGGCCCAATGATCTTACTTTGCAAAGAAGAACAAAACCACTAGAGGATGTGTTTATCTGAAAGCAGTCTTCTGTGAGATAGATACTTGCTCAAGTTGCTCTGCGCTTGAATTATTTAAATTTAACCTTACTGAATATTCATTAATTAATCGGAACAAAATCCAAACAGCTAAAGAAGACAAGGCTTTCTTAGATTTTTTAAATTAAAACACCAGTAAAGAAATAGAAGCTGCCTATATCATCATCATCATTAGCAGTCAATGGACATCCACTGCTGAACAAAGGCCTCCCTCTAAGAAGGGAGGGGTTGCCATAATCCCCACGCTTGGCAGGCGGCTTGATCACAGTATAGGTGGAAAATAAATCCAAAAATACGCTGCTGCCAATCTTCCTGTTCTTGCTTAGTCGTCTCTTACGACACCCAACGAGAGGAGATGGGGAGATGCAATTCTAAACCCGGCACCCCCAGCTGCCTAAAATTATGTTAAAATTAGTATAATACTTTTTATTCATATTGGTATAAATAATTTTCCATAGTCAAACGGATACGCACCGATTTGGATGACTGACTTATCGAACTGATTAGCAGTAACAGCTCACTGGGCGAGCACTTGCCTTGGAAACAAGGTTATCAGGTTCGAACCCTAGCTCGCACCTCTGATTTCTTTAATTAATCATGTGCTATTGTAACTAGATTTCGGTGAAGGAAAACATCGTGAGGAAATCTACATGTCTGAGAAGAAATGAGAAATCAACAGCTTCCGAATGGCGTGTGAAGTCCGTCAACCCGCAATTGGCCAGCGTGATGGACTACGGCCTAAACAAAGGCTGGTATTATTGTTTTATTTTAATCAAACTGTAACATAAAAAAAAATACAATTTTCGACATCGGGACAGTTTATTTCAAAGGCATTGCGTTTATAAGGTAAGTAAAGACACAGGTCACGTTTAGTGGAATCAATTTAGAATTCAAACAAAAGGTAACCTCTTGGGTAATAGAAAAACAATGTCTTCCTGGTCCATACTGGAATTGAGAAAATGGAGCATTTTGCACAATATTTGTCACTTTCGCGTTTTCGCAGCAATAGTGAGCAGAATTATATAAATTTACGAGTAGGTACTAACTGCAACATTGAGAGCCCATTACAAAATCATTAGTTAATTTTCGTAATTTAAGAGTAGATTTCGATACTAATGTTTCCACATCACATGAAAAGGGGATTACGTTTAGGTGTACACCGTGGTCTTAAATAAACAGGAAAACTGAGAAAAAACTCAACAAATATTCTTATTTATGTTCATAATAATTTTAACTGATAAGTTGTTTTTTTTATACATAAGTGGCTGCCCTGTCGCCACTTATGACGAGTAGTAGTATTCTAAGTAATAAATTAAATTTGTGAATGCGTTGTTGATGAAGTGTTTGAATATAAACTGTTAGAGGCCACTTAAAATGGGTTACTCTGTCCAACTTGTTAAAGTACACTTTTTTATAACAACAGTTGTATCATAAAAGATTTTTTTTCCTTTTTAACCGACTTCAAAAAAGGAGGAGGTTCTCAATTCATCGTGTATGTTTTTTTTTTTTTTTAATGTATGTTCACTCATAATTCCGCCAAATATGTACCGATTTGGATGATTCTTTTTTGTACCTAATGGACATTCCATCAAGTTGGTCCCATAAAATTTTTATTCCTTATGAACCAGTAGTTCCTGAGAAAACATGAATGGAATGTTAGAATTATCTGGTAAAACGCCTAAAAATAGATGATGTTCTTATCAATAATGGTTATAACTCATACAAATATTTACCAATTTCAGTGATTCTTTTTTTATTCGAAAGCATGAACCATAAGGATGGTTCGATATGAATTTCATCAAGACCGGATAAGAACTTTTTTGAAGAACATGAGTGATGGGAAGGAGATATAACTGGGAGAAACCATAAAATAGATGATGTCTTCGTCTACAAAATGGTCATACGCCATCCAGATCATCGTACCGAATTCGATGGTATCTTTTTGACCCCCGACCAAAAACGAGGTGTTATTAGTTTGGGGGGGGGGGCGTGTCTGTCTGTCTGATAACTGTCTGTGGCATCGCAGCGCTCAAACGAGTGGACAGATTGGCGTATGCTGGTTTATTGGAGATGGTTCTTAGCGATGTTTCTTGAAAATCGGTTTAGCTTTGAAAACCATCAGCTCTTTTCCAAGTCGAGATAGGGATATTTCGTATAAAATGGACATTTTTAATTACTTCTATTACTCTGAAAGATCTGAAATTTAGAACATATGTAAATCCGTTGATACTAAAAAACTGGTACTAAGAAAATGGTAACCTTCACCAGGGTCTGATGATGGAGCAGGAAGGTGGTCACAGGATTTCTGCACCAATGAACGTAGACCCACTGAGTTTGGGTTCGTTGTGTAGGTCTCGACGAGTATCTGCTAGAAAAATGTTGTTCAGAGTCTGGTGATGGGAGCAAACAGTATGATGTTAACAGGAACTCTGTTCCATGAAACGGACCCACCGAATTTTAGATCTGTGGTTGGGTTGTGAGATTTTAATTAAAATAAATTTATACCTGTTGGTATTAAAGCTTTATATCCAAATCGGTATATAGTTGAATAAAGACTTTTCAAGAGAATATGACTAAAAAGAATAAAATAAAATTTTTATAAAAAAAAATAAACCGACTTCAATAGACACCACATTAAAAAGTGAAAAATAACTTCAATATTCTTGAAGTTGGTGCTAAAATAAACACGATACTTACCGCAACACCAGAATCAACTGACCAGCACCAACTTCAATAATATTGAAGTTATTTTTCACTTTTTAGTGTGGTGTCTATTGAAGTCGGTTTATTTTTTTTTATAAAAAATTTTTGTAGCCATGTTCATGTTTTATCCGAAAACAGAGATAGTTGCAACATACCGCAAACCATTATTGTGTTGGCGTGTTGTTAAATTGAAACGTATTTCAGAATGTTGTTGCTTTATTTTTTTGTTGTTATTTTCGGTGATTTCTTCTGGTGTTGTTGACTTACCCATGAGTGTTGCTGCTAGTTTATGTGAATACAAATGCAATCTACATAATACTCTCTGCTATGTTTTTATTCTTAATGTAAACTATAGTGCACAATTAAGATCCTAATTATTGAAAAGTTGAAGCCGCTCATAAAACTTTATAATTTAATTAAAGGACTTTTTTTTGTTCCATGCTTTAAAATATAGGTATAAGTCATTTAATACATGATTCTGTAAAATGTAAATTTTGGAATGCAGATGGCAAGGAGTATATTGACACAGAACAGATTATCATCATCTCATCATCATCATCATCAGCAGGAAGACGTCCACTGCTGAACACAGGCCTCCCCCTTAGAACGCCACAATGAACGACAATTGGCTATTTGCATCCACCGGTTACCTGCGACGCGTACAATGTCGTCTGTCCACCTAGTGGGAGGCCTGCCTACGCTGCGTCTTCCGGTTCGTGGTCGCCACTCGAGAACCTTTCTTCCCCAACGGTTATCGGTTCTTCGAGCGATGTGGCCTGCCCATTGCCACTTCAACTTGCAGATTCTGAGAGCTATGTCGGTGACCTTGGTTCTTCGGCGAATCTCCACATTTCGGATTCTGTCGCGCAAAGAAACTCCGAGCATAGCTCTCTCTCCATGGCTCACTGTGTGACTCTGAACTTCTCTAAAAGGCCAGCCGTTAGAGACCACGTCTCAGTACCATATGTCATCACTGGCAACACACACTGGTTAAAAACCTTCGTCTTCAGGCATTTCGTATTTATCATCATCTGCATTATTCATATTTAAAACATCAATCTAGATCTTTTGCACTGCATATATCTATGATTCTAAACACTTTGGACTTTTGCCCGTCCGAGTCCGTCCGAGTAAGAATAGCACCCTCCCATCTCCTCCCGTTGGGTGTCCGTAAGATAGAGGCGACTAAAGGAAAACAAGAAGACGGGCATTAGCGCCTTTCTATTGGATAACCTACCACCTATACTGCTATCCCCAAGACGCCTGACAAACGTGGGGATTATGGCAACCCCTCCCTTCTAATGGGGAGGCCTTTGTTTATCAGTGGACGTATTTTTGGCTGCTGATGATGATGATGAAACTCTTTAGAATGTTGTTTCCGGCAGACCGTTTACTACATTGGCTACACTAATTCAATTTGCATTGTGGAAAATAAAAACAATTTATTTTATCAGCCGTTAGTGGCAGACCACATATCTTCTTGCTCGGTTCAAATTATTACAAAACCGTCGAGTGATTTACGGCTGCGAATAAATTGCGCTCGTAAAACTTATCTAGTGAATAAAATACATAGATTGTAATTAATAGTGGCGTCTGTGATAAGTGGGATGTTATCTTTTCATCTAATTCTATAGTTTTACACTTTGTAATCGAGGGCTTGTTCTAGTTTCTTTACATAATTGAAAACATTCAACATTCAAAACGTTGATAACGAACCACAGCCTTTGCACCTAAAAATATCAATAAACGATTTTACTAAAGTTTTCGTTTATATGTCAAGTAGACTATACCTTCTGCCTTTTATCGTTATGATTACGTAATATGCCAAGAATAACATGTGACATTTGAAAATACTTTTAAACTAAAAGTTGTATAGGTAACCCAAAAAAAATATTCTAACGTATTAAAATGAAAAAAGCGTAAAATAATGTTTTTATCAAGTCTTCATATCTAAGCAGTTTTAAAAAGTTGTTGTGAATCAAATATTTGTTTTCTAAATACTCCTAAACTTTCTTAGATCATTTAGATTACATCGATTATAGTAGTATCTTACAGTAGTTAAATTAGGTATACGAGTAGTAGACATTTATGTGTATTACGTCGCTCTTCAACTCTTCCACTTTATGTTAGAAAATCTTCTTTCATTGTATTTTTTTAAGCTGAATAATTTATCCCTCAAATTTCGTCTAAGTAGCAATATTTTTGCAATAAAGGCCGACTTAGTAGACCGGTCATCGTCGTTATAATAAGCTCTACTTTGTACTCGAAAAATTGCCTTTTAATATAATAGAAAACAAACTCTTTGTGTGTATTTTTCATCTTCATTCGAACAATAATGGGTTTGATTTGGATCTTTTATGTGTGGAGAAATGGATGTGACAGGATTATAATGGGAGAATGGTGTAATGGATCTATTTGTTTTTTTTATTCAGCGTAGTGTCGAAACAAGTAAAATTTTCGACTTGTTAAAAAATGTCTTGCACGGATACTCGTTACCCACTGTAGACACTTTGATCACGTCGGCTTTGTCATCTATAGGTTAATATCATAATGAGGTAAAGTTTGTAAGTTTGTTAGTAAAGGGTAATCTTCGGAACTACTGATCCTATTTAGAAAATTCTTTCACCAGTAGGAATTTACATTATTCCGGAATGCTATAGGCTATTTTTTTATTATGATAAAAGGACTAAAAAAGTAAGAAATTACAATATTTGCAACACAAGTCGACAAAAAACCGGTCGTCTGGCTGATTTCTCGACGAACGCTGGCTAAATGGTTCGTTATAAGTGAATAAAATGTATAGCACGAATATAAGTCTAAATATAAGTCTTTTTGGCTCGTAATATTTTACATATCCAGGCCAGGTTTAAAATATTTTATAAAAATTGGGATTATCCATAAAAACAGTTTAGAAAAATAATAATAAAAGCACTGGCGGAGCTGCGCGGGTCAGCACATAGTACAGCATATAAAGATGAGTTATTTCCTTGCAAGTAGTAGATAGTAATAGCACAGAATATCTGCGAATTGTTAGTTTATAGAATTAGATCTTCTATTTTTATTTATTTGTTAATTTATCTATTATAATATACATTTCATGTTATTATATTGTTATTTATATATATATATACCTATCTAAAGTTGTAATTACACCTGCCCTTCAATATACTGTCCTGTACCCCAAGGTTGTCTGGAAGAGATCGCTTTAGCGATAAGACCGCCTTAAATTGTCACACTGTAATCTACTGTATGTTCTCTTTTGGGGTACAATAAAGAATATTTGTATTGTATTATATTGTATAAGTCTTTATGAGCTGTACAAAAAAGTCCGCGACAACATATGTCCATCTATTTTAGATGACCCACATTAATCATTCTTAGGATTTAAAATTTAATTAAAATCATAGGGTAACTTAAGAACGGTTTTTGAAGAACACCTTATTAATCCTTATCAAAATAAACTATTTCACTATCTCGAGAATTTAATAGAGATAATTTTTGCCTTTTAACTCATGTCAATAACTGGATTGCTTTAGAAGTTATCGTAATTATAAAAATTACGCACCACTAAATATTTCTCCCGTACAAAGCGGGCGCAAACGGAATGAATATCACCTAATAAGTACGTCAGTGGGCGAGCGCTTGCCTTGGCAACAAGGTGTGCAGGTTCGAACCCCAGCTCGCACCTTTGATTTCTATAATTACTTACGTGCGAATCGTCTTTGTGCGATTGTTCCTAGCTTTCGGCGAAGGAAAACATCTTCAAGAAACCTACATGTCTGAGAAACCCTAACTAGCTTTCGAACGACGTGTCCGCTGAAGTCCGCCAACCCGCACTTGGCCAGCGTAGTGACCTATAGCCTAAAGAAGCCCTTTCAACTTGAGGGGAGGCCCGTGCCCAACATTGGGACAAAACAAGAACATATTTCAATAGTCTATCTATTAAGATACATTACGTAGTTACCTAATTGCATAATACTCCTATCAATCTAATCTAACTACACTATAAAATAAAACTGTAAAGGTTGAAAGTCTGTATATTGAATATTTTTTACCACAATAGGGAGGTTCGAAATAAGCAATCCTGCAAGAGCACAATATTGGCAACTTTTAAAATTTCTGTCTGTCTCATCAGGGGAAAACGGCTGAATGCAAATCAATGCAATTTATAATAGTGAAGTAGGTTCTCGGGACCCGTGCCCCCGTAGCTTCAACCGGAAAATTTATAATTCTAACTCACTAAAACAACCGCGACTGGCGCATCAGCACATGAGAGAGGGGACTGGGCCCTCCTGTGGGATCTGTACCTGGAATCCCTAAGTGCCTTGCCTGTTAGCACGCCGCTGAGGGTAGCATTATAGGTTTTCGGGAACCTGACACGGTGTTAACGGGACATGAGTCGCAATCCCGCTGCCACCGTACCCTCTTTATTTTGACGCGGGGGAAATCTTCTAAAGAACCCCGGGAGCTGTGGGGCTGGACCGAGGTATGTGGGATTCTTACCTACTAAAACCCCCGCGGCTGTCACATCGGCACATGAGAGCAGGACCCAGGTCTGCACCACGGGCCCCTCAGTGCCTTGCCTTTGAGCCCGCCACCGGGGGGCGCATTGTAGCCCCCCGGGAACCTGACGCGGTGGTCACGGGGAAGGGGGTCACAACCCCGCCGCCGTCCTCCTCGGAGTCGCCGCCGTACTCAATGGACGTTCTTAGGCCCACATCCCGAATGTCCAGCGACTCCGAAGGTAACCGTTACTGTCTACAACAAACGGGACCGACTTCTTTCGCTCGCTCCGAAGCAAATCCAGACGTCGGCTATCTATGGATTGATATTGCTTACGTTAGCTTATGCCATATTCAAAATATTTAGCAAACTGTTCTTCTGGGTCTCTTTTCGGCTCTTAATATTTTACATATCCAGGCCAGGTTTAAAATATTTTATAAAAATTGGGAATATCCATAAAAACAGTTTAGAAAAATAAGAATAAATGCGCTGGCGGAGCTGCGCGGGTCAGCACATAGTACAGCATTTCCTTGCACACTAGTAGTAGATAGTAATAGCAAACAATATCTGTGAATTGATAGTTTATAGAATTAGATCTTCTATTTTTATTTATTTGACCAAACCTAAAACTTTGCTATAAAGTTGCAATAGATTGTTTTTCTTTAACTAATAAAGAAAGACAAGATTTACAAAATACTTAATACCAAACCCTTAAGGCTCGGCAACGCGCTAGTGATTCTTCTGGTGTGCTTGCAACACCAGAAGACGTCTACGCTGCGGTGACTGCTTACCATCAGGCGGACCACATTGTTGGTTGCCACCTTCATAGTATTAAAAAAAAAGGTTAAAGGAGTCTGCCCAGTATACCGGGCCATAGTGATAATGAACGTATTAGGCACGGAAAAGGACTGAGACTATTGTGAACTCAAAACATATTATGCCCGTATCACGTCCTGCACTCAGACCGTCCACTGTACCACATTTTGTAAATAATACACCAAGAAAAAACGGCTCTAATAACATAAAAAGATAGAAACTAAAGAGAGTATTATAACTGTGGCAGTGCGTAGTGGAACGGCAACGTATACAGCTTGCCATACTGAAGAAACTGTTTGAATTTTGACAGTAGCGTGCATGGTACGGCTGGATACGCGACGGTTAAAACAGAAAACAGAGAAAAATTATTTTGTTCTTACAGTACTAGTTCTAAGCTATATTGTCTTCCTTGGTATGTGCCCTAACATATTCAGTGCAAGGAATGTGTTTAAATTACTTATCCGAAATTTTATTACAATGTAAGAAAAAAAAAATAAACAAAATAGTTAACTAATAAACTTCGAGAAAATTAACAAAATAAAATAAAGTAAAGGCTGAAAAAAGACATGTTTCCGAAAAAAATATAAAAATTAAAACAAAAACAATTTGTACCTATAAATTTTATGCTATTCGAATATCGTCGATTCTATATCGACGTTGTTTTAAGACAAATAGTATTTTTTATGCCTTAACTTTCAATTAGTAGTGCTATGAACGAATCACGTTCATAGCACTACTAATTGAAAGTTACAACATCTAATACACAGTAATTTATCTAGATAATTACTTAGTTAGTCTCCAGTTACCATTTGTGTACAGCTGGGGTTATTAATTCGAAATAATTAACCTATCCAATCTCAAAGCCCACAAGCAATTGTGCGCAGCGCGGAATCAACTCGCACGTAATCTATGCGTTTGACACGACAATTACTGTTGATAGATGATGCTGTGTGTGTACCTCAATGGTTATTTTCTTAGTGTATTATAAGTGTGGTTCTATACAATTAAGTCATCTGAACAAAGACCTCCCTTTTAGAAGGGAGGGGTTGCCATTATCCCCACGCTTGGCAGGTGTCTGAGGGATCGCAGTATAGGCGGTAGGTAATCCAATAGAAAGACGCCATGTCATTTTAGTGAAAAAGCGTAAGATTTTTTTGTGAGCGAGGTTGGCTACTCAGCATGTAGCTAGAACGATAGTATCCAGCACTGATTCCCTGAGCCAACCCCAATGATACTCGGATATCAGAAGCCTTATTCAATTAAAACATATACTTTGTCATCTGGGATATATTAAACATATTACGTAAATTGAACATATTTGTACACCACGACTACGTAAAAATTAAACACTCAATAGTTTTATATGCAGATCTTTAAATATTATATAACAATAAATTTTGAGATGTGGATATATTCTGTAATTCTTTAAATACTCTTAAAAAAGTATTGCTAATTACCTTTTCGTAGCTACGAGTATCTAGAAAATCTGAAAGTACCATAAATACCAAAATTCTCATTGTCATTAATAAATGTATAATTAAATTATTTAATTCGCTTACATCTCCTGTTTTCTATGACAGCTGTTTCACCTCTGTTTTGGTATTAATTAGCATGTAATATTTATTTTTGTTGTTTTTACTCAGAGCTCAATTTTTTTTGTTTTTTTTTTCTTATAACCACATCTAGAACACTGTTAGGACTTCATCTTAAGTTTACTTATGTTGTATAATTGTTTTATTACTTAGTTTTTGTTAATGACTGGTTTTATCTAAATAAAGATAAAATTAAGAAAAAACGAATTCAATAACATTAAAAAGTATAGAGTAATTTAAATATTAGTTACGTTGGGATATCTTGGGACTATCTGAAATCCGACGAGATGGTCAGGATACGATAACCCTTGATTCCGGAAACTTGCTCTTCTTCCGTGAAGGAGACCGAAATTCTCAGGGTGGTGTTGGGTTTCTCGTCCGTAAGTCCCTCATTAACAACGTTATAAAGGTCGATAGTGTATCGAGCAGAGTAGCGTACCTTATACTTAGAATAACCAGTCGGTATTCGTTGAAGGTTATACAGGTTTACGCGCCGACCTCGGCACACCCTGACGATGAAGTAGAGGCTATGTATGAGGAGATAGCAGAAGCCATACATACCTCCAAAACACACCTCACCGTTGTTATGGGGGACTTCAACGCGAAGGTGGGCACACGGAATGGCGATGAGTTGAGAGTGGGGTCATATGGGTACGGGCAGCGGAACCAAAGGAGCCAGCGGCTGGTCGACTTCATAGAGAAAGAGGGACACTTTGCGATGAACTCCTTCTTCAGGAAGCGACTATCCAGGAAGTGGACGTGGATAAGCCCCGATGGTTCAATCAAAAATTAGATCGACTTCATCATGACGATGTCTCTCTCCGTGATCGGCAGGGTGAAAACCGGTAGCGATCACCGCATTGTTAGAGGCACATTATATATCATCGTCAAGCTTGAGAGGTCCCGTCTGATGAAGTCCACGCTCCGTCCGGGAACCGACCAAACCCAAAACCCCGAAGACTCAACTCGAACAACACTTCCAGTGCCTAGCCGAATGCGAATCTGCGGACGAGTTAAACAATGGGTTGGTGTAAGCTGTCCATGCAGTGGGGTGCAAGTTTTTTAAGACCCCACGCTGTAATAAGCCTCAGAAGCTCTCCAATCAAACCATTAAGTTAATTGAAACCCGAACTGAGATGAGACTGCAATCTTCAGCTGATATGTCGGAATTTGCTGAACTCAATAAACGAATCTCGAAATCAATGCGACACGACTTGCGTTCCTATAATACAGCATGTATTAAGGATGCAATTGAGCGGAACCAAAGCTCTAAAGTGTTTGCAAAGAATCCGTCTATTGGGCGAAGCCAAGTGACCAAGCTGAAGATCCACGACGGCAGTGTCATCTCATCAAAGCCGGAGATATTGAGAGAGCTCGAGAGGTTTTACGGACAGTTGTCCACCTCGTCACGAAAACCCATTGCCCGAACAGCTCAGGACACCAGAGCCCAACTAACCCGACACTACACTGAGGACATCCCATAAATCAGCTTGTACGAGATTAGAATGGCTCTCAAACAGCTTAAAAACAATAAGGCGCCAGGTGAAGACGGAATCACAACAGAACTTCTGAGAGCGGGTGGAAAACCGATACTTTTAGTCCTTCAGAAGTTATTCAATTCCGTCTTATTCGAGGGTACTACGCCAGAAGCATGGCACAGGAATATGGTAGTGCTTTTCTTCAAGAAAGGTGATAACACCTTCTTGAAAAATTATAGACCAATCTTACTCCTGAGCCATGTGTACAAGCTGTTTTCGAGAGTCATTACGAACTGACTCGAGTGCAGGTTTGATGACTTCCAGCCTCCCGAAAAAGCCGGGTTCCGAAAAGGCTTTAGTACCATAGACCACATTCATACACTTCGCCAGATTATACAGAAGACTGAGGAGTATAATCGGCCATTATGTCTAGCGTTTGTGAACTACGAGAAAGCCTTCGATTCAATCGAGACCTGGGCAGTATTGCAGTCTCTCCAGCGGTGCCGCATTGACTATAGGTACATCAAAGTGTTGAAGTGTTTGTACAGCAACGCTACCATGTCGATCCGACTACAGGACGAGAGCACGAAATCAATCCCATTGCAGCGAGGTGTGAGATAGGGAGACATTGTTCTCCGAAACTGTTCACAAACGCGTTCGAGGACGTTTTCAAGCTGACTGGAACCGATTCGGCATCAACATCAATGGCGAATACATCACTCACCTTCGTTTTGCCTATGATATAGTTATTATGGCAGAGTCGCTGGAGGACCGCAATACGATGCTCAGCGACCTCAGTAGCGTTTCCCAACAGGTGGGTCTTAAAATGAACATGGACAAGACGAAGATCATGTCTAATGTCCATGTTACACCCGTACCGGTAGTTACTGGGAACGATACACTCGAAGTTGTTGACCAATACCTTGGACAAACTATCCAGTTAGGTCGGTCCAACTTCGACAAAGAGGTTGCCCGAAGAATCCAACTCGGATGGACAGCGGTCGGGAAACTACGCGATATCTTCTTGTCCGAAATACCGCAGTGCTTGACGACGAAGGTTTTTAACCAGTGTGTGTTGCCAGTGATGACATATGGTACCATATGTCATCCATCATGAGACGTGGTCTCTAGCGACTGGCCTTTTAGAGAAGTTCAGAGTCACACAACGAGCCATGGAGAGAGCTATGCTCGGAGTTTCTTTGCGCGACAGAATCCGAAATGTGGAGATTCGCCGAAGAACTAAGGTCACCGACTATAGCTCTCCGTTGGGGAAGAAAGGTTCTCGAGTGGCGACCACGAACCGGAAGACGCAGCGCTGGCAGGCCTCCCACTAGGTGGACTGACGACATTGTGCGCGTGGTAACCGGTGGATGCAAATAGCCAATTGTCGTTCATTGTGGCGTTCTAAAGGGGAGGCCTATTTTCAACAGTGGACGTCTTCTTGCTGATGATGATGATGAGGATTTTTTATATTATTGAAGTTGGTGTTAGCGTACCTGCTGTGTATATTTGGCACCAAATTCAATAATAATAAATTATTTTATACTTTTTAGTGATATTTTCATACATAAAGATTGAACCATCGAAGACGGTAAAATGATATAGGTAGGTTATGATCATCTTATCGCCTACATTGTTTAACATAATTCATGTTTCTTCAGGAACAATTTATCTAGTCTTAATGAAATGTGCATGGAATCATTATAGTAGTTTTCTCTCTCGAATAAAAAAAGAATTATCGAAATCGGTAAAGTAATGTTAGTAAATGTAAGTAAAAAAATAATGTAATAGAGAACATCAGTTTTATGGTTTTTACTAGATAAATTCCTCCACATCGTTCATGGTCCTTCGGGAAGTTCTTATCTGGTTGTGATAAAATTAATACAGATTCATAACAATGGTTTCTTCTTTCGAATAAAAAAAGAATCATTGAAGTTGGTAAATATTTGCCAGAGTTATGCCTATTTTTGTCCTCAAAAAGCGACAAAAATGTCAACTTTTAGGCATTCCTGCAGTTTTTCTGAGGCGCCATTCTTGTTTTTTCAGGAACTACTTATTCGTAAGCAATGTTCATAATTGCGTTCAGAGTTATGTGCGAACATACATAGAAAAACAATATATACAGACGAATTGAGAACCTCCTCCTTTTTTGAAATCTGTAAAAATAAATAAATAAACTTCGGTTTTATAATTGTGAACTCAAACATAATACAAAAAGTATTCTCGTCTACAGAACCGCCAACTTACGTTCGTTTGTGTTCCTTAAGCCTGCATTTGCGGAGTAAACACCCACATAAGTAACCAACCACAATAAACGTCCATAAATGTCGGGCCATAAAGTCGAGACGTCTCGGGAATGCAGGAAAACATCGGCTTCCGAGTCACGTCCGCCGGTTTCGGGGCGCAACTTTCTCGGTGCCGCGGCAAAGGGATTATTGCAAGGCCGACCCATTGTCCGCTCGTACTTATGTACAGTGATTTACATACATATTGCTCGTGGGTTGATGGATACGTCTCGGCTAAGAGTTGTAAGGAAATTCGTTACGGGTTATAAATACAGCTGTTTACAGTGCGACAATTGATTAAAGATACAAGGGCTGTTTATCAATTTTGGTCTTGTTTTGGATATCTTATATTTTTAATTCCTATTTTTTTTCTATACGATACTGTTGGGTAAGTTCTTCGTTCTTTCGTCGTGAAACATAATCCACCACGTAAACCCAGTGTGGCTTGGGGGATAAGATACATTGTGCGACAAAATTTTGGAGCATATCAAGTTTCCTAATAAATCGCGATCAGCGCGCGAACTGGCGATGCGATCCTTCGCACTTTCGCGCGATGACAAAAACTGTGTGTTCTCATAGAACGCGAATACTTTATCCCCACGCAAATTAACGGCGCGAGTAGCCGCAGAGCCAGCTTCGTAGTTTGCATGGCATTGGCGCTAATCATGGACGTTGGAAATGCAGAGTATTCACATTTGGGTTAGGGCCTGAAAGTGTCAGAGTAGGCCGTGACCCTCATCCCGATCCCTGATAACGCGACGTGATTATCGCTCGAATTCAATTAGGACAACTGTTCGACATCAGTATGTTTGATCGCGGATTAGAGCGCCTAAAATTCACGCGAAGTTGTGATTATTGCGTAGCGATTGCATGGTGGAATTAATCGTGTAATTCCAGTACACACTCGTATACTTTAAAATACCAAGTGGCTGGCTAACCTTTTCCTGAGCTTGAGACTCTTGAGAGGAATCATCACAAGTCGAAAGTCGTCTACTGCTGAACAAAGCCACAAAGGGAGGGGTTGGCATAATCCCCACGCTTACCAGACGTCTTGGGGGTCGCAGTATAGCAGGTAATAACAATAGAAAATAAATTAAAATAAAAAACTTTTTAAAACAAGCTTTTATTTATGCACTAAAAAGAATAAAATAAACTTTTCCTTTAAAACTTTTAATATCAATTTATAACGTCATTACACAATTTATATGATATAAAAGCTTGTAACGTACTCGTACTTACTTACGTGGAAAATTTTAAACATTAAAGTCAATAAAATCAAATTATTAATTTTCTTGTTTAAATTCTTATAAGTAAATCTCGCGACAAGCTTTTATATCATATAAATTGTGTAATGACGTTATAAATTGATATTAAAAGTTTTAAAGGAAAAGTTTATTTTATTGTTTTTAGCGCATTTAAATAAAAGCTTGTTTTAAAAAGTTTTTTATTTTAATTATTCTTAGGTTTTCCTGGACCTAATTTAATTAAATGGTGAGTGTTTTTTTTTCGCTTACCAGTCCAGGGTCCCGTCACCCACCTTCCAATTGCATCATCAGGTCCTCATTATTAGGCAATGTGAATAGAACTCTTTAAAACAAATTAAATGAGCCTAAACTCGATGTGTTTACTAGTAACTATTCCAAGGTCCCGTCACCTACCTTCCAATTCCATCATCAGGTCCTCGTTATTAGGCAATGTGAATAGAACTCTTTAAAACAAATTTAATGAGCCTAAACTCGATGTGTTTACTAGTAACCATTCCAGGGTCCCGTCACCCACCTTCCAATTCCATCATCAGGTCCTCATTATTAGGCAATGTGAATAGAACTCTTTAAAACAAATTAAATGAGCCTAAACTCGATGTGTTTACTAGTAACCATTCCAGGGTCTCGTCAACTACCTTCCAATTCCATCATCAGGTCCTCGTTATTAGGCAACATGAATAGAACTCTTTGAAACAAATTAAATGAGCCTAAACTCGATGTGTTTACTAGTAACTATTCCAGGGTCTCGTCAACTACCTTCCTATTCCATCATCAGGTCCTCGTTATTAGGCAAAGTGAATAGAACTCTTTAGGACGAATCAAATGAGCCTATACTCGATATGTTTATTAGTAACCATTCCAGGGTCCCGTCACCTACCTTCCAATTCCATCATCAGGTCCTCGTTATTAGGCAAAGTGAATAGAACGCTTTAAGACGAATCAAATGAGCCTAATCTCGATGTGTTTACTACTAACCATTCCAGGGTCCTGTCAACTACCTTCCAATTCCATCATCAGGTCCTCGTTATTAGCCAATGTGAATAGAACTCTTTAAGACGAATCAAATGAGCCTAAACTCGATGTATTTACTAGTAACCATTCCAGGGTCCCGTCACCTACCTTCCAATTGCATCATCAGGTCCTCATTGTTAGGCAATGTGAATAGAACTCTTTAAGACGAATTAAATGAGCCTAAACTCGATGTGTTTACTAGTAACCATTCCAAGGTCCCGTCAACTACCTTCCAATTCCATCATCAGGTCATCGTTATTAGGCAAAGTGAATAGAACTCTTTAAGACGAATCAAAGTAGCCTAAACTCGATGTGTTTACTAGTAGCCATTCCAGGGTCCTGTCACCTATCTTCCAATTCCATCATCAGGTCCTCTAATTATTAGACAATATGAATAGAACTCTTTAAGACGAATTAAATGAGCCTAAACTCGATGTGTTTACTAGTAACCATTCCAGGGTCCCGTCACCTACCTTCCAATTCCATCATCAGGTCCTCATTATTAGGCAATGTGAATAGAACTCTTTAAAACAAATTAAATGAGCCTAAAATCGATGTGTTTACTAGCTCGAAGGCAGATAAGAGAACCCTTGGATGGCTACTAGCCATCCAAGGGTTCTCTTATCTGCCTTCGAGCTCCATCATCAGATCAGCTCGATGATACTATATTACTGTATTGTCACGGGTCCGTGACACATGTGCAAAATTTCAAACGATTTGAACGTGTAGAAGTGAGTTGCAAGATTCCACCCGAACAAATTACATGCATACATACATAGATACATACATACATACATTGCAAGTTAAATAAAAGCTTTTAAAATGCTGCTGCCCGTCTTCTCAGTTTCCATTAGTCAGCTCTTACAGACACCCAACGTGAGGAAACGGGAGGGTGCTATTTCTACCCGGACACCCCGTGGATCGGGAAATGCGGGTAAAAGCTAGTACTATAACACACAGCAGTGCCGCAAAGCCCGTTAATTAGTTGAAAGTTATATCGCTGTGAACTTCGATTTATCAATGGGTGCTTAGGTATGGATAATCCCGACTATTCCTATCACGTGCGCCACGATCCGACGATCGAGGAGTTCCTGCGTCCAATTACAGTTGAAAATGGATTCCCAGTCTGCTGACGCAGCGCGTAGCAGTTATATACATAGACACAGCTGGGGTGATAAAATGTAGCATCTTAATACTCTATGCAAAAAGGAAAGGCGTAAATTACCGCAAACTACTCTATTATATTGTTCTAATAAAAAAGATAAGTTAAAGATATTTTTAGAGAAGCTATGGAGAGAGCTATGCTTGGAGTTTCTTTGCGCGACAGAATCCGTAATGAGGAGATTCACCGAAGAACCAAGGTCACCGGCATAGCTCTTAAAATCTGCAAGTTGAAGTGGCAATGGCACATCGTTCGGAGAACCGCTAACAGTATGTCTGTATGTACCTGGTAACTACATTGCGCACCGTCGAAACCGCCGGCACAGATTGTTTGCACCGCCTACGTGCCAGACTGACTGTTGCCAGAGCAAAGTCCCTGGTGTGTCGTACTCTTGAGGTCTTCAATGCCCTCTTGATTGCCTACCCTGAATGTGATGTGTTTGCTGATGAGTGGAAGAAAATTATCCGAGTGTGTCTGCAGTTCTGTGAGAGAAAATATGCGAGGTTGTCTACTGTTCTGTGTTAGTTTTAATTCTAACTAGCTGACCCACGCAGCTCCGCCCGCGCTGTGTTTACTTTTACTAAACTTTCAATAATATACATTCGCATAGAATACAAAACCTCCTTTTTTAAAGTCGGTTATAAACTTGGACCCACTTTGTACTTGCCCTCCAAAGCACGGAAACGTTTAGTTCAAATGGCGTTAAACGGTCACCCATCTATTTAATGACCTTAGCTAACGTTGCTTAACCTGATCGATTTCCAAAAATTGTTAACAACTGTCTATGAGTGTTCCCTTACAAATATTTATTATAATTAAAAAGAAAAAATGATAAAATCGGACCAAGCGTATAACCAAGTACCCATTTTGACTTTAATCCTCTCTCCCAAAAGAACCGTGCTAGATTACGGGATAAAAAGTATCCTATGTCCTACCTCGTAGTAAGATCTCAAATCATGCCAAGTTTCGTTTCAATCCATCCAGTAGTTTCGGCGTGATGCTCAGCCGAGATACAGACAGACAGACAGACAGACAGACAGACAGACAGACAGACAGACAGACAGACAAAAATTAAAAAAATTACATTTTCGGCCTCAGTATCGGTTATAGAATGCCCTCCAAATATAACTTTCAAAATATCTTCAATGTACAGAATTGGACCTGTTACAGTTTTATTATAAGTATAGATATAGATTTAGCTAATAAGTATTTATCTATAACTGTACATTTATGAAGTTATGTTAATTAATGTAACTGATTTAAATATCGTTTTAATTAACAATAAACAATTAAACAATAAACAATAAACAGTTGGGGAAGAAAGGTTCTCGAGTGGCGACCACCGGAAGACGCAGCGTTGGCAGGCCTCCCACTAGGTGGACAGACGACATTGTGCGCGTCGCAGGTAACCGGTGGATGCAAATAGTCAATTGTCGTTTATTCTGGCGTTCGAAGGGGAGGCCTATGCTCAGCAGTGGACGTCTTCCGGCTGATGATGATGAATAAAAAGAAAAAAATTCCGTACATTCGTTTAAGAAGTAACCGGTAAAAGTTCAGTGGGCGAGTGGTTGCCTTCGAAACAAGGTGCGCAGGTTCGAACCTAGGCTCGCACCTCTTATTTCTTTAATCAATCGTGTGGGAAACGTCTTTGTGCGATTGTTACTAACTTTCGGTGAAGGAAAACATAATGAGGAAGCCTAAACTGAGAAAGCCTAACTAGCTTTCGAATGACGTGTGAAGTCCGCCAACCTACACTTGGCTAGCGTGATGGACTATGGCCTTAGCCTCTTCATCTTGAGGACAGGCCCGTGCCAGTGGGACAAAAACAAGGTCTGGTTAAAGAAGGTCAAGGAAAAAATAACTCTAATACCTATAAATCGACAACGAATATTGACGCTTATAATAAAACTAGCTGACCCACGCAGCTCCGCCCGCGCTGCGTTAGCTAAACTTTCAATAATATACATTCGCATAGAATACAAAACCTCCTTTTTTAAAGTCGGTTAAAAACTTGGACCCATTTTGTACTTGCCCTCCGAAGCACGGAGACGTATAGTTCAAATGGCGTTAAACGGTCACCCATCTATTTAACGACCATAACTAACGTTGCTTAACCTGATCGATTTCCAAACATTGTTAAAAACTGTCTATGAGTGTTCCCTTACAAATCTATACTTATAATAAAACTGTAACAGGTCCAATTCTGTACATTGAAGATATTTTGAAAGTTATATTTGGAGGGCATTCTATAACCGATACTGAGGCCGAAAATGTAATTTTTTTAATTTTTGTCTGTCTGTCTGTCTGTCTGTCTGTCTGTCTGTCTGTCTGTATCTCGGCTGAGCATCACGCCGAAACTACTGGATGGATTGAAACGAAACTTGGCATGATTTGAGATCTTACTACGAGGTAGGACATAGGATACTTTTTATCCCGTAATCTAGCACGGTTCTTTTGGGAGAGAGGATTAAAGTCAAAATGGGTACTTGGTTATACGCTTGGTCCGATTTTATCATTTTTTCTTTTTAATTATAATAAATATTTGTAAGGGAACACTCATAGACAGTTGTTAACAATTTTTGGAAATCGATCAGGTTAAGCAACGTTAGCTAAGGTCATTAAAAAGATGGGTGACCGTTTAACGCCATTTGAACTAAACGTTTCCGTGCTTTGGAGGGCAAGTACAAAGTGGGTCCAAGTTTATAACCGACTTTAAAAAAGGAGGTTTTGTATTCTATGCGAATGTATATTATTGAAAGTTTAGTAAAAGTAAACACAGCGCGGGCGGAGCTGCGTGGGTCAGCTAGTATTTATTATAATTGTAATGAAAAATTATATACTTTTAGACTTTCGCGTTCCATTATCAAACTTTATTCTAATCGGGAATTAACGCGATTTACCTTATATTTAATAATAATTAATTCCCGATTAGAATAAAGTTTGGTAATGAAAAATTGTTAAAATCGGAGCAAGCGTATAACCAAGTACACATTTTGACTTTAGTCCCCTCTCCCAAGGGAACCGTGCCGAATGTCGGGATAAAAAGTATCCTATGTCCTACCTCGGAGTATTAACTCAAATCATGCAAAGTTTCGTTTCAATCCAAATAGTAGTTTCGGCGTGATGCTCAGCCGAGATACAGACAGACAGACAGACAGACAAAAATAAAAAAAAAATACATTTTTGGCTTTAGTATCGGTTATAGAATGCCCTCCAAACATAATTTTCGAAATATCTTCAATGTACAGAATTGGACCTGTTACAGTTTTATTATAAGTATAGATATAGATGTGTATAACACACTTTTTGTTCTAAAGATTAATATTTTGTTACGTATTTTACATAGTCATTATAATACTTATTATTAATTCTGCTTGCTGCTATTATTTATTCTGATTCAATTATTCTACTTCAGATCTTTATTGATAACGAGATACATAATATATAGGTACATTTTATTACTCCCAGTTTCAATAGTACCATGATCTCTCTCAAAACTGTTAATCAGGTTTGTTCGGCGCAAACATGTAGAATCATTTCTGAATTATAGGTCAAATTTCATGAATGATTTGCTTTATTTATCTCTTTCTGTTTTTTTTCTATTTTAATCCATTAACACTTGATTGAATAGCAAAGGTGTTACCGAAACTTTTTTATTTGTTTATATTATCTTGGAACAACAAGCATTAAGGGGGTAACAACGGTAAAGTTGCAAAAATAGCCTTAGTTTAAAGAGTTCGATGGATCAATCCGCTATTGCATTGGCTATGAAAATTATATGTACTTATACCTCAGATCTTCAGCAAACAGTTTTATTGATTAGATATTGGATTAAATATAATGTTATCAAGCAATATGTATTTAAAAAATGTACTACGTTGGAAATGAATTGTGTTAGCGTTCAATATCCGTTCATCGGATAGACGTCAAACTTGGACTATAAAAAGCATAATAACCTATTCTACAATTTGTATTGATTACATTTCTTAATTTCATTCATGTTTTACAAGAAATTATAGAAAAACCACGTACGAGATGCATTTCCCCTTGCAGCGCCCCCGCGATCGCCTTCCACCAGTCTTTCGTGGACTGTTATGGAGAGTGGACGTGCTCGAATTTTTTTTAACAAGACGAATTTAATTTAAATGATTTTGAACATGTTTTTAATTAAGATATGTTACATATGGTATAATTATAACATTATAAATCATTTCAAATGAATTCTATACTTCTATATTTAATTAAAGATAATTTTATAGTAATACCATATTTTTGGTTCATCATAGAATATGCGAAAGTATCGTTGCCAAGTATTATGCCTAACTTTTAAAGCGTATCAGAGTCATATATGATCTTACTAATTGAAATCGTATTTAATACTGTGTAGGTCGACAAAATGACATACATTACGATATCCTTTACATTATGATTTTTTTTGTCAAAACATGAACGGTGTTATTATTATTATCATGTCCGTTTTTGCAACTTAGCAACGAGTCGAGTACCTGGGTGGTTGGCTTGGTGGTGAGCGACACGCTTACCTACGGACAGTTGCATTGGACAGTTGCTCGTCTTTTGAGACATCTGGATGGTTAAGTTGGAAGGGTACTCGTGTGCTATCTAGGTTGCGCCACTTTAATCTTAGATTTCTTCCGCTATGTAACATAAGTAGAAGGTCACTGTAGCTGGCAAAAATACTATCGGACCAAAAGGCTATAATTATAGTTTTGGATGACAGGGACAGGAAGAGACTTTTCTATGGGTGGGTGCTTCGATTACTATCAGGTAATACCTTGTTACTTAACTAAGTTGCGTAACAATAAACTGTTGGTGTTGTTGGCAGGCACGAGAAAAAATACCACCGCGTTAAAATGTTACTTACTCTAAAACCAGATTGCTTATTAGAATCAATGTAAATTAAATATCTAAATGTACTAAAGAATAAATAAAATAAAATAAAATGTCAAATGCTCCACGTAGTTCAAACCCCGCGATGGGTACAGAACTCAAGATGAAGTTACGTTACGTACTTTCGCGGTCACGAACGGTGTATCACCTTTAGGACGACAATCGCTTGCACGTGCCAGCCCAAAATAGATGCGGGCGGGGTAAGCGCCCGGAACGTCGTCGTCGCCCGGATCGCGGACACGAACGCTATACCAGTATTCAATCAAAACCTATTTTGATTATAGTATATAATATGACGTTACACTAAAAAAGACTATTACTGAATTCGTGCGTTCAAACAAACAGTGCTACGGATTCCTTTGGCAGCCACGTATATTGAATAACAACACAGGCCCGTTGATTTTGTAGTTTGCTACCCTGGCCGCTGACCTTAAGGTCTTGGGGTCGATTCCCACACAGGACAAACATTCATGTGCGTGAACATAATCTGTTTGTCTTGGGTCTGGGTCGTTTTTACCTGTACTTAATTATGGAAAAAGTTAAGTATCTTATCATAGTTTCAGTTCGATGACCATTACGGAGTCGATCACGGAACTCATCATCATCATCAGCAGCCGAAACGTGCACTGTTGAAAAAAGGCGCTCTCTTCCTTAGAGGGGAGGGGTTGCCATAATCCCCACGCCTGGCAGGCGGTTGGTGATCGCAGATAGGTGGTAGGTAATCCAATAAAAAGACGCTGCTGCTCGTCTTCTTGTTTTTCCTTAGTCGCCTTTTACGGACACCCAACGGGAGGAGATGGATGGGTGCGCTATTATTTCTTATCACGGAAATAATTGTCGTAATAAAAATAATTTATGATTTTTGGGTCTGCACGACTTGGGTCGACGTTGGGTATCTGGTCTTGAGTAAGGTTGGAAGCTAGCAAGCTTCCAAGATTCGGGTACTTGTGCCGCTCTTAAAGAGAATATACGCATTAGAATAGGAAACATTACAGTTACACGCTTCTTTAATAATACCGCTAGCATCTCATCAGGGCTACTGGCATGCATTGCAGCATCTTAAGTCACTCTCTTTGTCATACTCGAACATCGCAATCAATCATCAATTTGGTTTCAGTTAATTTTTCCAGGGATCGAAAAGCTCAAACATCAGATGGATGTTTATTGGTTAGAGAATTTGGAACTAATTTAGGAAATATGTTAAAAAGGTCCCTTTTTAAGAAAAAAACTATATTTTGAAGGCTCTGTTAAACGCTTTCGTTTTGACTTGCAGAATAGAAACCTTAGAACTTTGTGCATAGTTTCATTTCAAGTACGCTTACAGTAATCACGGCAAGACGCTGCACAGTAGCTATTTTTATGTTTATGTATTCAGAACTCACAACTGTACTTGCGCAATGGTTCGTCAACCCTAACTTCAGACACACAAAAATCCGCTGTGATTGTAAGTTATAAGTAGTACGAATGTATATGGATTCCGAATGGCAGGCACAATGTATTCAGCTGGGTCGAAGTGCGTTCTGGTTGTAACCGGACCTAATAACCACCAACAATAGAATAGAAGTATGTTTAAGTCTCACTAGTCAGTCATTGACCATTCTATAATAGACGGACTGAAACTTTGATATGAATAAGAATAAGAATCATTTATTTGCGTAGAATACAGATTTTGAATATGAAAGAAGTTTGGAATATGACATGCAATAATCCGTATCCTGATGCAACACGTCAACTACGTTACCATTGTAAGTGGTTGGGTTGTCAGATTGTAATTAGGTGGCACGCCAAGGTATAAATCAAGATATAAAACAGTGGGTTAGGTATCGTTATTAAACTGCATCATTTCATTCTATAACGGAATAGGCAAAATTAACAAAACTCCATTCGACACAACTGCATATTTTTAGTCTATGATTTTTCAAATGTGATATTCATATTTGCTGGTAGCGCCCTCTACGATGACAACTCTCGGTCGGAACGGCCAGATTCTCAAGGTCATTGGCGCATGTTACCCCCTTAATACAAATATACAATTCTATTACTTACAGGCTTATTCTCAGTTTTACTTAGAAAATTACTATTTAATTATTTTAAACATACAATTTTTAACAGTTACAACGTGAAATTATATAATAATATACAACTATGGCCCTAAAACATCGATTTCATTTTTTGTGACAATTGAGAAAGTAAAATCATGGTTTAGATTTGACTAAACAAAGCGGGCCAAATGTGGATGGCTGAACCAAAAACTAGTATGTAACTATACATTATAATGACGTCTTCTCTTTTGTTCTTTTTTTTTTGCTTATTTTAAAAGTAATGCCAAGCAGTTATGAACGGTAAAATACGCTCATTTTCCGGTCAGAAACCAAGTTTCAGGGGACTTGCTGCGCTAGATAAAAGTAGCAAAACAAATGGGTCCCCATCTTTTTTAGACAGTCCTAACCAGTCAGGTGCAATTAGACAAAGTTTTTGCTCTCCCCAGAATTCGAACGCGCGACCTCTGGATTGTAAAACAAGCGGCTTCTCATTGCGCTACAAAGCCATCCTAGCCCCAATTCATCCGCTGATTGTTAACATTTTGCCGTGAAATACGACCTCAGTTGACTGATTTGCGTAAATATATTACGTCACAAAACGGAATTACAGGGGCGGTGGATGACATCTACATGTATTGTCGAGTTTTATTTGTATAATAAAACCCAGTGAGAGGGTTGTTTCGAGACGTATTATGGAGTGGTAACAAATTCAATCAAGCATGGGTACTAGATGGGAGATCTTTGCACAGGAGACGAGCAAAAAAGGAGTAAATCAGTGAAAATATTCTGCTGCTATAAGGAAGCAAGAATGAAATAAAGTAAGGACAAAGATAGAAAGAAAGAACAAGAAAAGAAAGACAGAAACAAAGAAAGTAGAAGCAATAATTTCTTACTGGTATTTGAGTTTGTGAAGTAGGAGTTTTTCCCTTTAGCCAATAACATATTAATTCATCATAGAGCACTGACAATAGTAATTAAGTAATAAGTAATGTCCTGGCTGATATGACAACAGCGGCCAATCTTTCGGAAGACCATCCATCTACCTGGGAGATCTTTTTAGATCTCACAATCCGATGGGACGGAAAAGCGATACGACTGGGGAGAGATCAGGTGCAGGACCGACTTTTTACTCGACTACGGACCGGAGGGAGGGTTATGATTTTAACAAGAATGTATGTGTATTCATCTGTTCCCGCATATCTTCTAATCTACTTAACATAATTTGACAAGTGGGGTGTCGTTAGAAGCGTCTTGATTGTCCGCTGATTAAAGGCTATATAATATCACATTATTAGACTGCGATTTTATCCGTAGTCGGGTTTTAGTTTTTAAAACTTATTACTTGTTACGTGTCCACTCGATGCATGGATTATCTTACTTTACAGACAAATAGGTGATCGGCCTGCATTGTCCTAGCCAATAAGGAACAACTACACAAAGTATTCGCGGGATTTGAACCCGTCACTGTAGCGTTTAGCGCTACAGGTAAAGAAAAGAAACTAAGATTTATAGGAACAAGAGAGTTATATTGAAAAAAATGACAAGATCTCAGAGGTCGCGGGCTCAAGCGGTCAGATCGTGTGGCACGATGCACCTGGCGGTAGTAGGCCAAGCGAGTCGGTGGTCTCCCGGCAGCAGGCGGGGAGACAGCTAAGCAGGGTGGCAGGCTTGGACGGCTGGATATGTAGCACGGGGGCCGACCAAGACCCGAGGTGTAGCGGGCACTCAGGAACAGTAGTATGTACCAATCCTGGTACAAGGACCCCTGAAAAATACAGTGCACAGTGCTTAGCATCATGCATAAGCGTATGGTAGCAGGCAGTGAGAGAAAAGGGTGCACTTGATTTTCAGAAGAATGAGGTTAGCAGAGTTTAGGCAAAGAAAACAGGTGATTTTGGCAAGATCCATCTAGGCGACTATGTACATTGGCAGAATGTACATAGCTGAGTACAAGGCGGCTGTTATAGGCGGCAACCAAAAAGAATCACATGGTCAGACATGTGTTACAGGTAGAACCTTGATGCATTTTGAGGAAATAATGTAGCACATACACACATAACTGTAAGGCAAGCACAGCACCGGTAAATGGAACAAAAGAACCTAGAGGAAAGTAACAATTACGGTATCCGACACGTGGCGATGTGTGGCGATTAAAAAAACACGTTTCACGATCTGAATCCTACAGCTCGTACACTATGGGACAATTTGAGGTTAAGATAAGGTTAATTTAGACATTAAGCAAATGAAAAGTTAGAGAAACACATGGCCACGAAAATCAGACAATCTACACAGCTAGACTCACCAATTCTGGGGAAGTTGAAGAGCAAAAGAGGGAGACCGAAGCCCTAGCCCGGCCTTTTATAGTTACAGTCGATGACCGGAAATATGTTTTTTTAGTACTAGTGACATTACGTCCAGTAACGTCACTAGCTGAGATAATAAATCATTGAGCAGTGTTTAAGCTTAGTAAAAACTTTAAGCACCTAAAAATAGATTACGGGAGTCTTTGAGTATATAAACTATGTATATAATTAAGATAAATGATTTTAAGTGAGCAAATTTGTAAAGATAACTAATCACGAACTATCAAGTTTTTACGTTTGCAACTATCGATTTTTGAACGAAATATAGCTGTCAGATGACAGTTCAGTGACATTTTGCTACTGTCACAAATGTCAACACAATGTTTTTCTGCAACCAAAACAAATGTTTTAATTGTTAAATTAGTGAAGATTTCATAAATAACTGTAAGTATTAGTGGCAGAAAAACAAGGTGTTACAGTATCCCCCCCGTTAGCGGAGAATTTTTCCTAGGGAAAATTCCATTAGACCTAAAGAAAACTGACTGGCTCTACTACAGTTTGTACTTAAGAATCAAGATATATACCCCTTCCATACCCAAGCAAGTACAATAATGCCCTCAAAGTGCATAGGCCCTTAGTAGGAGGCCTATACAAAGAAATCTGTGCCCTCAGACGTGACACAGATCATAGGTGTGCAGGCGACACCAAAGAGTGGCTATTAACCTTTAGTCGGTTAATAACCAAAGGTGAGGACAAATACAGCAGCTGTGTATAGAAGAGTAATAGACGTTTAAGATAGTTTCAAGGATTTAATGGAGTACAAAAGGTGATAATCAAGGATGAGCCGACAATGTTTAGGAATGAAGTTGGGACACTTGTCACCAAAACTGAGTATTAAAGATTAAGAGAGTTGAGAAGGGATACCGTTCAAGGACAAGATTTACCATATAGAATTTAGAATATAGTAATATAATCTAGATTTTTTTTTTTTAAAGTAGAATTTACATGTATAGCAAGATGATAACCAAGGAATAAATTACATAATTATTAAGTAGCATAATTATTTATTTTAAAATCTTTTAAATGCCAAGAACCTAGATTTTTGTCTTGCATGTCAGTAAGTTCATAGACCAACGGAGACAACTTAGATTTTATGCGACACTTAATAAATTTGGGAGCGAGTTTTTTAGAAAAGCGTTTGTCCTTATCACTCTGAAAATATGTGCGCTTCCACACAATATCGCCAACATTAAAATCTGCCATCTTGCGGCGAAGATTGTAGTGACCACAATTTCTGGAGTGACTTTTTATTAGAGAACTATGCACTTTGTCAAAGATTTTCCTTAGTTTTCCCAAATTTTCCGCATAAGCGTCCCGAGGCGAAAATATAAGATCATCAGACTTATCGACGTCGAGATAATGAGAACCACAAGCAACTAATTCCCTACCAAAGACAAGAAATGATGGTGTGAAGCCAGTCACCTCACTTACAGCAGAGTTTAAGGCAAACTGTATTTTAGGTAGGTTAACATCCCATATTCGATGGTCATCGCTATTAATAAAAGTGGAAACAGCTGTCATTATAGTTTTATTGTATCTCTCAACGGTGTTAACTTGAGGTGTGTATTTAGGCGTATAGCGCACATCAGGGACTTTATATTGAGCGAACAAATTCCGTAGAGTTTGACTGACAAACTGTTTGCCGTTGTCCATGAGTATAGTACTTGGGACACTATGTACTAGGAACACTGATTCCTCGACCAGACGAGCTATGACGTCAGCAGTTGCACGACGTAGAGGGAAAAGAAGGCAGTATTTTGAAAAACAGCAGGTTATTACGAGTATCATAGTGTTTTGTTTCCTGGAAGAAGGTAAAGGTCCGACAAGATCCATGCTTATCATCTGGAACGGTCGTGAGCATTCTTTTGGCCGTCCCATCAGACCTAGTGTAGGATGATTAGCATGTTTATGGGAGTTACACGAGTCACAGTTAGAAATAAAATTAGAGACATCTTTTTGCATACCAGGCCAAAAATAATTTAAAGTGATACGCTTAAGCGTTTTAAAGACACCAAGATGAGCAGAAGTTGGTGCAGAATGACACTCTGTAATAATTTTTGTTCTTTCCTCAGCAGGAACGACTTCTTTCCACTCAAATTCGCGGATTAGAGGATTTAAGGTTTTGACATAACGATAGAGTTTGTTATTGTCAATTTTATAATTTAAGAAAGACATAGGTGCTGTTTGACATCCTTTAAAGATATTAAGATACCAAGCATCAGAGGTACTAGGAGACGATGAAGTTTGGTCATTAATTGCAGCGACAGGTACTGCACGAGACAAGGAATCAGGAACGACATTTTCTTTCCCGCGCCTGTGTTTTATTTCAAAGTTAAAAGCAGAAAGACGTATACCCCATCTAGCTAGACGTCCAGTTGGGTTATTTAAATTAAGAAACCATTTTAAAGACGAATGGTCCGTATAGACGATGAATTTTGTCCCATTATCCAAATAGCACCGCCAATGTTCTGCAGCTAAAAGGACAGCAAAAGCTTCGCGTTCAGTAGCGCTGTAATTACGTTCTTGGGCTGTCAAAGATTTGCTCATGTAGGCTATAACCCTCTCTTCGCCATCGAGAATCTGGGTAAGGACAGCACCAATGCCGTAATCACTCGCGTCAGTGTGAATTTGGAATGGCTGAGAATAATCGGGACAAGACAAGACAGGCGAAGAAGTTAGACATTTTTTTAGAGCTTGGAACGAAGATTCAGCCTCTTCAGACCAAGTAAAAGGTGGAGCTTTTTTACCCTGAGAAGTAAGTTTATTTAGAGGAGTAGCAAGAGAGCTAAAGTTTGGTATAAAGCGTCGGTACCACGATGCTGTGCCTAGGAAACGCCGAACTTCCTTCCGATTTTTCGGTGTAGGGTAATCAAGTATTGCCTTTACTTTTTCGGGGTCAGCATGAAGACCGTTCGAGTCTACCAAATAGCCTAAATATTTAAGTTTTTCTCTGAAAAATTGACACTTTTCGAGATTAACTGTTAAGTTAGCAGATTTTAGTTTATCTAAGACTTTTTTAAGTAAGGATATATGCTGTTCAAACGAATTAGAGACCACAATGATATCATCAATGAACACGAACACTCTATGCTCAAATTCAGGCCCGTAAAAGAGCAAATCCACAAGTCTCTGTTGCGTAGCAGGAGCATTAGTCAACCCAAAGGGCATAGACTTAAATTGAAAGGTCCCCCTAGAGGGAATATAGAAGGCAGTCTTACATCTGTCCTCTTTTTTAATCAAAATTTGCCAAAATGATTTGGAAAGGTCAATAGAGGATAGGTATTTAGCATCTCTGAGGTTGTCTAAGATTTCAGATATGTAAGGTAAGCTATAGGCATCTTTTCTAGTAACAGAATTTAATTTACGGCTATCGAGACAGAATCGATATTCGCCATTCTTTTTAGGAGCAAGTAGGACAGGAGATGACCAAGGACTCTCACAAGACTCGACAACATCTTCCCTGAGCATTTCGTCAAGTTGTTCTGAAAGAATTTTTTGCTTCACAGGGGACATTCGATAGTAGCGTTGCCGAATTGGAGCGGCATCACCAGTGTCGATAGTGTGTGTTATCAAAGAGGTACGACCCAGACCACGATTTTCGTACGATATCTCTTCAAATTGGCGAATGATGTTATCTGCCGTGCCCTTTTGTTCTGCTGAAAGCTGAGCGTAGGATTGTAAATTTTTTTCGTTCAATGTTACGTTAGACACTTCGCTCTCCTTGGGCAATTTAAAGACCACACTATCTAAGTTTTTCGGAAACAATTCAAATTTCTTCCAAAAATCAATGCCTAGTATTAAGTTATTTTTAATTTGAGGAACAATGTAAGTTCGAATTATTTCAGTTTTATCGACAAAGTGAAAAGGAATGTCAATATACTGACAAGTAGATAACTTTTGACCACCAGCTGTGGAAAGGGTTAACAATTCACCATGTTGTACTTTCAGATCTTTGTGTAAATTAATAATGTTGTTGTGTGAATTGTTACCTAAAATAGAAATACAAGATCCAGAATCGAGCAACCAAATTTTTCTTGTGTTAGCGATAGTGACGTTAACGTAGGGACGAGAGATGTTAGTTTTATTTTCCAGGATTGAAGAGACCGAGTAACAATTAAAGAATTTTTTCAAAAATTGCACCCAATTTTCCCGGTCAGTTTTGTCAGTGTAGTTGGTTTTACAAAACTGACCAGGCTTAGATGAGGCTCTCCGACCCTGGCCTACAAGTTTTTTGGACTAGAATTTAATTTGGACTTGCACGCTGGACAATCAACCGACCGAAAACCCAATTTACCACACCTGAAACACAAAATTGTTTGGGGCTCCTTACACTCCCGAAGATCGTGAGTGTTGGATCGGCATCTAGGGCAGAACCTATTACCTAGGGAAGGATTAAGAGTAGGTTGTTTTGTAATAGAGGGCTCCATCGCAACAGCAGAGACTTGTGGTTTTTTATTAAAATTTGTATATTTATAGCTAGACCCCACCTTAGGTTCTACAGGTTTATAGGCAAATTCTGGAGCAATAGTATGAGAAGTTATCACCGGAGGTTCATGGAAATGTTGTATTCTGGACTGAATAACCTCGTACGATTTGCACGCCGATTTTAGAGTGTTGATGTCAACCACAGCAGTTGACGCAAGAGAAGAAGCATAGCAAGGCCTAATATTATGTAATAGGATTTCCAATTTATCGGCTTCATTTAGAGGTTTAGATAACCTAGCAAACATTCCATGCATTATAGATAGATAGATGGTTATACTCTCAGTAACACCCTGAGTGCGAGTTCGAATTTCCTCCATCAAACGGTAGTCATAATCGTGGATGCTAAAGTCAGCTAAAAGTAGAGTGGTTAAGTCTGACCAAGAGGAAATTCCATCCTTCACTGAGCGATACCAATGCAAGGCATCACCCGTGAAAATTTCAAAACAGTTAGATAATATTTTCTCGTAGGAAATATTTCTAGATGATACAAACTCCTCTACTTGCTGGATAAAAGATCTAACACAAGTTTTACCGCTAAATTTAATTTTACTCAAATCAGAACTTATACTGCGTTCACATGTTACTGAGATTACAGGCTGGATAGTAGAAGATGTGCTTGGGGACACAGCCTTATCAAATTTGTTTTTAAACCCCTTTATGTCTTTATATTGTGCATTGAAGTCATTTTTAGTATCAGTTAAATCATCAACATTGCTCAATGACGTTGAATCTATCCTACCAAGTCTATGATAGACGTGGTGTAACAAACTTTCAGTACGCAAGTAAAGGTTAGTATCAAAATTATCCTTTAGTAGAAGCAGGTTCTCGCTTGATCTAAAAAGCGTATCCCGGACACCTTTTAGATCATCCTCCGGTTCCAAGTGAGAAGCAGAGATGGGGGCGGAAAGAAGTTCCTTCCCAATGTCAGATATTTGCTTTCTAAGAGAAATTACCGTAGCAGCTGGTTCTAGACCACGCAACCCGATTTCATACGATAATTCTGCTTTAGGCAAGGAATAAAAATTAATGGGGTAGGCCATATTAACTAAAAAGGTGAGTCTAGCTTCCTAAGTTAAAGAAAAAAATCAAGTGCACAAAAAAAAATAGGTGTGGGTGCCGTAGAAATTGGGGGCCAAAATATGATTATAGTTAAGGTGGTTGTAAGTTAAAGAAATTTAAGCAAAAGCAAAATAAATTTAATTTAAAGTTTAAAAAGAAGGTGAGCTTAATTTAAAAATTTTATGTTAAAAAAAAAACTGATGAGAAATTTTAAAAATACCAAAATTGTTGCAGCCAAAATAAAAAAAATGTATTAAGAGTGCTCAGCTGAAGTAAAGCAAGTATAGTTTAAAAAAAAATTTTGGCTGCAGATGGGTGGAGCGAGCAGAGGTGTTAAGCGCTCCTGGTGCTAGCGGACTCGGGTATCCTAGCTACAATAAAAGAATTACTGTAACTAGGATAGGTGGTATCCCACCGAGGCGTACTGCGCACAAAGTACTACCACCTAGAGGGTACCCACATACACATAGAGAACACAAAAAAATAAATATAAAAAGAAGAACACAATCTGACCACTTTAACCGCTAGTTAGGGCGCCACTGTAGCGTTTAGCGCTACAGGTAAAGAAAAGAAACTAAGATTTATAGGAACAAGAGAGTTATATTGAAAAAAATGACAAGATCTCAGAGGTCGCGGGCTCAAGCGGTCAGATCGTGTGGCACGATGCACCTGGCGGTAGTAGGCCAAGCGAGTCGGTGGTCTCCCGGCAGCAGGCGGGGAGACAGCTAAGCAGGGTGGCAGGCTTGGACGGCTGGATATGTAGCACGGGGGCCGACCAAGACCCGAGGTGTAGCGGGCACTCAGGAACAGTAGTATGTACCAATCCTGGTACAAGGACCCCTGAAAAATACAGTGCACAGTGCTTAGCATCATGCATAAGCGTATGGTAGCAGGCAGTGAGAGAAAAGGGTGCACTTGATTTTCAGAAGAATGAGGTTAGCAGAGTTTAGGCAAAGAAAACAGGTGATTTTGGCAAGATCCATCTAGGCGACTATGTACATTGGCAGAATGTACATAGCTGAGTACAAGGCGGCTGTTATAGGCGGCAACCAAAAAGAATCACATGGTCAGACATGTGTTACAGGTAGAACCTTGATGCATTTTGAGGAAATAATGTAGCACATACACACATAACTGTAAGGCAAGCACAGCACCGGTAAATGGAACAAAAGAACCTAGAGGAAAGTAACAATTACGGTATCCGACACGTGGCGATGTGTGGCGATTAAAAAAACACGTTTCACGATCTGAATCCTACAGCTCGTACACTGTGGGACAATTTGAGGTTAAGATAAGGTTAATTTAGACATTAAGCAAATGAAAAGTTAGAGAAACACATGGCCACGAAAATCAGACAATCTACACAGCTAGACTCACCAATTCTGGGGAAGTTGAAGAGCAAAAGAGGGAGACCGAAGCCCTAGCCCGGCCTTTTATAGTTACGGTCGATGACCGGAAATATGTTTTTTTAGTACTAGTGACATTACGTCCAGTAACGTCACTAGCTGAGATAATAAATCATTGAGCAGTGTTTAAGCTTAGTAAAAACTTTAAGCACCTAAAAATAGATTACGGGAGTCTTTGAGTATATAAACTATGTATATAATTAAGATAAATGATTTTAAGTGAGCAAATTTGTAAAGATAACTAATCACGAACTATCAAGTTTTTACGTTTGCAACTATCGATTTTTGAACGAAATATAGCTGTCAGATGACAGTTCAGTGACATTTTGCTACTGTCACAAATGTCAACACAATGTTTTTCTGCAACCAAAACAAATGTTTTAATTGTTAAATTAGTGAAGATTTCATAAATAACTGTAAGTATTAGTGGCAGAAAAACAAGGTGTTACATCACCTCCAATAATAACTGTCACTAATGGAATGGCAATGGATTAGCTAGAAAATGGCGTCATTTTGTTTCTTCTTAAGTCAAGCTAATTCACTTCCGGCCGTCCCAGTACGCCTTCCCTCTCTTACCTTAACTATCGCCTTACACGTACAACAAATTTCCACAACTTAAAGTTATTTCCCACTAATTAATAAAATTTCTCAGCGTCAGCCTGCTTCTGCATGTCGATCAAATTTAATTTTAATTAGTTCCGCGTATATCCCATTTTGGGTTCTATGTGTACGCGAATAAGAACAACATTTGTATGGCTCATAACTTCGATATAGTTTGGCGCGGTTTCGCGTAGAACTTGACTATTTTAAACAGTCTTCTTTACTAAAATAATTTGTGATTAAGTATATTATTTTCATATACTGCATTTAATTTTCGAATAACGATTAAATATCAAATTTGTTAGTGGTACTGATTTTTATTATTACAAATACTTAGTAGAAATAAGTTAAAAGTAGACGATCCACTATAAACGGCTAAATAGATTTTCTTCATATTCATATAAACACTTTTTTGATTATCGAAGGATGTTACTTAAATACATAACATTTCCTCCAGGCCTAAGTTCCACAGAAAGTCAGAAAGTCATTGTAATCAAAATTACTTTCAATTTTCCCCAGTTCAAGTGTTAGTTAAAATTGTTTTTGCTTACGATTTTAATGAAAAACGAATTCGAGAGGGTTGTAATTACAATGAGACTGGTACAATTTGGACGGAGCGGTAGCAATGTTGTTGTTTTATTAAAACATTGACCGTCAGTCTTTTGATACTGTTACGACCGGGACATAAAAGTGTTAATTACTCCATTAATTATTACTTAATTGCAATGATCTCAAAATGCATTGTTAGTCTATAGGTGCACTATCGATCCATGTAGAAAGATCTCGAATTCTCAATAGAATGTTGTTCCCTCCAATTCGCAAGTACTTATGTATGTACCTACCGCTCGCTCGCTCTCGGTTCACTGACCCCGCCTATTGTTCGTTTTCTCGGACGAGTGCCACTATTGTATCGCCTGGCGAAAACACTAGAAGTAGGTATTTACCAGAATAATCTCGAAGCTTCCACCCCTCTGTTAATTTAGGTATATAAGCCGACGCATAGAGGCGTCCAGACAGTTTGTGTTTACAAGCGACAGCGGAAACATCTTAAGGAAGCGATCGAAGAGAATTGTACCAGCGACCCTTGCGAAGACTTTGGATTACTGTGAAGTTTTGTGCGACTCGGACTACTGTGCCTTGTGTGTATACTGTGCCTTGTGTGTATACAGTGCGAGTGTACGCGGAATAAAATCTTCTTTTACGTTAATCGGCATTTAATTACCCACCCGCACGTAACAATACGTTTGTGGTGGAAAATATTAATTTTTTCATTTTTTTCTATTTTAATTTCTATTTTTATTTTCACTGTCGTATGAACACCAACATTATTTAGCTGCGGTTTCTGTAAGAGATCCTTCAATTTGGCTGCTCCAGTTACAGTTCAACAAAATTTAATATTCCGCTACCACATCCGTATTCATTAAAACCACAATCCTACTTCATTGTAAATTGCTTCATGCACTTGGTTGGATATTTTAATTAGATTAGATTAATTAGATACTTTGTAGTCTAGAAAACAATCTACATAATTATTATTTTATACGATTAACTGTCTAATTTTGTTTCGTGTAATTTGATTTTCGACGGCAAAATATTGTTGAATACACTTCAACAATATTTTGCCGTCGAAAACCAGGGTCTACACGACCCTGGTTTTAGAATTGGAAATTAAATTGGGGATCGGTAGAGTTTATGTTACACGTGTAAATTAGAATATTAAAAAAGTTACAATAGACATAATAAGCAACTGATCTCGATAAATACGGCATACTATAGAAGGAGCAACTCCAAAAAATAACAAAAGTATTTTGAATATAGAAAGATAACACTCAAATGCGGAAGGATAAACGAAAATGACACACTTTTCACCAAATTGAAATACTGTTACATATAAGGGAGACCTTACTTAAATTCATACTGGCAACGGACGGATATAAAATAGCGTCGACATTAACGTTTTATCATTCTCGTAAAAAAAGGCTCCTGTGTGTAAGCAATTTTTTGAGGGTTAAGCCTTTAATATAAATCATCAGCTAATACGGGTGAGCCATTGCTGGGGCGATAAAATAGCGTATAATGTTCAGGAGATTTTGTGTTAATGCTTGTTTTTGTACAGCTGCGGTTGTAAAGGATGGAGGAAGTAATGTAGCTGTATACATAACTTCTAGCATTTGGGTTCATTTTTCAAATATAAAATTGAAATTATCAAATCTTTGCTTCATAAATGTTTTTTTTTTTTTACAATTCTAAAATATAATAATAGGGCGGGCCTGTTGCTCTAGTGGTAAGACACTCTGGCCGCTGACCAAAAGGTCCTGGGTTCGATTCCCACCAAGTGCCAGACACTTGGTGTTATTTATCTATTTAAGTATGTATTTCCAAAAAAAAAGTATATAAATATTAGTATCAGTTGTCTGGTTTCCTTAGTACTGGCTCTGCCTTGTTTGGGATCGGATGACCGTGTGTGGATTGTCCCAAGATATTATTATTATATTTTGGAGCTAAATTCTAAAGTAAAGTACACACATCAAAAGTGTCTAGGGATCAAGCATTTTTAAGCAGATTTCTTGAGATTGAGATGTGGCTTTGTAATAAATTTATGATTTTATAAATTTATATGGATCCTTTTTGGTGCATTTCATAATTTGAATCAGGAACTGTGAATCAAATTCGAGTAAAAGATGAAAATCAGCTGTCAATATTTTCCCTATAAAAACATACAACGCATTGAAGACATTATTAGTGCTACTGTTTCCCTACTACTGATTAAAACCAACGTTATTATGGAGCGGCGACGTCATTTAAGCAGGGAAGAAATGCTCAGAGCCGTGGGAATGATAGAAGCTGGTTCCCGGCAACGTACTGTGGCTTTAGCTCTGAATACAAGTCAGAGTGTTATCAGTCGACTTTGGACACGTTACCGAAGCACTGGTACCGTGGCTGAGCGCCATGGAGGACGGTATCGCTGCACCACACGGAGACAAGACCGATATATTCAAATCTTAACTCGAAGAGCTCCAACAATAACTGCCATGATGTTAGCCGTGAGGCTTCATCACTCTTCAGGGAACTTAATTAGCGACCAAACAGTCAGAAACCGCTTGCATGAAGTGAACCTTCATTCCCGAAGACCGCTACGGGTACCACCTATAGCAATGCACAATCGTAGGATTCGATATCAATGGGCTCTTGAACACAGAAATTGGGCAGAAGAACAATGGCGTTTCGTGTGCTTTTCTGATGAGTCTCGTTTTGGTATGAGACCGGATACAAGACGTATACGACACTGGAGAACCCCTGGACGCCAACAGCGATTAAAATCCTGCCAGGAAGTCCATCCTTATAGTGGTGGAACCATCATGGTATGGGCGGGTATTTGGATCGGCGGAAGAACTGAGTTGATTTGGATCAGAGGCAACCTCAACGCTCAAATTTATGCTGAGACGATTGTATCAGACGTCATCGTTCCTCTACAAGTGCAAATCGGTCCCTTATTTCAGTTAATGCATGATAATGCACGACCGCACACCGCAAGAGTTGTAAGACAGCCTCTCGCCGCAGCTAACATCAATGTCCTGCCCTGGCCTGCTCAGTCGCCAGACTTGAACCCGATTGAGCATGCATGGGATATGCTACAGAGAAGAGCTCTGCCGAATATGGAGGGTATCCAGTCGCAAGAAGACCTTTTTTTGTTGTTGCAACGAACATGGGCGGCCATTCCACAGCGTGATTTGGATGAACTCATTTTGAGTATGCCAAACCGATGTTCTTGTGTTGTTAGTGTTCGCGGTAGAAACACGGATTATTAATTGTTTAAGTTACCCAATAAAATTTTAAAGAAAACTGTTATTTCAGTCTTTTTTTCGAACTTTTGTGTTAGTGGTTCAAATGTCAAAAATCCCTTTATTAGGAAAATGGCAAATTTCTTTATTAATGCAAAGGTGACTTGGTTTATCGTTACTGTGACAAACGAAAACACTTTATTTGATGAATCCTTAAAGAAAATTTTAATTAATATCAATCAGGAGAAAAGTTATTGCAAAAATATATGTTGATCCCTAGACACTTTTGATGTGTGTATTTAATTAAAATTACTAATGCAGCTTTTCTACGAACGGGATTTATGCAGAATAACTGCTACATCTATAAATACTTAATTGGCTTGAGTTAAAATACTGCGAAAAAATTAATAAAGAAGAGTAATTTCTAGGAAAATAGAGTTAGACCGTTCTCATAAAGAGATTAACAATTTTCTGTATTCTCGAAGGAACTAATCAATACCTACAACCAATACTTAAATTCGTAAACGTTTGCATATTTGTGTATTTACTCCCAGAGCTACTTTACCAAGTTTCCCAACTAATGCAAGTAAGTTACTGACGTTATAGAAAACGCAGCCTGACACAGAAACTCCACTCGAGTGTGGCGGAGAACTCTGGCCGAGTTGGAAACTTTTCAAGTGAATGCCAAGTCTTATTAGTGGGACACTGAAGTAAAAATTTGCATGTTATATCCATCTACTTTGTCTTATGTTTTGTTCAAATATCCAAATTTAAAAAAGAAAGTAGAAAGAAATCGCCACATCATTAGACTTTAAAAAAACGTTAGAAACAATTTAGTGAGTGAGAAAAATAATAAGAAGTAAAACAAATACAAAGAAATATTTTTGAAGTGAAACTTCTTAAGCGACTTCCAAAAATGTTATCACATAACGCGTTAAGCGTTAAATGAATCACCTTAACTGTGTGTGTGTGTGTGTGGGTGTTTGTGTGTGTGTATGGGTGTGTGTGTGTGTGTGTGTGTGTGTGTGTGTGTGTGTGTGTGTGTGTGTGTGTGTGTGTGTGTGTGTGTGAGTGAGTGAGTGAGGGACCGACCGACCGACCGACCGATCGACTGAGCGAGAATGAAGTTTCACTTCTTCGGCGCGGAGGGACTCCACGCACGCACATTTTTTTTTATTGACACGACTTGCCTCATCACTACACAACTCATGCCAGAAAATATTTTTGTTTGATATTACTGTCACCACTTTCATAAATTCAACTTGATCAACCGCCTCTTCGTAAATATACTTAACAAAAAAAACAATCCACATTCCATACTTAAATGAATTTAAAACATTTTTATAATTCAAAGGTCTGCCATTATAATCAGAACGTTAATTTGGAACACTGTATATCGTTTTAGCGTCATAATATTTTATGCTGTATATCTCTTAGCGTTATCATACTCAAAACCTTATCTTGTCGGGTCCGTTGGTCTAGTGGTTAGATACCCTGGCTGCTAACCGATGGGTCGTGGGTTCGATTCCCACCAAGTGTCTGGGTGTTATTTATCTATTTAAGTATGTATTTACAAAAAAACGTATATAAGTATTAGTATCAGTTGTCTGGTTTCCACATTACAGGCTCTGCCTAGTTTGGGATCGGATGACCGTGTGTGGATTGTCCCAAGATATTTATTTTATTATTTATTTATTTACGAACTCGTAAAAACACGACAATACGTCATAAGTTCGACCAAACAGTAGCCCGTACAACGGGCAACACAAGTCTGCACCATACTCTAAGTGCATACCCACTGAAAGCCGTGTAAACTTGCGTCGAGCACGTACCTGGAGTGTTGCCGAGAGGGCTCAAAGCGGGGAATTCTTTGGAATTTTGTAACGAGCTTTCGACGGGTCGTTTTAGACTTCAAGTTTTGAATGGCTCATGATGAGTATCGACGTATGGTTTATCTCTTGTTCTTTTTGGTTGGAGCGTTATCGATTATTAGGGTACCATACCTTGTGAAAGGTTGTTAAAAAAAAAATTAAATTAAAACAAAAATTCATACATTACAACCTAAAAGGTAAAAAAAGAACACTTCTGGTCTGACTTCGTCTGTCTGTATGTCTGTCTGTCACATCTACATATATATTTCATAAACCACTAATGGTATCTGCGCAAGCAGCAGTGGGTAAATATTGCTGTGTTTCTGCATGAATTTGAATTTGAATCTATAGGCTGCGGTGATTGCTTACATCAGGCGGGCCGCAAGCTTGCTTGCCAGTTTGGTAGTATAAAAAAAAAGTTTTTGACTCTTAAGTGGTGGTTTGAAGGTAATCGTACTGTTCTTGTCTGTCTTCAATTGTGTTAACTAATTTCAATTACATTGTAATTACGTTCGAGCCACAAAGTTGTGGCTCTAAAACTGAAAAAATAATCCCAATGGCCGCGTTAAACCAAGACTGTAAACAATTAAACATTTCCCGAATAGCCCATTCCTTTTATTTAGTGTTCCGTTAGCTGAATTAAAATAGGTTAATTTGCGTTTATAAATTACATAGGTCGACGCTTTTATAGAGTAGGTGCCAATGTATTTCACCATATTTGAGTTATGTAGATTATTATTAGAGAGATAAAGCACATTTATAGCTAAGGAGGAATAGCTGATAAAAAAATAATCAAGATTTAATTCACTTCATGCAAAAAGTCGCTGCCATGAAACGCGAATTTTAACTGCCGCAAACATAAACTATTATTGAGAATAAGGTACCTAATCTATATCTCTACTCAATAATTACAGATTTCAAGAAGTGGGTTAATGATAGATAATATTATATTAATTGACGGTTGTGTGTGGCGTTTATTGACAGTTCACTTCTGAAAGGTTCGCATTTTTTGTCGTGTGGTTAGTGGCCAACCTGGTGTCAGTTGTTGTTCAAGCTGCCGTACGGACACTGAAATTACTTGAACGCGACTGTTGTCTATATGACAAAGGCGTAATTGACACTGTAGCTACAAAAATTATTGGTGTCAACAGATAAAAAAAAATGAATGTCCCAGAAACAAACCGAAGTATATTGCAAATTTCCTAGGGGCGTAAGTCTAAATTTACTTGCTTTCATATCATGAGGACACACAAAATCAGACGAGAGAGCTATGCTCGGAGTTTCTTTGCATGACAGAATCCGGAATGAGGAGATTCGCCGAAGAACATAGCTCGTAGAATATGCAAGTTGAAGTGGCAGTGGGCATGCCACATCGCTCGAAGAACCGATAACCGTTGGGGAAGAAAGGTTCTCAAGTGGCGACCACGAACCGGAAGACGCAGCGTAGGCAGGCCTCCCACTAGGTGGACGGACGACAATGTTCGCGTCACAGACAACCAGTGGATGCACAAATGGCAAATTGTCTTTCACTGTGGCGGTTTAAGGGGGAAGCCTTTGTCCAGCAGTGGACGTCTTCCGGCTGATGATCATCATCAGATGATGATGATGATGACACAAAATCAGAATAGCCGAAAGCAAAACGACCTGCGCGTAGTATATATCCTAAAAGCAAAATAACTTTTGGCGTGTTAGGCATTTGCTATTAGGACTTTGCGTGCAGGTCCTTTTGCTTTTCGTTCGTTCTGATTTTGCGCCATTTTGCTAATGAGTACTTTATATATGAAAGTCTTGTTTTTTTTTTTTTTTTACAATAAATAGGTTTGATCTTGACCACAATCTCACATGATGGTAAGTGAAGATATGGTCTAGGATGGACCGCGCTTACCCATAAGATGCCTGTTCACTCTAGAGTTGAATACACCCATGTTATATTTATCAGGGAAAACGTCGTCCGGGAGGGTATTCCACAGCTTGGCTGTGCGCATGAGAAAAGAAGAAGCGAAACGCTTAGTGCGGCAAGTTGGAGTGTCAACGACAAAGCGGTGGAGACCCTGCCGGCGCCTGGTAGTCCGGTAAAAGAGAGGGGATGGTGGTACAAGGTCAAAAAGTGCTTGAGCGCATTCACCGTGGAACAATCTGTAAAAAACCGATAAACATGCAACTAGGCGACGATGATCCAATTGTTGCAGTTTTTCATTTGTTAGGCGTTATCGTCAATACTGTCGTTTGTCCCGTTACTAAGCTGTAAAAATATTTCTTAATTTTGGACTTTACTGCTAAAAATAATCCAATGGATCATTGTGAAGAAATCAAAGAGACTCTAAATGAAAAGGGCTCAACTGAGAACACCATTAATGTTATCAAAAAGGACCATCTTCAAAAGCCGTATTTTTAAACATTTGAGATTTATTTTTATTAAAGATCGCTTTGAAAATTCTGTGAATGAAATATTAGATTTAGATCTGTTTTCGGTTTCGCTACCTTACCTACCTTATGATATAGTAAGTTGTTTTTCTTGAAGCGAGCGAAGCTCATTACAGCTTTGTCAACGCAACCGGAACAGAGCTGCCGGTATGAAAAATGTCAAGGAAATTATATTTTTTTTCTTTATCGTGACGTGAGTAATAAGAAACGAAATATGAGAAAACCATTCCTTTTTTATGCTAATTATATTCGGTCTATTTCTTTACTATGCGGAAAAGTACTAAATACATTTTGTAATTAAATATCGTTGCTTTTTAACCGACTTCAAAAAAGGAGGAGGTTCTCAATTCGTCTGTATATTTTTTTTTTTTTTTTTTTTTTATGTATGTTCGCGCATAACTCTGGCAATTATTAACCGATTTGAAAAAATCTTTCTTCCGTCCATTCTTCAATCCATTGATTGGGTCCCATAAAAAAATTATTGCTTAGTAATAAGTAGTTCCTAAAAAACAAGAATGGTGACTGCGCACTGAGAGTTGCAAGAAAGCCTATATAGATGACGTTTTAGTCACTCGGACTCGCTCGGTCGGACAAAAATGGTCATAACTCTGGCAAATATTTACCAATTTCAATGATTCTTTTTTTATTCGAAAGAAGAAACCACTGTATTGAATCTGTATGAATTTTATTACAACCGGATAAGAACTTCCTGGAGTACCATGAACGATGTGGAGGAATTTATCTGGTAAAAACCATAAAACTGATGTTCTCCATTACATTGCTCTGACAATTATGAACCGATTTCGATGATTCTTTTTTTAGTCGAGAGAGTAAACTACTATGATGTTTCCATGCAAATTTCATTACGACCGGATATTATTTTCTGAAGAAACATGAATTATGTAAAACTATGTAGACGATAATGTGATCATAACCTACCTAGATAATTTTACGGTTTTCGATGGTTCAATCTTTATATATGAAAATATCACTAAAAAGTTTAAAATAAAATCTTTTTTTAAAAAAATTGAACCGTCTTCAATATCACTGAAAAGTATAAAATAATTTAAATATTATTGAAGTTGGTGCCAAATATACACAGCAGGTACGCTAACACCAATATCGTTGATCGTTGATCAGGTAATTAAATATCGTTGCTTTTATACTTTTTTTTTGGTTTGGTTTCTGATTGGCTGCTGGTTTCTTCATCATCAGTTGGAAGATGTCCACTGACAACAGTGGTCTCACCCTAAAGGGGTGAGGAGGAAGGAAAATAATCAATATTTACTGACTGGCGTCTTGGGATCGCAGTATGTAGGTATTCCGGCTGATGATGATGATTGGCAATTAACGGACCCCCGTTGTCTCCCTTTAAGTCATTGCCCTTTATCATGCCTTTATGACCGCTTACCAACTTCGATCCCTTCTCCCCTCCCAGGCTTGCCATAATCCCCACGCCTGCCTGTTGTCTTAGTAAAAAAAAATAGTAGGTACCTAAAATGGTTTTGACTTCTAATCCTTATTGAACGTCTCTCTTACACCTATTAGTATAATTATAGTTAAGCTCCAAATCCCTATCCTTATCTAAACGTAGGTAGACACTAGACGCAACTAATAGGTACACATGGACATGTTTGAATTATAACGAGACTTAATCGGCAGTTAGATAAATCAACACACCTGAACCCTGCCGTTATTTGTCTACAAATTTCGTCATATCTTAAGATTCAATAAGCTAGTGTGCGCCGCCGCCGATTACGCCCCTAGTCCTTCTGACTCGCACCGCAGACCACGGCACGTACTGCTCGACCCTCCTGACCCCATGACGGTCCTATTGGACCGGGATGCGCCGACCCCTCCCCGACAACCGTATGCTACACTAGCTATCAGACACCGGTCTCGCCGGCGAGGCCGAAGGGTCGTACGTATGCGACCGCAACGACGTGCATCACCCCACTGAGTTTCTTGCCGGTTCTTCTCAGTGGGGGCGCGTTGTGAACCGGTGGTAAACTCAGCCCTCTCTTAAGCGACAGCCCAAGCCGAGGCCGTGCCTCCCTGAGGTGCCCTTGAGCTCGTCGCTACTTCTGCCGTAAAGGCTAGAGCGCTTTAAGGGGGTAACATGCGCCAATGACCTTGAGAATCTGGCCGCTCCGGCCGAGAGTTGTCATCGTAGAGGGCGCTACCAGCAAATATGAATATTATATTTGAAAAATCATAGACTAAAAATATGCAAATGTGTCGAATGGAGTTTTGTTAATTTTGCCTATTCCGTTATAAAATGAAATGATGCAGTTTAATAACGGTTACCCACTGTTTTATATCTTGATGTATACCTTGGCGTACCACCTAATTACAATCTGACAACCCAACCACTTACAGTGGTAACGTAGTTGACGTGTTGCATCAGTTCAGTTCATATTCCAAACTTCATATCAAAGGTTCAGTCCGTCTATTATAGAATGGCCAATGCCTGACTAGTGAGACTTATACATACTTCTATTCTATTGTTGGTGGTTATTAGGTCCGGTTACAACCGGAAGGCACTTCGACCCAGCTGAATACATTGTACCTGCCATTCGGAATCCATATAAATTCGTACTACTTATAACTTACAGTCACAGCGGATTTTTGTGTGTCTGAAGTTAGGGTTGACGAACCATTGCGCAAGTACAGTTGTGAGTTCTGAATACATAAACATAAAAATAGCTACTGCGTAGCGTCTTGCCGTGACTACTGTAAGCGTACTTGAAATGAAACTATGCACAAAGTTCTAAGGCCAAAACGAAAGCGTTTAACAGAGCCTTCAAAATATAGTTTTTTTAAAAAAAGGGACCTTTTTAACATATTTCCTAAATTAGCTACAAATTCTCTAACCAATAAACATCCATCTGATAGTTGAACTTTTTGATTCCTGGAAAAATGAACTGAAACCAAATTGATGATTGATTGCGAGTATGACAAAGAGAGTGACTTAAGATGCTGCAATGCATGCCAGTGGCCCTGATGAGATGCTAGCGGTATCTGCAATGCATGCCAGTGGCCCTGATGAGATGCTAGCGGTATTATTAAAAAGCGTGTAACTGTAATGTTTCCTATTCTAATGCGTATATTATCTTTAAGAGTGGCATAAGTACCCGAATCTTGGAAGCTTGCTAGCTTCCAACCTTACTCAAGACTAGATACCCAACGTCGACCCAAGTCGTGCAGACCCAAATATCATAAATTATTTTTATTGTGACAATTAGTTCCATGATAAGAATAATAGCACCCATCCATCTCCTCCCGTTGGGTGTCCGTAAAAGGCGACTAAAGAAAAACAAGAAGACAAGCAGCAGCGTCTTTTTATTGGATTACCTTCCACCTATCTGCGATCCCCAACCGCCTGTCAGGCGTGGGGATTATGGCAACCCCTCCCCTCTATGGAAGTGAGGGCCTTTTTTCAACAGTGGACGTTTCGGCTGCTGATGATGATGTAGATGAGTTCCGTGATCGACTCCATTAAGGCCATCGAACTGAAACTATGATAAGATACTTAACTTTTTACATAATTAAGTACAGGTAAAAACGACCCAGACCCAAGACAAACAGATTATGTTCATGCACATGAATGTTTGTCCTGTGTGGGAATCGACGCCAAGACCTTAAGGTCAGCGGCCAGGGTAGCAAACTACAAAATCAACGGACCTGTGTTGTTATTCAATATACGTGGCTGCCAAAGGAATCCGTAGCACTGTTTGTTTGAACGCACGAATTCAGTAATAGTCTTTTTAAGTGTAAGTTTCGGTTTTCAATCAAAATAGTTTGAACGACGTTCCGGGCGCTTACCCCACCCGCATGTATTTTGGGCCGGCACGTGCAAGCGATGGTCGTCCTAAAGGTGATAGACCGTTCGTGACCGCGAGAGTACGTAACGTAACTTCATCTTGAGTTCTGTACCCATCGCGGAGTTTGAACTACGCGGAACATTTCACATTTTATTTTATTTATTCTTTAGCACACTTAAATATGTACAAGGCGGACTTAATGCCTTAGGCATTCTCTGCCAGTCTACCTTTGGATGATGAAGAGGGTAATAGTGTTAGGTGCATAGGTAATGTAAAATTTAAATAGATATTTAATTTACATTGATTCTAATAAGCAATCTGGTTTTAGAGTAACTAACATTTTAACGCGGTGGTATTTTTTCTCGTGCCTGCCAACAACACCATCAGTTTATTGTTACACAACTTAGTTAAGGAACAAGGTATTACCTGATAGTAATCGAAGCACCCATCCATAGAAAAGTCTCTACCTGTCCCTGTCATCCAAAACTTTAATTATAGCCTTTTGGTCCGATAGTTATTTTGCCAGCTACAGTTACTTTCTACTTATGTTACATAGCGGAAGAAATCTAAGATAAAAGTGGCGCCACCTAGATAGCACACGAGTACCCTTCCAACTTAACCATCCAGATGTCTCAAAAGACGAGCAACTGTCCAATGCAACTGTCCGTAGGTAAGCGTGTCGCTCACCACCAAACCAACCACCCAGGTACTCGACTCGTTGCTAAGTTGCAAAAACCAACATGATAGTAATGATAACACCGTTCATGTTTTGACAAAAAAAAATCATAATGTAAAGGATATCATAATTTATGTCATTTTGTCGACCTACACAGTATTAAATACGATTTCAATTAGTAAGATCATATATGACTTTGATACGCTTCAGTAGTTAGGCATAATACTCGGCAACGATACTTTCGCATACTCTATGATGAACCAAAAATATGATATTACTATAAAAATATCTTTAATTAAATATAGAAGTATAGATTTCATTTGAAATGATTTATAATGTTATAATTATACCATATGTAACATATCTTAATTAAAAATATGTTCAAAATCATTTAAATTAAATTCGTCTTGTCAAAAAAAAATCGAGCACGTCCACCCTCCATAACAGTCCACGAAAGACGGATGAAAGGCGATTGCGGGGGTGCTGCAAGGGGAAATGCATCGCGTACGTGGTTTTTTCATAATTTCTTGTAAAACATGAATGAAATTAAGAAATGTAATCAATACAAATTGTAGAATACGTTATTATGCTTTTTATAGTCCAAGTTTGACGTCTATCCGATGAACGGATATTGAACGCTAACACAATTCATATCCAACGTAGTACATTTTTTAAATAAATATTGCTTGAAAACATTTTATTTAATCCAATATCTAATCAATAAAACTATTTGTGGAAGATCTGAGGTATAAGTACATATAATTTTCATAGCCAATGCAATAGCGGATTGATCCATCGAACTTATAGAGTTCGATGGATCTACTAACTAAGGCTATTTTTGCAATTTTACCGTTGTTACCCCCTTAAGCGCTCGCCTCCTATTGTCCGGTGAAGCTGCAATGGCCATCTGCGGCCAACAGCATCTATCATTCCTAAAAAAAAAAAACCGTTCTAGATTGCGTCACTGCTTTCTAACGGGTGAAGCTGCAGACAAGCACTATCTGTTTGTACCATGTAGTAGTTACGGTACATAGATTTAGTAGAAGTTGAGTACAAAACAACGAAATTTAGTGAAAAGTTATATTATTATTATTTATTGGTACAAGCAATAAGTATTCAAAACTAAAACCCGACTACGGATAAAATCGCAGTCTAATAATGTGACATTATATAGCCTATAACCAGCGGACAAACAAGACGCTTCTAATGACATCCTACTTGTCAAATTATGTTAAGTAGATATGCGGGAACAGATGCACATACATACATACATACATTCTTGTTAAAATCATAACCCTCCCTCCGTTCCGTAGTTGGGTAAAAAATCTATCTTGACCGAAGCGTTATATACAAGGTAGGTATATTTCATACTAATAACCTCTTTAGCGAAACCTTTTTACATCATCCTGAGCATTATTAGAACAATCACTTTTGAAAAAACCATTGTACAATAATTTTTAAAAACAATAACTGAATTTAATTGGTAACATTCTACACGTTCACAAAATAAAGGGTTTATAAACACATCGTTTTTGTTTTGTAACCACTTATGTATTAGCAAATAATTTGATGATAATGATGTAAGCTTGGAAAAAATATGAGTTAAAAGAAGTAGTAGGACAATTTTTGTTCAGTATGGTGTAAAAAAGCCAAACCATTGTTAGTATTGTTAAATTAATACTGTGTATACTCCGCTTCAAATGAATTTGTAAAGGAATACAAATTCGTTTGCGGTTCAATAACTACATAACCCCTACATTGTTGACTTCGCGTGGCCGCAAATACAACTTTGTATTACCAAGTCTTTTTTGCTGCTGCGTCGCATTGTCAAGTAGATGGCGCGCGGGTTTTACGACCGCATAATAATGGTGGAAAACATCTTCAGTTTTATTTGGTACAGACTATATGTATCTAGTCTGGAACCCATTTATACTATATATATATAAAAACTGTAACAAGTCCAATTCTGTACATTGAAGATATTTTGAAATTTTTTTTTTTTTATTATATTTTGAAAATTTTTGTCTGTATATCTGTATCATGGCTGCGCATCAAGCTGGATCTACTGAATGTATTCAAATTAAACTTGCCATGATTTGAGTTAATGTTACGAGGTGGGACATAGGATACTTTTTATCCCGTAATCGGCCCGCATTGTCCTAGCCAGTAAGGAACAACTACACAAAGTTGTTGCCGCCCGCGGGATTCGAACCCGCGACCTCTGGTTTGCAAAGCAAGCGGTTTCCCACTGCGCCACGGTGGTATAAGGTGAAATACTGGCTCGTGATTTATGTTCTCCTAGGCATACTCCATCCCAAAATACTTGATATGGGAAGTTTAATAATGTCCTTACTTATAACAAAATCACCTGCCAAATATACCCTTATATGGGTGTAATTATACCCAAGTTGCATTTTACGAGTTTTATAGCCCAATTACCCGGATGTTTGGATTCAGGGGCGGTTCTTAGGGGGGCCTTTATACCGTTTTTTGCAATAAAAAAGTTAGTTTAAATAACTTTGTGGGTTTCCATGGGGAAGTTTATAAATGGTAAGGTTACTCATTTAACTTTGTCATACATATTTAGCCAAGTACTCTCACAGTCCCTTAGTAGGCTAGATTTATTTTTCCACTATACTTACCTATAAATATTAAATATTAGTAGTAGTTCGTTTGGCTAATTAGTTTCTCATATAGATCCAGTGCCTTAACACACAAATGAAAGATTTGGTTTGCTTTCGTAATTATGAAATTTTATCACCAAAAGATTTTCAGTAATTTTTGTTATTGAGATATGAGCAATATGAGCACATACATATATATATAATAGTTATAGTTGCGTTGAACTGTCGCTCGAGATATTTTTTTACATAATTTTCCCTCGAGCACAGTAATAATAACTGCCCTAACAAAACAATACTTAGGTACATGGTTTTATCATCGATATAATATTTAAACTAGATTAGGTATTACGGTCCGAAAAGTGGCTCACAGAAATAGCGCCCTTGTGTCGCTATTTCTTTTCAAGCCACAGGCTGACAAAATTATTTTTTGCCGATAAGAGTCTCGCTACTGTCTTTATGAGACTTTCAAACTACACGTCATTACGATAATAAAACCGTTAGTTTACGTTTCCGCCACCAGCACAGATAAGTCCGCGACCCCGTGACCATATTTTAGATGTCATTTTGTTAGTGAATGTTTATATAGTACGAGTATATATATTATATCGATGGCCTGGGTTATATAGTAAAGTAGTTGTGTACTTAAGGAGTTTATTAGAAGTACGCAAAATTGTTGCTACAAAACTTCATACACACACACACACATAAGTGGATTGAGAATTTGAGCTGTCCATTAATTTAGAAGGAAAGTGTTGTGTTCAAACTACCTAACTCATATATTTAGGTATCTCAACTTTAAAAGAATTAATCGTAGAAACGTTACGTTCAAGAACAGGCATATAAAAATAACTTTTTTAGATCCATCGTACTATAGCAAATAAGGACACAACAAAAATACGTTTCAGAAAGCTCGCTGCATACATGTTACTTTTCCTGTAGATTCACGATCCAATATAAAAGAGTAAATTAAACACTTTTATATTGGATCGTGAATCGATATTTATATTTCTCAAACTGAAAATTAGAGCCACTTATTTACCTTTAATTATGTATGTGCGTCTGGATATTTATAATTTAGTTGGTAGCATTTAATTATTTTTAGTAACTAATTATAAGTACTTTTCAATAAACTGAAATGTCCAAAACGAGCTCCGAGATAGGCGTCACTGAAAAACAGCGCTGGGACTTCGTGTCTCAGCATTATGCTGAGTGATGCCTTTTTCGTTGAGTGCGGCAGCATGCCTCCAATTCCTGTAGGTTAAGTATGTTGTACCTACTTAATGCATGTGCAGTGCTTAGCGAAATAAATTTATTTCATTTCATTTACCTTCAGTAACTGTTTACCGATAATAAGAAAACGACACTAAGTTCAATTTATAGCTTTTTGCCACAATAACATATTTTTTATCAATCAGCCAGTTTTCTAGTATTTTAATTGAATAGTTCAGTGAGTCAAGCATGTTTTCGACCACAAATTCAAATAAAACATTATTTTTTTCTGGACGGGCCAGTTGCTTTAGTTGATAGATCCAGGCTACTAAATAACCAAAAAGTCGTGGGTTCAAATCTCAACCAGGATAACATTGAATTTTGCTTGTGTGAAACTTTTTTTAAAATCTGTGTTTAAAAGAATATAATTTATGTTTTGCAGTATAATAGTCGTTATAACACAGCCTCTTTCTTGTTTTGTAGAGTCTGGCATGTCCTACGGTATTATTGCAGTGACGGTTAAGTGAAACACTACTTGCTCGTATCAGTCTTTTACTTCCCGTTTCTCTGGCTTTATATTTCTTATATATCTTACAAATACATACATGCTGCTAGCTGGTATGTCTGTCTATACACTACATTATTTAATTTCCACATTTACCCCACAGAACAATTCCATTATTTAACTTCTGCGCATTGTCTGTTGTGTGACATTGTATTAACTTTTACCATCTTTCTGTAAAGTATAACAAACTTTATATTTTCATGTCAATAGTATTCTTATATTACGGCTGAAACATTTACGCCGACCGTAAAGGTTATAACGGAACATGTTGGGTTTTACGCCAATTTTATACTTAAATCGTAAAAATGAATCGTAAGATATTTACTGAGTCGATAAATTTCAAGTGTAGGGCTAGCATAATATGGACGAGGCTGAATTACGCGGACCTTCCATATCTTTGTTCCATATTATGGAGCTTGAAGCAATAATTCTAGTTTATATTCTGTAACTTTGTAATGTCATACGCACACACATACACAAATATCCATAAACACATGAGTTTGAGTATGAGCTATTATAAAATAACTAAACCCTCATTGAACAGAGCATTATATTTTGAGGGGCTATGTAACTTTAATGACTAGAAAATGTTTACTTTTATATGTGTCCTAAAACACTTATTAATTAACACTTGTATGATAACGAATAAAACGTAGGTATTATTTAATTATAGTAAGAGTACTAAATAATGCATTGTACAAAGTACCTTATAAAGACCGCAACCAAATAAGCCACTTTTAATCTACGATGTGTTTTTGTGGTGGATTTTTGGGGGGAGAGACACTCGTTTGGTCTCTTCTGTCAGAGAAGTAACCTACCTCATAATGCCTCACCAAGGACAATAAATATAGGCCAAAAAGGGATCTTTGGGAATTATTGCGTACAAAAACTGTCATCATGTTTTATATTAAATTCTTCAGTTAATATCAATATTTACATAAATATGATAAACTATTTCATAAAAAAGGAACCCCCTTCAAAATGTAACTAATTAAGTCGGTTAAAAATAATGAAATAATTTCTTAGGATTATTTGTTTTTACATCTAGGTACATAGTTGGATGTAGATTACAACATTGTGTAAATACATATACTCGTATCTTATTATTAAAGTCGGTGCCAAACTGGAAATAATTAGGTAGGTAGGTCTTTGTACGTCTTTGCTTAAGATCAGTACAAACGTCGCCAATAGCGATTTCTAACAAACTTAATTTACCCTTAACTTTAATTATGTTAACTTGGTATTTTAATTTTCACTTCAAATTTTAAGCTGGCTAATGTAAATGTGAAACTGATCAGTAAGCATCCTCTATTCCTACTTTTCTTTGTTTTTATTTACAGAAATAACATTTTTTTTTTCCAACCACTAAGCTACCTGGGTAATAATCAACAAAAGTTTATGATGCAAATATGTTGTGAAAATTACGATATATAAACTATTTTACGTGTCAAATATTGCGGACGCCTCATAACCTCCGTAATACTAGTTCACACACGCATATCTCATAACCTCAAGTTTCCAGAAAAAAGTGAAAAATACTCTGTTACATGTACTTTAATTCAAAAAGGTTTCTTTATTCGGTAGTGTTTTAATGAAAATTATATTATCACAATTATCATTTCCGAATCTTACTCTCAACTTTTTTATCCTTACGTGGCAGAGAGCCGATTAATTTTGATAGCCACATAATTTTATCACACCTCATTTGGTGTTGAGTATCTATTATAGGCAGGCTTGTCACTTACCATCAGGCGATCTTCTCGCTAGTCTCGTAAAATTAGATTTTACGAGAGGATTTTTGAAGTGTAGATACTTATATACTTCAGCGGAAGTAAAAATATTCGTTGAAATTTTAAGGTTTTTTTTTCTGTTTGGCGAAATATTATTTAAATTAGGAATTAACGGTGTAATCCACGGTGTTACCTTATAAATTTAACTTCAATTTTAGGCTGGATTGTATCACGTTTGTACCAGAAGTTGAGACCTTGTGGGATCGCGAACGATAAAAAATCGCCCAAGGAGGCTAAAGTCAGGCCAAAGTCTCGAAAACGTTTGCAATAACAAACGCTGGTGTCGCTGCATTAAACGACAGAACAAGCCATTACACGAGCCAGTTATCGCTACGGCCCGGCACCTCTGCGATACGTGTTCACACGTCATTCGTCACGCTTAAGACGCTACCAGGCCACGGCCTATATTCTCGCGGTACTCAAGAATTTATCACAGGAATTTTATGGCCCGTTACTCTTCAGAACCATTTGAACATTGTGAGCTCGGTATATGGCAAGATTCGTTATGCTATATTGAATCTACCTACTATAGATGTTTTAAAATTTAGCGGTAGCGGAGCAAGATGTCGGGATGAGGATGGGGGGATAAAATTATTCCAGGAAAAGGGAGGACGAAAAATCGTTTTTGGACTAATCAATTTGTACTTCGTTCCAGAAAAATATGACCATCAAAATATTATTCTTGAAGAGTAGCAAAGATCAAGCATGTGGGGACAAAAATATTTTGGTGACATGTACACTCTACTTAAAGCGAAATGAGGTCCATAAGTAAATATTGTCAATATTGTTCTGTGAAGTAATCATTTGAGATTACGAGAAATAAAGGTTTTATAATTTCACTAATTGTAATCAATCTATTCCTACGGATTATATCGCGATTTTTTGATGGGGCTGCCGCGCTACTGCAGCGCATCAGGTATGTTTGCAGAGGCCCATACTGATTGCTTCAAAGCGATAGTAAGGAAGAGGGTTGTCTCCCTGATGCGTCGCGTGCGTGACAGCCCTAGCAGCCTCCTAAATATTATTATTAGTAAAGTTGATTGTCCAGTGGTGCGCCACTGGAACACCGTGCATATGGCATCGAGGCCGGTGCTATTTAATATAAGGTAAAAGCACGAAATTGTTCACTAACATAGTTTTAAGCTTTACTAACTGGCGGGTTTAAAATATGGCTAGAAGCCAAGAAATAGCGGTTTTTTATATTTTTAAGTGTGGACTGTATGAGGTGTATTAATTAGTAGGTATTGAACGCTACTCGACGCTGTAAAACGCAGGTATAAGTCAAGGAAAAAGGTAGGGAACAGCTAGCACCACTCACCTGATGATTAGCTGGTACCAGGCACAATGTGTCGACACAAAAGTTCACAAAACTTCACAATTATAGGCAATAGAAGCACTCTCGCGGCGGCGGCGGTGTGCTGTAGGTCTCGTGGTTAAACGGTAACTAAACGGATATAGGCTACTCAAGGAAGAACGGGATTGGTTGATTTGGAAATACGTCATTTACGTCACAAGAGAGCGTTCAGAAATGCATGATTAATTTAAATACCAAACAACCTCCCGGCTTTGAGGTAACCTCAAAAACAAAATAAAAATAAACCCAAAAAGGGGGAAAACATATATAAGAACATCACCATTAAATTAGGTGTATGCGTGCGGTAATATAATCTAATAATGCGGAATATAAAATAAGTCATAAGGACAAAAACTAGAGCGAAGGATAGTGCTTATATTAATACTAATTGTAACTTAAGCTAGCGATAATATAAAGAAAACTACTGCGTTGGTAGCGGACAAAGTCGCACTACAGGACGCTGCAGAATGCCACTTTTGGTTTTCACTTCAGCAACTCGAATTACACCGTCTTTGCCGGGAAACAATTTAGTGATAACCCCAAGCGGCCAACGTAATGTCGGACAGTTCTCTACATTGATGAGAACTACTGTACCTACAGTTACAGGATTTGCAGGTGTGTTCCACTTTTCTCGCGACTGCAGATTATGTAAATATTCAGTGCGGAATCTCTTCCAAAACGATTGGACTAATGAGTCCATTAACGAAAAGCGCGTTTGAAGAGTCATGTGATCATTTTCTAACGTAGGAGCGGGTAAACATTCCAGCGGAGCGGTATGTATAAAATGGGCAGGTGTCAACGCGGAGGGTTCTGACGGATCAGTGCTCAACAAATATAAGGGTCGCGAGTTCAAAACTGATTCAATACCATTCAACATCGTAACCATCTCTTCATATGTTAATATTTGTTTACCTATTACGCGAAATAAATGGCTTTTAACAGACTTTATATGGGACTCCCAAATTCCGCCAAAATGCGGTGCATTTGGTGGATTCATCTTCCAAATTATACGGCTTTCCGCTAATTCGCTACTAAAAGTTTTGTAGTAATCGTCGGATTTAAGAAATTCATGAAGTTCGTTTAGATAAGAACGCGAAGCAACAAAATTCGTACCGTTATCGCTGTAGAGATACTTACAAGGACCTCTACGCGATAAAAATCTTTTAAAAGCGTCTAAAAAGGTAGCTGAGGTTAAATCAGAAGCAAGCTCAAGATGAACTGCCTTGGTTACTAGGCATACAAAAAATGCATAAGTATGCCTTTTGACTACGGACACCTCGTCTTCTAGTATGAGTTATATACAACGGTCCAGCGTAGTCTACGCCCGTATGCGTAAAAGCATTACAAGGTTCTACACGGCACGATGGCAAAGCGGACATCATAGGAAAAGTAGCTTTTGGTTTTAACCTAAAACATGCGTTACATTTATGTATGCGGGAACGAACAATACGGCGGGCGGATAAAATCCAAAAATGTTGTCTCAGTATTGAGAGTAGTAGTTGCGGACCGGCGTGAAAATTTTTCTTATGATAAAAGTCAATTATCAAATTAATTATGTGACCATTTTTCGGCAACAATATGGGATGTTTATGTAATTTTTCTAATGATGCGTTATCTAACCGACCTCCGACATATAGAATGCCATCATTCATGTATGGCGTTAATTTGCGAAGAGCTGAGGAACAACCTTTTCCTTTTTCTATAAGTTTAATATCATCAGCGAATGAAGCGTGTTGGACGGCCTTAATTATAACAAGTTCAGCAGCGTCTAAATCTTGCGCGGTTATTACATTATTGCGGGGCAATTTTCTTAGAAATCTTAACACATACACTACAGTGCGAAGTAACTTATTCCACGAGGATACTCTATAACTTAATGTCAGAAGTAAATGCTCAGTTTGCGCGGCGGCGGCGTCGCAAGCGACGTGAGATAATGTTTTTTCTTCAGGTAAACATGAGCTTTGCGGTGAAAATTGCTGAATTGGCCATTCACTAATAGGAAAAGACATCCAAGATGGGCCTTGGAACCAGAGATTATTCTCTATTAAGCGTGAGGGAAGCAGCCCGCGAGATACACAATCCGCGGGGTTTTCTACTCCTGCGACGTGATAAAAATGATCACTTGGCAATAAAGATTGACATTGCGAAATTCTATTGGCGACGAAAGTATTAAATCTGTGTGGGGAAGAGTGAACCCAGCACAGAGCGACTTCAGAGTCAGAAAATGCGTAAATATTATTTATTGGGTGTCTTATTGACAATGTATTGACCACTCAACGCACTAACTTAGCGAGCAGTGTTAAGGCGCAAAGTTCAAGTCTCGCTAAAGTCACGGTATTTACCGGAGAAACGCGGGATTTTGAACAAACTAACGTGACTATAGGGGGAGAACCTTCATTAGCTACGTGAAGGTATATAACGCAGCCAAAAACTTTTTCGCTAGCATCAGCGAAAGCGATTAGCGAAACGACAGAAGAGTCCTTAATACCCATATGACGCGGGAATTGAAGACCCGAGATTAGCGGTAACTCTGAAATATATTGTTGCCACAACTTGACAACAGAAGAAGGCGGAGACTCGTCCCAATCAATTTTGAGGAGCCATAATTGTTTAATTAATAATTTAGCGAATAGCGTTATGGGACCGACAAGACCCAATACATCATAAAGTTGTGCGGTAGCGGATAGCATAGAACGCTTTGTACAAATAGCGGGCGGTTGAGATACAGTAAAAGTAAAATTATCAGTAGCGGGATGCCAGCGAAGGCCTAATATCTTATGGGTGTCATTATCGTTAAAAGAAATATATTCTTGTTGACGATGACTTGCGGGTATGTGTTCCAACAATTCGTGGGAATTACTCGTCCATTTAACTAGATCAAAACCACCGGCTTTGAAAAGTTGGATTAATTGTGTTGCTGTCGCTACAGCTTCATCTAGCGTTGAAGCTGTGGAAGCAAGGTCATCCATGTATATATCGAGCTGTCTTTCAATAAGACTAGCTGCGAGAGGATAGTTAGCTCCTTCATCTTTTGCTAACTCACGCATGACGCGAAGAGAGAGAAAAGGTGAGGAACGAAGACCAAAAGTAACACGAGTAAATTCATACGTTTGCAAGGGTTCGTCATCAGAAAAGCGAAATAAAATTCGTTGGAACTTGCGGTGCGAATCTTGTACATGTATGCAAAAATACATTTTACGAACATCAGCGAAAAAAGCAATAGAATATATTCGTACATTGAGTAAAATATTGAAAATATCAGTTTGTAAGTTTTCACCGGTATGCAAAATATCATTAAGTGATAAACCGTTATCCGACTTACAACTGCCGTCTATTACTACACGGAGCGGTGTGGATGATTTATCCTCCCGAATAACCGGGTGGTGAGGTAAGTAAAAACAAGGCACATCAAACCTTATCATTTCTTGCGGAACAAGTGTTAAGAACCCTTTATCTAAATATTCCCTAATGACGTCATTGTAACGCGCGCGAAGTTCAGGATTTCTACTAAATCTTCTTTCAAGAAGAGAAAATCTTTTTTCAGCGATTTGAATCGAATTACCTAATTTTTCTGGTGGATCCTTAAATGGCAAAGCGACAACGTAACTGCCATCAGGATTGCGAGCGGTATTAGAGGTGAAAATATTTTCACACTCATTATCTTGCGGACTTATATACTTGGTAGAAGGCAATTCTTCCATTATCCAAAATTTTTGAAGCATGTCATTAAGCGGTTCTTGATTAATTAAATGAAAAGAATGCGATTTATGAGTAGGGGACTCCACATAAGCGTCGCCCATTATTACATAACCTAGCGTTGTTTCTAGCGCCATAGGCGCGTGCGGCGTAATTATTTTATTTGACAGTAATATTTTACAATAGGTATTTACCCCCAAAAGTAAGGAAATTTCCCCAGGTACAAAGAACTGGTCATCAGATAAACGTATCGAAGATATATAATTAATCTTATTTAAATCAATCTTAACGTCCGGTAATTTCCCGGTAATGTGAGGCACTACTAACGGTTCGACTTCATATACGAATTCATTATCGAAGCGAGATGTGAATTTAACGTGAGTAACGCCTAATATTTTTTGCGATGAACCACCAATGCCATGAACTTCAGTAAAGCGGTTTTTTCCCGATATGGGTAAAGATAAACGTTTGCAACAATCAAGCGAAATATAGTCACTTTGTGACCCTGGATCTATTAAACATCTTACATAATATTCACGTCCATAATTATTTATTACTTTTATTTTTGCGGTCGCTAATAAAGCAGCGGTTTGAGTGTGATTAATATCATTGTTAAGGTTTGTAATACTGAACGACAAGATCGTAGTAGACTCCAAGCCCTGAGTGCATACACTATCACCCGAGTTGGACTGCGGATTAATTTCGATCTTATTCGTAGAAGGATTAGAGGTTAAATTACAGTGAGCATTACGAATACCCGAGACGGCCGGCTGGGAAACCGGTTTTTGATTTAGCGCTTGCGCTTCATATTTAATTGTAAAATGTAATAAGGAATGGTGGCGTTGATTGCAATGTAAACATGTACGTTGCGAATTACAAAAACTGGACTTATGTTTATTACTTAAACAATTCGTACAAAAACCATTTTGTTTTATGTAGTTATACCTTTCCTTAGGCGTTAATTTAGAGAAGCGCGGACAATTAAACAAGTGTGTGTGTGTCTTATCTTGACACATAACGCACGGTTGATTGTTGTCAGTATTAATAAAAGTTCTAGTAGGACCACTGTTAGGTCTAGGTATATTATGTTTTTTATTATTATTAGAAAGTTTGTTTGCGGTAGGTTCAAATTGTTTTTGTATATTATTAAGTATCTTACTTTGCTCTTGGACGAAACTGATAAGACTCTGATATGTAGGTATATCAGTTTGACGTTGCGACAATTCAAAGGCTTTAACAGTATCTGCATCTAATCTCTGCAATGCTAATTGCAAGCACATAAAGTCTGTTAAGTCATTTAATTTTAACTGTTTTAGCGCTTTAATTGAGGAATCAAAATTATTAATAAATGATTCTAGATTTGCGGCGGAACTAGAAGTAAGCGGTTTAAATCTTAACATATGATTAAAATAAGAGACAGCGAGTGAACGAGTATCGTTATATTTTTGTATAAGATTATTCCAAATTATGGGATAGTTTTCTGGCGTAGCGAACAGCCCAGCGCAAATTGCTTTGGCTTTATCAGTAAGTTTACCAACTAAATAATATACGCGTTCAGTATCCGTTAAATTCGGATTATCATGAATAATACTTTTAAATTGTTGATGAAACATAGGCCAATGACGAATATCGCCATCAAACGATTGTAATTCAATAGGCGGCAACTTATTATGGTAAGAAGAAGACTTGGATTCAGTCTTTATCGGAATATTAGAGTCTTTCTGTAACTTAGAAAGAACCCCCTTTATATGACAGTATAACTCTTCAAATGCGATCCAGGTTTGATAATCAACGGAACTGGTGGGGTTGGCTTGTAAGTAGACATTATTATAATCATCAACAACCTTTTCGAAATCAGTACGTAACGTATCTACATTACTAGCGTTTAACAAGAATGTATCACGCTGTTGTTCATCAGCGATAGCTGATCGCGACAATTCGTAAATTTTTTGCAAACGCGAGAACATTGCTTCTCGTTTTGCTCGAAGAATGACAACCTTTGGGTCCTCCCGGCATGGCGACCGTTCTTCACCCCTAGATTTACTCATTATTCAGCGGATTAATTTAATAAAAGCAGGCGATAATAAATAAAGTATGCGTTTGTTGGTTTTAATAGCTTAAAAACCAATTGCTATTAAATTAAAGCGGTACTAAGTATTTAAAAACGATTAAGTACAACTAAGCGAATGAGTTACCCTAACTACCGAGATATGCACCTATGAAATTATTTAATTAGCTTTAATAATCTATAACCAATTAAATAATTAGCGAGCGTAAAATATAATATTATTAATATTTTAATAACTTAGCGTATTGTGAAGTGAAATGAGCGCGTTAAGTAGGTAGGTGGCACGTATTATCTGCGACGCGAGCCAAGCGGGGCACAGAATGCTACCTGCATACAGCGTATGATTGTAAAGAAAATAATTTTAAGTACGTAATTACGTTTATTAATCTATAAGCACTGTCCTTCAACACAAATAAATGCCTGCGAATTAGATTGCATAAATCTAGAAGCGATTATGTATACTTATGACTTATGTATACAATCAAAGCGGGCGGGAATAATTTATAATTAAATAGGCTTTTAATTGTTATTTCACAGACAGCTAGATAATAATAGCGATTAGATAATCGAATAATGAAACCATTGGATGGGACCAAAAAAGGTATCAAATCCGGTGAGATGGACCAAAAAAAGGTATCAAATCCGGTGAGATGGACCAAAAAAGGTGGCGGGTTTAAAATATGGCTAGAAGCCAAGAAATAGCGGTTTTTATATTTTTAAGTGTGGACTGTATGAGGTGTATTAATTAGTAGGTATTGAACGCTACTCGACGCTGTAAAACGCAGGTATAAGTCAAGGAAAAAGGTAGGGAACAGCTAGCACCACTCACCTGATGATTAGCTGGTACCAGGCACAATGTGTCGACACAAAAGTTCACAAAACTTCACAATTATAGGCAATAGAAGCACTCTCGCGGCGGCGGCGGTGTGCTGTAGGTCTCGTGGTTAAACGGTAACTAAACGGATATAGGCTACTCAAGGAAGAACGGGATTGGTTGATTTGGAAATACGTCATTTACGTCACAAGAGAGCGTTCAGAAATGCATGATTAATTTAAATACCAAACACTAACAAACTATGGATATAATCTGAAATAAATATTATATTATATTATTATTATTATTTTAATTTTCCCGACGTTTCGAATGCTTTGCAGCACCCATGATCACGGGCGGACTGAGATGTTGAAAGTCCCTGCGCTCTATTTATACTGTCATAATTTTCAGTGTACCCTCAGTTATTGTTGTTGTTTTTATTGATGTACCCTCAATTCTTATTGGTTGTTATTGTTGTTGGTCCGACCTACGCAGTAAGAACTTAGAGCACACTGCACGGCGTCAAGAACGCCGTGCAGTGTTTTGTCTGGTTTTGGATTTAATTATATTTATCACAGGATCCCAAGCTGGTGGTAACACCCAACCATCTTCTCTATTGAAATTAGAATGTTTTTTGATTTCAATAGCCTCACGAATCATCCTTGGTTGGAAACGGTGTTCTTTTGTGAGGATTTGTGGTTTATCAAATCTGATATAATGGCGGGAGCGATCCTGAACATGTTCACAAACTGCAGATTTTGTACAGCGTCAGTGTTTCACATCAGCTATGTGCTCTTTAACGCGAGTTTTTATTGCACGCTTTGTTTGCCCAATGTAGGAGAGCCCCCAGTAAATAATTCAATACCGAGTGACGGAGCGCAACCGTTTTGTAACCGCCACAGTTAGTGAATCACGCGCAGTCATCAATCTGTCGAAACAAACATTAGATGAACCAACGACACAAGTACTCACGAAAGGCCTGAATTTTTCAATTGCGCCAAGAAGGATACCATATGAAGAGATAATATCAAGCGTAGAGGACGGTCTGGGTAAAAATAATATAGGGAAGGAGGATTCAGAGGCAATTCGTCAGGATGTTTCATCCCTGTTACGACGGAGTTCTGTGCCCACACCAAATCTTCCCAAAAACCAATATGAAGCATTAAAAAACTTACGCACCAGAACTGACATCACCATACTACGCCAGACAAAGGCAATGCCACCGTCATCTTAGACACCGACGATTACAATCTAAAAATACAACAACTTTTATCGGATGTAAGCACATACGAAAAGGTCAGAACAGACCCGACTAATAATATTCTCAAAACAACGAGTAATATTATAAAGAAAAACTCCGAGAGATTGAATCTCCATCAAGCCACTGATACCTTCTTGTGAAAAGCCGCCGAAGTTGTATGGGTTGCCCAAAGTACATAAACCCAATGTTCCGCTACGTCCGATTGTGAGCCCGATCGACACACCAACTTATAGGTTGGCTCAGCACGTGACAAAAGTGCTTTCATCACTAAGAGGGCATACACAAGCGCATACCAGGGTTTCATACCATTTTGTCAATGAAATCAAACATCTGAGTCTTTCTGACAATGAAACTATGGTCAGTTTTGATGTCCAGTCCCTATTCACATGCCTACCTGTGGTGGACTGCATTGAAATTGTAAAAAAGAGGCTAGCCGAGAAAAACATGCCAAAGGAATATGCAGAACTATTAGAACATTGCCTTACATCTGGTTATCTATTGTGGAAGGAGCAATTCTATAAGCAAGTAGATGGAGTAGCGATGGGCTCACCTGTATCTCCCGTAGTTGCTGACATTTTCATGGAAGACTTTGAGGAGACAGCCCTCAGAACTTCACCTGTTACTCCGAGATTCTACAAGCGATACGTAGACGATACCTTCACAATATTACCATTTGATAAAGTAACAGTATTCCTGGACCATCTAAACTCCATCAATCCTAAGATTAAATTCACAATGGAGTTGGAGTCAAATAACTCATTGGCATTTTTGGATGTATTAGTAATGCGTAATCCTAATAACACCTTGGGCCATACTGTGTACAGAAAACCAACCCATACATCTGTATGAGGATGATGAGACTCACCATTCAAGTACCTAGATAGGTACTTGAATGGTGAGTCTCATCATCCTCCAACACAGCTAGCTACAGTGGGTAAATCTTTGTTTCAAAGAGCACGCGGAATCTGTGATGATGAACATCTGAGCGCTGAGCTGCAACATGTCAAGCAAGTACTGCGTGACAACAAGCTCCGGATCCCGCGCCGTCATCATAGTGAACATGTCAAACCAGCCACGGTCGAGCATCAGTCTGCTGTCCTACCATATGTTAGAGGGGTTACTGACAAGATTGGTTACATCTTAAAGCGGGCTTCAATCAAAACTTATTATAAGCCACCAAAGAAGATTAGTCAATATTTACCACCTGTCTAATACCACATACCTCTACAAGATGATCTCTGATTTACTTGCAGCAGACGGGAGATCATGCTGCCCAAGTCACAGATTTAAAGATATAAATACATATTTTTTTTAAATAACATTCACTAATTTGACTCATTTCTCGGCAATGGCATGCAACCGGTCGCCATCTTCATTACTTTTAGAGTTGATTTTTTTTCGATACTTTTCGGGAATATTGAGGGAGGGCGGGAGTATACTTGTCTTCGTTCAATAAACTCATATAATTAGACATCAAACTTCACAAGGTAAGTTCGTTTGATTCTTAATTATACTTCGTTTATTTCACGAAGACAAGTCTGATTTACTTGCAGGATGTTTAGAGCATCGAAAAAAATTAATTAAAGATATTAAGGCGTATTGCCTATCTATATACTTTTAAATTTCTTATTTACTTTTCATACAAGATATACTGTTCATACTAAATACCGCGACAATGATTTTCGGTTCTGTAATGGTTCAGTGATATACATGTCTCTCTGCAGTATCTCTAGTTTCCAATTTTCAAACAATATAGAAATAAAGACGCCGTCCACGTCTGTCAGTCGTATACTTTTTCTAAATCCAGACCGCGATGCGATCTCGAACCCCATTCAAAGAACCTGCCCTGCAAGGTTCATTATTTATTCTTCAATTTATGCACACAGAAGGAAAAAATTACATAAAATTGATAGGAAAAAAATTACAAAGGTGCTGCTTATTTCAAATGGAATCTATTCCAGCAGACCTGCAAGAGGAGAGTTGAAAAAAAGAAAAGAAGAGAAAAGTGGACACAGTGCACATGAAGAAAAAGGAAATAGATATGCATGTGTTCATATTTATAATATATATGCATGTTATACATAAACAAACATAATAAGCGGCTGAAAAATTTGTAATGTTGTACAGTTTTGAGCACTCATTTTCTAAGATAACTAGCCGATTTGTATTCCAAATAAACTTTCATATTTGGTAAATTTCAATATTTATTATTTCCATAGTAAAAAAAAGGTTTTACTTTACTCCTTTGAAGAACCTTATTTTGTTGGCTATATAAATTCATTATTATAATATTATTGTTATCATTGTTGTCCATTAGGATAACAATAATAGATTCTGATTTCAGTTAAAGTAATGCGAGTGTAACCAGAATAATATGTATTGTAAAAAATAAATGATAGCGTGGCAATTATCAAGGGATAGCGGTATAACCACCCTGATCACATCTATATGGCTATAATATGCCCAATTATCATTATGCGATCCACATAAATTGAAGGTTCTAAGTCTGTATTAACATGTTTTTCCTCTATTTTTGGACTTTAGTGATAATAATTTTTAATATATTTCATGTGTATATAAAGACTTTATTTTCTTTTACCATTAGACTACGGTACTATATGTAGTTAAAATGCGAGAAGGAACGCTAGGTATTTTGCAAAAAGTAATAAAATTCGATTATAATACGATTAATATAAGTATGTCAATGCTAATAAGTCAGAATTACATAAAGCAATAATTGATGTGAGTAATTATGATAGTGGACATAGAGATTTATAGTTTATAATGTTAATCTGTATTACCATCTATTATGTATCAATCAAATGATCTTGCAACTTTATTATATAAAACTAATGTTTGATTGACGGGACGTATAATGCGGTGGCTAGAAACCTCAACCACCACCCCGAAGTCGAGGGCTGAATCCCAGCCAAGACAACTGTTTGGATGAACGCGTCCAGCATGGGGTTGTTACAATAAATTATGTATTCATATTTGTACATACACATGTATGTTCGTCGGCAGAACGGATTTCACCGTAGCACAAATTGCACAATCTTTGCAGTGCGTGGCTTACGAGATTATTATTATTATTATTTTTTATTAATTGTGAATACAGACATCTACTTACGTACATCCGGTGTAGATATACCTTTAGCATATTCGGCTCGTAGTGTTTTCCTGCGTAGTTACTGGCCTGCGGGCATGATGAAAGTGATGTCATCGATGTGCAAGGATCTGCACAGGCCTGTGGTAGGTAAACATACGGCTTCTAGGCTGTTCCCATAAGTTAAAATCTTCTGAAAAGTGCGGTGCGAAATTAAATTACATATAACTAATAAGCTTTTTTCTTTTTTTTTTACTGTATACTCTGTGGTTTGTTATATTTTTCGATTCAATTCAATTTATTTATTGCAAAATATGATTACAGGTGTTATACAAATATAGTAGCATCATATTTGACCTTACGGTATGCAATAATATTAGTTTCACAGTTCTAACGTAGACGTTGTTACTTAATAAGAATTTAAAATATTTGAGCTGTGCAGGCAACGCTGTTGAACCTTCTTGATTTTCTTATATTGCATAACTGATACTACCCATTGGTACAGAAATGTCAATGTAGGTATAATATAGGTTGTTCTAAGGTTTTACGAGTAAATAAATTGAAATATAAGTTTAAGCAAGCTTCCGCCATACTGGAATTAATACTGCTAATGATACTGAATTTAAGCATTCTATAAATGATGTATCTTATGCAGGGCCTTGGCCCAATAATTGCTAAGTATAGTATGACCTTGGAAGTGGTAAATCTGAATGATTATTAGGATCTCGTAATTTACAACATTATGTTTTGTATACGCAAGTTATGCACAATATTATTATGCACAACCAGTAGTCACAATCAGTATTATTATATATACCTTTTTACTTGATTTACGCTTTCTGGGAGACATACTTTGCTATATCTCAGTCTATGCGCTACCTTCCTGGGGTTCATAAAATCCATATCTACCAATATGTGCATGATAATTTGATATTATGTGTGGTACTATACAATGCATCAAAGATTTTTATATGTTTTAACTTGATGCCATCGGAGCTATATACGGTATACGTGGGAATTCGACAATAATACATATTGTAAGGTAGTTCGATGTCATAAGACCCATAACCAGTTTACGTAAAAATCAAACAATAAATACACTTTGTAAGGTACATATTTTGATGTGACAGGCACCCTACACAGTGTACGTGAGGATGGAACAATAAATACACGTTGTAAGATAGTTACACGCCATAGGACCCATACACGGTTTACGCGAGGATCAATCAATAAACACATATTGTGCATTTGTCACAGGACCCATACACGATTTACATGAGGATCAAGTGAGTACACATTGCGACGTAGTCGGATATCTGATACTTACACGGGATACTTACACGATGCCCATGAGGATTAACCAATGAATGCACATTATAGTGTGGTTGGACGTCATATGATCCATACACGATTAACGTGAGGATTAAACGATGAATGCGCCTCGCGGTGTAGCCGGTCACGTGCGCAAGGACTACCTACAAAAAACGTTAAGTGCGCACCCGCTGACGTCACGTCGAGCGCCGAGGGTCGAGTTACAAAAAAATCTTTGTTTGGATACCGTTACCTCTATTCTTAGAATTGAAGTGGCGTTTTTATAAAAGCTTAGGAGTTCCTTTTTTAAACTGTATCAAATATTTATTTACGTTGAGTGTCAAATTTGTTTTAGTTAGCGTCAAACATTGACTATGGTTGAAAAGGTCATATGTCAACTTTACATGTATTTATTTGAAAAAGTAAATTGATAACCTATTGTTTATTTAATTTTAAAAGTAAAAAGGATTCCTACACTATGCTATTAATTAAAACATCATACCTTTCGTTAAACACATAAATACACACAAAAACACAAAAAAATGTAAACAATGTAACTGGACACCGCGCGCGTCTCACTTTCACTGTCAACCGTCAGCTTGACAATTTTTTTTTTTTCAATGAGAAACCGTGTCGGAGTTTTGTTGTATTTGAAGCATAAAATGGCATACCGGTAATCGAATGAAAGAGACGGACTATTGTTAGCCTAATGTGTTAAAAAGAAATAAAACATAAAAACAGCACATTAGAGATGACTATCCAAGATTTCGCAAAAAAGGGACTATAGTACCGTTGCGCACGTGACGGGTATTTTTGAAAGGGACTATAGTCCCGTTGCGCACAAGACCGGGTAGCTAGACGTCAAATGATCCTTACACGATTCACGTGAGGATTAAACGATGAATGCGCCTCGCAGTGTGGATAGACGTTAAATGATCTTTACACGGCTTTCGTGAGGAATAAACGATGAAGGCACCTCGCAGTGTAGTTAGACGTCAAATGATCCTTACACGATTCACGTGAGGATTAAACGATGAATGCGCCTCGCGGTGTAGTTAGACGTCAAATGATCCTCACACGATTCACGTGAGGATTAAACGATGAATGCGCCTCGCGGTGTAGTTAGACGTCAAATGATCCTTACACGATTCACGTGAGGATTAAACGATGAATGCGCCTCGCAGTGTAGATAGACGTCAAATGATCCTTACACGACTAGCGCGAGGATTAAACAATGAATACACATCATAGGTAACATTGTATACATATGTCATATGATCCATACACGGTTTACGTGAGGACAATACGACTAACGCCTCTTGACCAACTCCGAAGACGATGACAGCTCCTAGCTATTCACAAATACCACACCAAAAAAACATCACAGAAAAATATGGTTATAATTATATTTATTTATTTCATGGCACCTTCCGTACACTATATACGTGTATTGTGTATTCACGTACGTAACACGTTTTCATAACACAAAGTAGGTAGTGTATGCATAAATATTTTCGTAACATTGAAATTGTGATATCGAAATGGTATATCTGATCTATGATTAATTTGTGGGTTCAAATAAGTAAATATCATATATCACGTCATCCCCGCGCAAAATAAATACGTTGGGATATCACGAGTACATCATACGATGAGCATCGAATAGAATATAGTTCATGATAGGTTTATTTATGTTCTTTCCAAATGCCAAAGTACACAAAAGCGCGCTAACGCCCTTAAGATACTATGTTGGGACACACATACAATACACGTTTTGTGAAACTGAGCATTTACGTACGACATACCTTGGCGTATTTATGATTGAGATGTTTTAATCACAATGTAGATTATTTAATTAATATAAAAATATAATAAGTGGGTAGTTGCCAAAAAGAAAAATATTAGTCTGTACTTTGAGATATAATTTTGTACTCACCTTGAAGTTTTATTACAACTACAACAAGTAAAGAATTTACCAATATTATGCTGACACATCTTATGACGATACAATATCTTCACTAGCGGAAATTTTCTTTAAATCCAATCTTATTTGATTTGTGGAGGTAAATTTACGTGTGACTCGGGCATCACAAAATCACGTAATGAAGATGGCGACCGGTTGCATGCCATTGGCGAGAAATGAGTCAAAATAGTGAATGTTATTTTAAAAAAATATGTATTTATATCTTTAAATCTGTGACTTGGGAAGCATGATCTCCCGTCTGCTGCAAGTAAATCAGACTTGTCTTCGTGAAATAAACGAAGTATAATGTCTAGTATTCGCGTAAATAAAAGACAACATTAATTTCACTAATTTCTAACCAGACATACTAATTTAATTATAGAGCGTTATGAGCGTGGAGGTAAATAATACAATCGGTGAGTTAGTAAAAAGAAAGCAAAAAATTTAAGAGGTTAGGTTATAATCTGTAAGCCTTGAAAATATAATCTAATAATTATTGCATAAATCGATTTAAGTATATTGAAAGATAAAAAAAAAAGAGAAAAATTTAGTTACAATACTAAATTTTTTATATTTAATATTATATATTAAAAAATAAACGCTCTCGAACTGTGGTGCTGGCGAAGAATGCTGGGAGTGTCATGGACTGAATTCAGAACGAATCAGTCCATACTACAGGAACTCGCCATCGAGCAGCGTCTGTCGTCGATTGTTCAGTCTCGCATCCTGTCATTCTTTGGGCATGTTTCGCGAAGAGATGGCATTTCCATCGAGCGCCTTGTCATAGAGGGAAAAATAGAAGGCATCAGAGCACGCGGGAGATCACCCATGCGATGGACCGATCAAATTTTTTTAATTAATTTATTTATTCAATCCTTAAAACTATCATTACAGGTCTAATGCTGTATAATACTTGTGTACAGAAATAAAATTGGCCGTAATTCCTTTTATAAACGAACACTTTATTTGTTTCCACTATAATTTACAACAGCTGTACTGCTAGAACGTATTAATTAAATAAATAGAAATTAAAAGTTGTTAACACGTCTATCTTGGTACGCTGGTCAGGAGCAAGGGGGTTGCCATAACTTTTCTTTAAATTAAGTATGAAATATTACAAAATTGGTGGCGATGTTGCCAACATGCTGCGGCCTCACAAAGTTTAACCAAAGATTGAGAGAACAATAGCTTTTCTTAATAATATGATGATATCTATCATGAAAATAACAATAAACCAGCGTACATAATATGTAAGTTCTATGACTTCTTAAAAAAGGAAACAAAAAATAACTTCTAAAAATAAAAATAACAAAGGTATTCTTCTTATTGATTACATTATGTATCACCAAAATTGTAATTACTTAGGAACAATATATTTACTCAATTGGCAAAACACATACCTTAGTTATAGACGTTACTAGGGTTTTACCATTAGAATTCCTGACTTCTAAAGCCCTTACCTTTTGATCTTTTCCAGGAAATATTTTTACAATTCTAGCCATAGGCCAAGAAAGAGGTGGTATATTATCTTGTCTTAAAATTACTAAAGACCCTACTTTTACATTGGGTAAATTATCTCGCCACTTAGGCCGAGATTGTAACACAGATAAATAGTATTTATACCAAACTTTCCAGAAATCTTGTTTTAACTTAGTACAAACATTCCAAAAACCTAATCTGTTGTATGGTTTATCTAACAAATTGTGTTCAGGATATGAAGTTAACGATGTACCAATTAAAAAATGACCAGGGGTTAAATAACAAAAATCATTGATATCTGATGACATGGGTATTAGTGGTCTTGAATTAAGAACAGATTAAATTGCACAGATTAATGTTTGTATCTGTTCATATGTTAATGACAAATTATAAATTAATCTCTTCATATGATATTTTGTACTTTTTACTGCCGCCTCCCAAAGGCCACCAAACACAGGCGAGTATGCAGGAATAAAATGAAACTCTATACCTTTTAAAGCGGAAAATTGTTGCACTTGTGTTTGATGCGACTGTGAGTTGAACAGTTTATATAACTCATCCAATTGTCTTTTAGCACATTTAAATGTAGATGCATTATCACAATGAACCTGGCTTGGTAAACCTCTCCTTGAAATAAATCTCCTAAAGGAAGCAAGAAAGCAATCAGTAGTCAAGTCTGAAACTAATTCGAGATGAATTGCTTTTGTGCTGAAACAAACGTAAACACAAATATAACCTTTACCAATAACAGAATTTCTTATACGTGATAATTTTACATTAATGGGACCACAAAAATCTAAACCGACTATGTCAAAAGGTCGCGAAGGCCTAACTCTGCCAGTAGGCAATGAACCCATAAGCTGCTTGGCAGCAGTAGCTTTTAATTTGTAACAAGTTATACACTTATGAGTAACTTTTTTGACTTGCCTAATGCCATTAATTATCCAGTATCTTTCATTTAAACTAGACATTACAAGTTTAGGTCCTGCATGCAGGAGTCTATAGTGCTCATTTCTTATAATTAATTGAGTACAATGTGAATCTTTAGGTAAAATTAAAGGATGTTTTTGACTATAGGAAATATCAGCATTCTGAAGCCTACCGCCGACTCTTAGCATGCCATTTTTATCTAAGAATGGATTTAATGATTTTAGACTGCCTTTAATTACCTTATTATTTTTTAACAAACTAATCTCTTCAGCAAAGTTAACACTTTGATCATATTTAATAAGTAACATGAGAGCATGATGTAATTCTTTATAAGACAGAAATAGTACCTGGTTTTTATTATCCTTTGATCTGCAATTGTTACAAAACCGTACAATGTAAGCCAACACACGGGTCATTTTGTTAATACTAGAAAACTTATGTAAATATTCAAATGTGTCTGAAGTCACCTGAACAGACATTGACACTGTGACATCACCTGTGGTGTGAGCTGAAATCTTTGGGACAAAACTGCTTTCAAATTCATATGTATTATCCTGTAATAATACTGGACCTTGCCACCACAACTTACTTTCACATAAGTCAGAAGGAGAAACACCTCTACTAACCAGATCAGCTGGATTATCCTGAGTACTGATATATAGCCAATGAAAATTTAAAGTATTTTGACATATTACTTTTACTCTATTCGCTACGTAGGCTTCGAGTTTCATAGTATCAAATTGTAACCAGGAAAGTACTATCTTCGAATCAGTAAACAGATATATATTACTAATATCTATTTTTATTTGTAACACATTATAAACCTTTACTATTAGCTTTGAGAGTAACAAACAGGCATTTAGTTCAAGCCTAGGTATAGTCAGTGGTTTACTAAGTGGGTTAATTCTAGATTTTGCGCAGAGTAAATAAAGCAACACCTTACCTGATAAATACACAACTCGCAGGTATATGCAGCAGCCATAGGCTACCGAGGTTGAAGCATCTGCGAACCCTATTAATTGCACTGACACTGCTTGCTTTACATCTATATTTCTATTAAAATATATTGGTTCCATGTTGTTTAAGTCTGTGACAAATTGGAGCCACTCTGTTTTTATGTCATCAGGTGGAATATCATTCCAATCTATTTTTGCTAGCCATAGCTTTTGCAGAATAACTTTTGCTTTAACAACAATTGGTGCAGCATAGCCAATTGGATCATAAAATTTACATATATAACTTAATATTGACCTTTTTGTGATTTTTAATGTCTCATCAAACATTATGGGTGAAGATATTTTAAATGAATCATCTTTAATACTTACATTCAAACCTAATGCTTTGTAACTAACATGTTCTTGTTGTAATTCAATGTCATCAAAATGCTGTTCACACGTTGGCACATCAGAGATTATATCGGGATCGTTAGATGTCCACTTATGTGTTTCAAACCCACTTAAGCTCAATAATTGCCTTAGTTGATCTTTAGCATTAATCACATAATTTATGTCATTACTAGCATACAAAAAATCATCTACATAACAACAGTTATTTAAAATGAAGGCTGCTAAAGGAAAATCTGAACCAAATCTTATAGTAAGTTCCTTCAAACAGCGAGTTGCTAAATAACTGGAACTCTTTAAACCATAGGTTACTGTGTCTAATTGTATACATGAAATAGATTCATCAGGATGATCTCTCCAGAGAATGTTTTGCAGCGATGTAAAATTAGGTTTCATTTTTATATTTCTGAACATGTGTTTAATATCACCTATTATGGTGTAAGTACCTAAACGGAATAATATAATAATTTCAAACAAATCTCTTTGAACAACAGGCCCATTTAATAACAGATCATTAAGAGAGATACCTTTACTTGTTTTCCCTGACCCATCAAACACAGATCTTACTTTATTAGTTTTACTATTGTTTTTATACACTGGAAAATGTGCTAAGAAATATAATGGATCTTTATTAAAGTCAAATGAACTTAAATCAACATAATGAGCATGGCCTAGAGAAATAAAGTCTTGGAGAAACTTTTTATAATCTGAAAACGAACCATCACTATGTAATTTCTTTTCCAAGGACAAAAATCTTTTAAACGCAATATCAAATGAATTTCCTAAAGTTGCATTTACATCTTCTAATGGTATCTTCAAAGGTAAGTCTAATGAAAATCGGTTATTACTCAATTCAACTGAATTTTTAAAGACAATCTCGCACTGCTCATGTTCAGAATTTGTTTCAAAAAAGGTTTGTGGAACACTTTCAGTCTTCCAAAATTCTTCAAGAGTATTATTTAATTGTGAATCACAAAAATTACAATGTAAAGTAACAATATTATTTGCAGCATATTGCTGAGATACTGTACCACCAACAATGTATCCAAACTTAGTAGGGATTGCATTTAAAGCAGGCGTCTCATGCAGCACAGGCTGGATATCCACCTGTGGTGTAGGCAGTATCACCTGAAAGAAAATATTTGCCCCCATTAATAAATGTACATCACTTGGTATATTTAGCTGGCTGTCGGCAAGTTGCAAGTCCAAGAAATGCTTAAAATCCTTTAGATCAAGTTTATTTTGTGGAAGCTTGCATGTGATATGCTCAACTACATTGCAGTTGACATTAATTGCAAAGCCAGTAGTGACAGATATAACATTGAGTGGTATGCAGTAGTTTATATTGATCTTTGCACGGCCTATTCCCATGATTTCACTTTGCATTTGTGTGGGCTGCAACCCAAGTGAATTTATAAGCGCCTTAGTAGCGAAAGATGCTTGTGAACCACTGTCAAGAAGAGCTTTGACATGCACATAAGTCCCATCCCGAGCCAAGATTTTTATGCGTACCGTTGGAAGTAAAACTTGAGTGTTATTATGCGAAATATTGCAGGAAAAAGTGTTATCAACAGTATCATTCGACTTGTGCAGTAATGTGTTATGCTGTTTTTTACAAGCGCTACACCTAAAGTGATAGCGACACTTTCCTGGGTGCTCATTTAAGCAAATTGAACACACATTATGCTTTTTCACAAACTCAAGTCTGTCATTAATTGACAGACATTTAAATTGAGGACAGTTATAAAGTTTATGTATAGTTAACTTACAATATAGGCATCCAACTGGAGACTTGGTGGTACTGACGTTGACAACAGCCTTCTTTTTCACAATACCTTGGTCTGTTGTTTCTAAAGCAACAGCTTTACGCTCTAAATATTGTAGCAAATCTTCCACGGTTGGATCCACACTGTCATCTCGCTCCATCTGGTACGATCTTGCTGTATACTGATCTAATTTGCGGGATAAGACACAAATTAATAATGGACCCCATGAGCTAACTCCATTGCACAGGTTATTTAGGGCAGCTATTTCCTGTCTTACTAAAGATACAAACTCTCGCAACTGTATGGCAGTTGATTTAGTAATTGCAGGCAGGTCTAAAATTGTATTAATATGGTCAAACATAATTAAATACTTTTTATCGTATCTATGATTAAGTAGACGTAGGGCTTCATCATAACTATCTTTTGTTAATGTTAAATTTTTAATTAAATCGTAAGGTTCATCTTTTAGGTGTGATCTTAAGTAATACATTTTTTGTATATTATCTAATGCCGAATTATTATGGATCATAGACATAAATAATTCAATAACAATAACACTAATAATAACATTAATAATAATTTTGATTGCTTTTTAGCGATAAGGCCGCCTTTGTACATTGATATCTACAACGTATTGTTAAATTTACATGTAACTTTTGGTGTACAATAAAGTGTATTTATTATTATTATTATTATTATTCCATAAAAGGCTTAAAATCACAATACCTACCAGTAAATGGCTTTATGTGTATCTCTGGTAACTTGATATTAGGCTTAGGGGACTTATAATCTTTTTCCTTTTTACTTTCAATGCATTCTCGCAGAGTTGCTATGCCGTTTATATACGTTTGCTCCATGGCCTCAATGTCCTCCTCATCCTTGCTATTGATGGCAAAGATCAACATATTTACGGATTCGTAATCATTAAATGTCTTTTCAAGTTTTTCTAGTTTGACCTTAAGAAGGGGAGAGGAGGCTTGAGACAAGGAATCCTTGTCTTCTATGTATTTAATTTGTCTTGAAAACGACGCTTTAATGTAGCCCCTATTGGCACGCAATTTTTTCATATCTGCTTCCATGGTAACTTTAAAAAGTTGTGGTACACTTAATACACTAAGTACGTTACGACTATTAATATTAGATGGTCCACTACGCACTTAATTTATATAAAAATAATATTTTTATACTATATGTAACGCTATACTGCAAATTTCGTGGCCACTTTACAACAAAATGGCGTAGATACAATTGTATTGTATTGTATCGTGACGTGGAGATAATCGGCGGTGTCGTGTAGCAGTAGGTTTTCGTTGCACGCACGCACGGCGCACTCGTTGGCCAAAACGTACCAGGAAACCTCCGTGAGTGGCGCGTCCTCCGCACTTATGCACCAATTACAGACGTCGAAATCGCGTTGCGTTATCTTGCTGTGCTCTTGCGCTCCTGTTCGTGGAAATTTGTGCTGCACCGTCATGCAGCAGGCTCTCCGGCGCACGCTATAGGGTAGCGCCAAAGATGTTCGCCTTGTCGTGGAGTTACGGATGAATTACGAAAATAAAATGGACGATACTTGCGGCGCTGAAGAACAAAACGAAGGACCAACTTTCTGTATAATACTTGTGTACAGAAATAAAATTGGCCGTAATTCCTTTTATAAACGAACACTTTATTTGTTTCCACTATAATTTACAACAGCTGTACTGCTAGAACGTATTAATTAAATAAATAGAAATTAAAAGTTGTTAACACGTCTATCTTGGTACGCTGGTCAGGAGCAAGGGGGTTGCCATAACTTTTCTTTAAATTAAGTATGAAATATTACAAAATTGGTGGCGATGTTGCCAACAAATGCCCAATGCGATAGTTAGGACCACCATAAAACACTTACATTACTTACTATAACAAAGATTATACAACACAACCTTTGCAAACTCACTCAAAGAGCAGTAAAATATATCAATTTTCTCATGAGCATCATTTATGGTACGAATAGCTCGCGTTAAGGGTGCTTTAGCCAACAGGTTGGTCCGAGCAACTGGTACCGCCAGCAGTCGCGGCCGCCGCCTCCGCCATACGTATCTATCAGGTGCGCATAAATTTAGCGTTATTAGTACTCCCGGATTGTGAGAGATACCACGCAGCAGCTCTACTAAATATTTTGCCAGCGCAAAATCCCTTCGAACTTCCACCTCATTGTACCCTACCATACCCAACACGAATAGTGTTGGATACATTAGGGGGTAAAATGGGTAAACGCCATACAACTTGTAATACAAATGCCTTGTAAACTTGTTCTGAACGCGCTCCAACATGGTCTTGTATTTTATTTCATGCGGACCCCATATGATACTCCAAAACATTTTTTACCAGAGCGCCTTATAACGCCCTAACCACCGCAATGCTGGTGAGCCCCCGTGACTGTCTTAGTATAAATCTCAAGTTTTTGTAAGCTTTTTTGCATGTCTTGATGATATGATCACGAAAACTTAATTGTGATGTCAGACAGATACCCAGATCACAAACCTGCGAAACCCGTTTAATAGTCTCCGCATCTATCTTATACTCAAAGACTATAGGTGAATAAAAGCGTCCATTGGCGGTCAAGTGCATCAATGCGCCAGAAAGGCGGCAGTGAAGGAGGATTGGCGCCGAATTGTCAGGCGTGCTACCACCACTCTCATGACAACCACGACCACTCTGTCAAGAGTGTAACGACTGAGAAGAAGATTTAATTAATTTACGTCCAAATGTAATTAAAATGTCTCCTGCTGCAGAAACGTTCACGTCTACTAATATATCTCTTTCCGCATGAAATAACGAAGTTTCACGGTCGCCATCTTTGATGCTTTAAGTTTTTAAAATGCCGCTAATTTCCTTAACGATCAGTACGACCCACCTTTGTTGATGGGTCGTCGTGAGCTTCGCATGAGCGTAAGTCATGACGTCATGAGTGACGTTTTAGCCGCGACCACAACGACCGTGGTCGTTATGTGGAACGACTAAAGGAGCGTTTTGATCGTTGTGGGCGCCAAGTGGAACGCGGCCTAAGAGTGCTCCTCGTTGCCATAGTAACGGAAGTGACGACAATCTTGTTACAAGTCGAGCGTGTCCCAGATGTGTCTGTGGTCTTTAAATGCATTTCAAATTTAATTTCTGACAAATTACTGATTTCTACTATTGTGTATTTTATTATTCTCATCTCTCATTATTCTATGTAATTATACTTAAAAGTCTACCAATCGTTCTTGTTTCTTCTATAATACAGAGCTGGCAGCTAAAATAAAATTCAAATTCTTTTCAAATGAAAAAAAAAACAAATCACAGATTGGCTAAACTCAGCATTATTACTAATATTCTACTACTGTACTGCTCATGTTCCTTGGATTCCCTACTATGCTTATGCGGGCAACCTTAACAAGATTGCTGCACCTAACCCCTAGCTTATTATTGCTCTACGTTTCCTGATTTCAAATCTGCGCGTTAGTTGAAGTTTGAAGGATTATTATAGATCAATATTATTGGTCCTATGGATCTGAAACAATAATATAACAACAGCAACATTGCGCTCACACTTCTAATAAATGCAAAGGGTTTCGGATTGTGATCCCCAGAAACACGCTCGCGTTTTTATCGCATATTCATTCAGATTTGATATACTTATCTAAATATTTTCTCAAAATGTTTTTAATGTATGACTAATTTATGATCAATGATATTAAAAAGTAAAAGGAGGTTATAGGCGATCTGAAAGTGGCGGAAAAATGGTTATTTAATTAACACAACTTGAATCAGCAGCACACCACGGCTTCTGTGAAGTATTCAATAAAAAAAAGTAGTCGCATCATATCAATCGAAAATACTATTATGTAAATTATCATAATACACTAACACTTTTTTAGAATACATGCATTAGTGTGACGTTGCAACATGTTCGAGTGATGTGCCACTTGTAGTCATCCATTGCCTAGTAGGTAATTACTTATAATATCATTGGCCATGAATCATGGCCCATGATAGCCAGGAGCTTTCAACTATTTGAAGTCTAACTATTCTTGATGTTATGTGTTCTATCAACGAGTTTCAAAGGTTTTTTTATTATCTTCTAGCCATAACCAAATCCACAAAACACGTACCAAATATAAATCATAACTAGGCCAAGCTCATCGTATAACAAGATGGAACAAGATTAATAGCGACTATCACCATGGCAACCAAATGCTTGCTTCCAAGTATTTTCTCCGCTACACTGGCGACGTTTGTATAGAATTAACTGAACGACGAGTGAATTTGCAGCTATCAATAATAATATAGGAGTGGCTGTTTGTCTACCTACCTGGAACACGTTAGAATAGGTGAGATAGTCAGCAATTCTTTAGTTTCCGAAATAAAACAGACATTTGCCTAATTAATATCGCTCAAATTGGGAGTACTATGATAGTCCCCGAAATCGTTGAGCAAATGTATTTTGGGTCAGAGATCTGATTCAAAATAATGTTCGTTGATGAATCAAACAAAATTAATGGTTATTAGCTCTTGTTGCTCTTTATTGATTCCGGAAATTATTAGGCCTAAATAAGAAGACAGCAGTATTGGTAATGTTTCGATGATCTTTGATTCAAAGCACCTGGAAGAGAGGTATAAAAGTTTTACCAGAAACCTTTTAATATCTTTTGAACTTTTAGTTAATTTAAAAAAAAATATTAGAACTATAATATGTCAATAATTCAGGTAGAGATTGTCCAATTTGTACAAAACGTAATCACTATCATAGTACATGTTTATGTTATTTAAGTAAAAGACCATAAACGTACCATAAAACAGAAGCTAATAAGCATTGCGGCATTCCTAGTGTGAGAGGGCTCAAGAAAATTAATAATAAATGTCTCAGATGACTAGCGGTACATAGAATTGCTGCCAGAGTCATCACTCATCATCAGCAGCCGAAACGCCAATGCTGAATAAAGGCCTTCCCCTTAGAAGAGAGGGGTTGCCATAATTTCCACGCTTGGCAGGCGACTTGGGGATCGCAGTATAGGTAGGTAATCCAATAAAAAGACACTGCTACCCGTCTTCATAGTTTCCCTTAGTTGCCTTTTACGGACACCCAACGGGAGGAGATGGGTGGGTGCTATTCCTACCTGGACACCATCACTCATCAGTTTGAAATTAACGAATTTTCTTATATTAAACCAATTTACATAATATTGCTATTATAGCTCCCTAATTAATTATTTTTTCCTGACATTATCTGAACAATCAACTAATTGATACAGAATGAAAAAAAGATATGAAAGAAGTGATAAAGAAGCATTGTACGCAACGGAAAGAAACGTTGATTTATTAGCCGTGAGCAAACAGGTAAACTACATTTTATCTCTCACTTAAGGAGATTGTAAGGGATAAATAGAATCAGCGATGTATGGCTACAAGCATATATTGGTATAGGTAGTTCATACAATGCTAGTGATGAGAGATATCAGTGTAAGATATTACACTTTAGTCTACATCAGTTTGTAGGACTTATGTAACTTTTTAAACTAGTCATATTACTTGCAGCTAAATAGCAACCCACGGTGAAAAATATCCTGGATAAAGATCATATATAAATAAAAAACATTTGTAAATGGAAAGAGTAGGTAAATAAAAAAGCAGTTGTGGAAGTAATCTGGCCACTTTTAATTCTCAAGTAAATGGGAAGATTTGAAAATAAAAAAAATCACAACATATAACTAAGATTCGCAAGACAGAAGAAATTAGTATCGTCTCATTACTACTAGCAGCCAATTATTAATTTATCTTTCTAACGAAGCCATCTTATTTGTAGTAAAGTAAATAAATTTATTTACTACATGAATAAAGATTTCACCTATCCCCGGAGGTACCTAATCAGTCTACCAAATTCAGTTGAACACTTGTAAGCTTGAAATGAGCGGTACGAGTACCAAGAGACAAATGTTTGTAGTGTAGATATATTTTAGATGGTAACATTTCGGATATTATATTGATTAAAACGATAATAACAACGTAATATAAACGATTGATGATATACTGCAGAAGATTGAGATACTATAGTAGGTTCAAGATATACCCTAAATAACAAAGAAGATATTTTATAAATCGTCCCTTCTAGATGCTTAGGCCGATCGATAACAAGATTTGATTAATTACTGCTAACATTAACTTTTTCTCTTCAATTTAAGAGCTGTGCTCTTGTCGGTGAAGCAATTTCCATTCCGATCTATTATCTGTATTGATTTTAACCTCCTGGTACAACATTCCTCCCACTTTTTCTGTAACTAGTTGCATAAAACTTTGTATTGGTCTCTTCCCCTTCTATATCTTATATTTTTCCTTCCGTACTAAGTATTCTATTTTCTTCTGTTCTATTTTCAATAGTTCTTTAAAATTGTCTTTCTTAATTTTTCATTTCTAAAACATCCTCGATCGTCTTACTTTCTTTTACAGTTATTACATAACACTTGAACATTAACTATATGTTAATTTTACAATAATGCGGTCAAATATGTATACTGTCGTTAATAAATCTTTTTACGACACCGATATTTTACTGTGTTTTTTTGTAAAATATAGATAAAGTTTTATATACTAGGTCGCAATTTCTCTAGTGCTACCATCGCATTATCAGGTTATTCTGCTTCCAAGCATAATTTAACACCAATGTTTCTGGTGATGAGCTGCATACATTGCTAGCTAATTATGGCCAGCCTTAGTATCAGGCAACTGTCTTGCTCATTTAAAAAAAATCAATCATGTTTCCGGCTTGCTTAACAGCTTTGGTCTGGGATACCTCTGTTGTATTATGGGCATATACAACTTGTCCTATGTTATTATTTAATTTAAAACTATTTACATATCTAATTATAAAATCTTTGGAAAAAATAATTAATGAAGTCTTGTAACAATATTATTCAAATATATGCTAATAACAAAGCCCAGATAATAAGGTAATCCTTAAAACATCTCTTCAATATGTATTGAAGAGATGTTTTAAGGATTACCTAAGTTTGGGAGGTTTTAAGGAGTATCCATGTAGATACTTCACTGTTTTCCTTCCTGCTTCATAACGCGACATTAAGTCTTTACAGTGTGGAGTGATTCAAAATATATACGTGAGTACCGTCGGGATGTATGTATGCCGAAGAGGATATGGCCCTAAGAATGCCTGGATATGGATATCTCTCCAATTTATAGGTAAGGTCTCGATCTTCGTTTTATGTTTGTGATCAGAAAGAAGATCATGAATTTATTTTTGGATTAAACTGCCGATTTTTTTTCCAAGCTACTATCAAAGAGAATTTGAATAACGCACATCAAAACTACTCAGTAAAACTTACTACACAGCTTTACCATTAGCTCCAACAATATTGACGCATTTGATGAATCTGTGTCAATGATCTAAGCTGGAGCTTAAGCACAGCGCTAGCAACACATTTCGCAATTTTAAGTAGATGCAATTAAAATCCACTGTAGCCAATCAGTCCCCAATCATATAGAACGAATAACCAAAACGCTTCCCGACGCGTCTGCATCTAGACGCTAAAACGCCCTTCCAAAACCACTCAAACTCAAACTCAAACTCAAAAATCTTTATTTCAAATAGGCTTAACGCTAGCACTTTTGAATCGTCATTTTTTAGAAGCTACCACCGGATCACAACGCGGCCTCAACTGAGAAGATCCGGCAAGAAACTCAGCGGGCTTGTCATTTTTTCACTTTTTTTTTTTAAACATTGTTTTGTTACAAATGAATCGACATTAGCGATATTGTGTCCTGCCATTCGAAACATAAAGCAAGGGAGAAAAGAAGAAAACAATAAATTAAGACAAACTAAAAGGCCAAATGGATAGAAGTCGGACCACTAACTGCTGATGCTAACAGTATTGTATGTTTTAAGGGTGGTACTGATGGCAAACATAGTTTAAATCTTACAAAGTTAAAGCCTCCTAAATACGTAATAACAATGAGTGGTTTATTATTAATTATGTAATGAACATCTTCTACCCTATTACGGTAATGGATTGCTACATGTTGCACGTACATTCTCCCTTGGGGCCTAACATGTTGGAATTACGATGTGTTCATGTTTGAGGTTAACAGATATTTGCTTTGCATTAATAAATATAATATTATCTACTTTGATGGTGTGGAAATATTATTTCTACAGCATACGACGTAGCTAAATCCGTTCGTTTTACCAGTCACAAATCACGGGTTCATATCTTGCGGAGAGATACAACTTTTTTGTTAGTCTGTTTTTCCTAGTTTAAGAAAGGTTGTAATGTCGCATTAAAAAAAACTACTTCAATAGCACTAAAACGTATAAAATAATTTAAATATTATTGAAGTTGGGGTGGCGTACCTATTGTATATTTTAACACAAACTTCAATAGTATTTAAATTATTTTATACTTTTTAGTGTTATTGAAATCGGTTGAATGTTTTTTAATATTTTTAGTCATATTTTCATACAAAAAAATATATGAAAAACGTAACAAGTGCCTATAAAATTTGAGAGTTGCCCTCGATTTCCCTGGGATTCTATCATCAGATCCTGGCTGGGAACAAATTGGAAGTACCCTACCGAACATAAGTCGGTCAACAGTTGGAGGAGAAAACGGTGAACATACATAAAAAAAATATATATGTATAGTGGAACATAGAACTTTTTGAAAATGCTCTCAGTCAGTAAGGTAATAACAAATAATACCTTTTATGTTATCTTATCTAGTAAAAGGTCCAACAACTCAGTATTAGCAAGGGTCCTTGAGGCGAGGTCAAATGAGGATTAGAGACTAATATATTAATGCTTCCATCATTAATGAGGCCGTGATGGGAAGCGATTTGGGAACGGGAAATATTAAGCAGTCGTGCGAGATAATTAATTAGTAATGATGCAATATAATAGTTCTGACGCAAAGTGTATACTCAGCTACGGGTTATTATGTGGTTCATAATTGATTAGTTCCCATAAGGGATTTGTAACACTGTTAACTAGTCCTCAGTGAATTCCACCAAGTCTTTGTTCTCTTTGACGGGCCTGTTGTATTGGTCTAGTGGTTAGATACCCTGCCTGCTACCCAATAGGTCGTGGGTTCGATTCCCACCAAGCGGCTGAGTGTCCTTTATCTATTTTGGTATGTATTAAAAAAAAATAAGTATGTAAGTATTAGTATCAGTTGTCTTGTTTCCATAGTACAGGCTCTGCCTAGTTTGGGATCGGATGACCATAATATGTGGTTTGCCCTAGGATTATTCTTATCATTTTTAGTTTTGGTTATTCGGGTTTTTACACCCGATCTTCAAAAGCTTGCGTGGGAACGAATACAACACTTAGTTGATGCGATAAATTAATGATTTGGAACCAATGATATTATAAACCATAGATATGTTATATTCCTACTAATGCGCACCAACAATTGTGACACATGTAATTAAAATATTTTCTCATATTATTATACAGGGTGTAAGGGACTACGAACCGAAAACTTTTTTAAAATAATTCTCATATTGTCCTGTACAGAATGAGAACATTACAGAAACCATTTATATTGAAAATGACAAATGACTAACTTATTAATTTTTGAGCATGTAATGAATACGTGCGGAATAATATTTATTTATCAAATTACATTGCTAATTTCAATCAAGCTGTGTTAAAACCTACGTTGAATATTTATAATCAAAGCACTGGCATTCTATAATAAGTACATGTTTAAATTTGTTTTATACTATTCTTAGCACTGTCATGTAACTGTCTGTCTGAATAAAAATAATGACCATTTTTACTGATAATCTACTATTTAATTATTTTAACCTTCCCACTGAACGCTACTCTGCCTGGGCACCCAGTTCCCAGAAGCTGCCTGCCAAACGTGGAGATTATGGCAACCCCTCCCTACTAAGGGAGAGACCTTTGTTCAGCAGTGAACTTTTCGGCTGCTGATGATTGCTAATTTTGCACTAATAAGTAATTTATTGTTTCTAAATTGAAATTAGGCTATTATAGCTGTACGGTGCAACCGTGCATTTCTCAAGTCAGCAGTTTACGCGACGCACACATTTTATAATTCAGTAATTATATTCAGTTCGCATCGGACCGCCAAGGGAACCGTGTGTACTCACTACCAAATAAGTGGTATCTTAGCAAAACCGCGTTTAGGCCAGCAAGTGTGCCTCGTGTGTTAATTTCATTTCTTCCATTACATTAATTAATTCTCATTTACTTTTAAGGACATTTTGGACATTATACATATTTTACAATCTATTTCATTATTTCTTTCCCCACTTCTCATATCAAAAGAGTGTACAGTCAAGCAAGGACCGTACAATAGCAATAATGATTTTATCCTAATTATATTAAAAAAAGCGGCATTTTATTTTGGGAATTCATGAAAAGGCCGATAAAAAATTTCAACACTAGAATGTTCAGAATCATGTACTGAATCCCTGGTGTCTGTTTTCGGTACGATGTCCCTTACAACCTGTATAGTTAAGGTATAATATTCTTTCCTTGTTATTACTATTAGGTACTTTGTGCATTTTCTCAATACGCATGAAGGCATTTTAATTGATTTTTAAAGGCACACGTCACGTTTGTTACCTTTTACCAACGCGTGAGTTACTGCTTGTTCACCCAATTTGGGTGAATTTCGTCGTTTCACTTTTCGTGCGCTAAGTGTATATCTATTGTATAAAATATAATTGTTTGGAACACACCTGCCAAAATCAACAGTTGGAAATTAAATATATACAGCAGTTAATTCAGCAGCTATAGCGATTATTGCAAATATACCTAAGGAACGTTTGCTAGGTTTCTTACGCTTACCATCATCAGATGAGACAGAGCGATTAAACATTAAAAAAATACATCTTACTGTACTTCTAACTAAACCAGTGAGTGAGCATTCGTCAGTTATACACCAAACCCTGTCAAATGATTAAGGCAGACCATTGGGGCAAAATATTGATATGGGAAAAAAAATCACGTTATTACTTACAGAATACTTAATGTGTTCAACTACAATATTCTTCTGGACTTAACAAGCATCTCCACACTACCCTTATAATATCAGCACCCCAATATACATTCCTTAATTGGCAATATCCTGAAGAAACCCAATATAGGGAGGCGACCCGGAATATTTTTTCTATGTAATAATGTTATCGACATTTACTTGCAGTACCTATTGTTTATTTTCTTGTATGATTAAATTCTGGATGGTATATTAAATATTGAGTTGGTAAATGAGATTCCAGAGTAATACAATGTTATATCCAGACCAATCGGTTAAGCTTCGAAAAGTGAACTAAGAAAACCATAATTATTGTACATTGATCTCAACTGATGTTATGAGATTAATAATAATTATTATAATATTTTTATTATACCACCAAGGTGGCAAGCGAGCATGTGGCCCGCCTGATGGTAAGCATTCACCGTAGCTTATAGACACTAGTAACACCAAAAGAATTACTAACGCATTGCCAACCCTTATGACATTAGATATAAATATTTTATGTAATTACACCAGCTACAGTGCCACTACAGCCAGGTTTACATATGATGCTGCTACTTTATTAATTAATTAATTCGATTTGTGATTATAATCCATGGATGGAAGCACAATAAGCTTCAATAATCAGCTATGTTTACACACAGGAATATGACAAACGCTTTGGAGCAAAATATCTTTATACCCACAGACGATGAAGAAAAGCACGAAGAAACACACAGTTGGAAGGTCATCAACACTTATACGAGTACAGTAAGTAACAGTAGTTTTTGTCCAATTAAAAGATCCCCAAGCTATAGGCCGACTAGAAATCAGTATTCGAGCGTAGATGGATTTCCTCTTGTTAAGTTCATACTTAGAGACGATAATACCATCTTTCAAATATATTACAAAGGTTCTGCCTCAAGTAAAAAGGGTAGGCAACGCAATGATATTGGTAACAAATATAAAATGTAATACAGTACTGTAACACTCGACACGCAATAAGACGTAAGTAAATAAGAAAAGATTCAGAATCGAATCGAAAATTCGTGACAAACAAAACGTTGGTTGAACGAAAGTTGAACGACGTATGGCCATGAAGACAGCGAATTTTGTCGGCGGATGGCTATATTCTCGTCTTTAACTGCTCGTCTTTTGGAGAAGCTTGGATTCGCACAACGAGCTGTGGAGAGAGGTATACTCGGAGTTTCTTCAGAAAGGAAATCCACCGAGTTACCATTGTTAGCTCTCAGAATTTGCAAGATAAAATGCTGATGATGATGATAATTAATTAAGCTGACAATATAATAGGTAGCTTGATGATCTGTGTTATATGCTCACCAACCCCCATCAAACACAGTGACTGTTAAAAATATTTTGTTTAACTCTATTTTGTGCAACTATTAAAAGAACAATTACAACTTGTGTTTTTTGGGAGTTGTCATGTTTATCAAATATTTTGGTTCAATACCGCTCGCTGTATGGCCCTATTTATGGTAGTTTACTTCTCGCTACCTGTCTAGTATCTATCTTGAAAGGGGGCTTGGAGATTGTATTATTTTCTTGGGAATTTTGATACAGATGGAATTTGCTTGTTGAAACAAGAAACAATTCAATTTTTGGCATTTCATCTCACTATGGATTCTATTCTTTTGATTGAAGTACTTCTCCCATACAAGTGTGTATTGCTTGCAGAAGTCTAAGTATATTTTATTCGATTTATACATCCCGGGTGGTTTTTGGCAACTTCTAGGAGGACAGCAGCAGGGTTGCGACTCCCCATCCTCGTAAGCACTGCGACAGATTCGCGGGGGGGGCACAATGCACATCCCTAGAGGAGGACTCATAAGCAAGGACTTAGTGACACCTGATGCAGATCCCATCTTCTTTCGGTGAATTCTAATATGAGTAAGTTACGATCTAGTTGTTTTCCGGGGTGCATTGACACTAAATACATATGCATCTGCTAATAAATGATTTGAGCATGATCCATCTAAAATGTGTTAGAAATTAATAAGAAAATTAAAGGGATTGCGAAGAATCTGCTGGGAATGCAGAATACGAATTCCTTTAAGATAAAATGCTTAATGAGGCCTTTTTAGGCCCGCAGGCTTCTCTTCTCATGTGCCAATGCGTCATACCCTGGTTGACTCACACAGGTCACGGGAACCTATAGTAGGTACTTGTAGAGTTCACTATATTTGTTAATATTAACACTACACTATATCGGCTCGTTAACGCACACACCACGTCTGACCCGCACAGTGGTTAACACTCGACTGAACTCCCCTCCTACACTAGAGGGGCTTTTATGTCTTTCTCACATCCCCACTCAGTGCCTGCATAGTGTGCCCGCTTGAGACGATAAACTTGTCTACCCACAACTTTACACAATTTACCAGTACACTACATCCCTTCCTTTTTAAAGAAAATTTAATTTTTAATTTAAATGTAAATTAATAATCGTTTCTCAAAATAACAAGTATGTAACTATCATAAAATGAATAATGTTCATTACTGATCTTATTATACACTGTCCTTTATACATCTCTTTCTTTTTTTTTTTTTATAATTATAAGAATATTAATGTCAAAACTAGACATTCATCGTAATTTAATTACCTAGTTAGAAATTTAAGACTATCTACTTCATAATAGCATTTCTGAAATAATATATTTTTTAAATTCTTTACATAGAAGCATTTATTACATTTTATTAAACTAGGTAAGTACCTATTTTATTATATATTCTCAGAGTATCTAAAGCACGTTTCGTTACTCCTGCCAGTGTGGCTTAGTGGAGTGCCCCTGAAATGAGTTTCTACCAAACACCAGGTCCCAGGGGACCTCAAGGATAAGGCTTGTATTGAGAAGGAGTGCGGGGTCACTCGGGGAAGGATATATTGGCCCGCAAGTTGGCGAGCTCTTCAAAGGAAGTTAGAAGCACTCTTAAGCATTTCGCCAGACATTCTAAATGTACCGGCTGTGGTCAACTGCACTCATGGTTGACTCACCGATGCTTGCGTTTAAAGCAATAAATAATATCCTCCTGCCACACCGGCCAATCCGGCCAATCTTGTGGGGACAAGACCAGCCATCGACGCGGGAAATAGTTCACCCGCGCGTACACCAATCTTATTCTTTCCCTCACAGCCAACCCTAGCCGACCAGCTTCCTATTCTGACTTTCCAACGGCCTAGGAACTAAAGTCACAAGAGTGTTGATCATAACTATTATATGATTTGATAACACAAGCTAGTAAGACCCTGTGATACGAACCCACAGCACTACATGAAATATCACCAGAGAACATTCCCGAGTAATAAGAAAGTACAGCGGCAACAACAACAAGACTCGTAATATCCATTGGTCGCATTGGATCTTTACAGTAGATTCACTACCACTGCTCCCCGGATAATTATCGATTATTATGATAGACTCAGTCGATTAAATAGGTAATATTGATAACAATTGTATCCTCCACCGAAAAGTTCAAATAAGACCACCGTATTTCGCTGTCAGTCAGCCACCCGTATCAATGACATCGCTAGCACGTCCATCCTACGAGACACTGCCTCCCCGTGTGTGGATCCATAGAGGAATATACTCACATAGCTTTATTTGCTCGGTCAGTCTTGACAGAGTTGATGGACTCTAGTGAAATAAAGCCAAAACTAGGAACTAATTAGACTGTTAACATTAAATGTTGAGATCAAATTCAAATCTGCTTACGACAGCCAATCAGTTCTAACTCTAACGCATCCGGATCAAGATTACCTACTGATCAGAACCGAGATGCCTAAGCCAACACGCCCTTGCAGTTAACTTCGATGAGAAGAAACCTCCCAACTACTCCGCGAGTCTTGCTGTCGAAACACTTAGTATTGTTCTGAAAATAACTCGAAAACATAGTATTATTAAATTAAACTTATATAAAATGAACAGAGCAGATTATTGGAACTTCTAGTCACACAAACTTTTCCCCCTTAAAGTATCACCCGAGTTCCGGAAGAGGTTCAAGGAAACTGAAGGGTCATTAAAATTTTAGCGATGCAACGACGTACCAAAGGGAGAATCCTCCGACCGAGCGAGGTGTGATGCTCGGTCAGGGCCGAAGCCCCCTACAGTTGATGTCGGGATGTTGTATATATTCTCCACGTTTGAGAAACTTCACTTGCGAGATTCAGGAATCGGAGGTGTCGTCATGTATCGCGTTGTATGTGATGCTGCTTGCTTTTCATCGCATCGCTGTACCACATGTGGCGCCATCCGGTCATGTCGAGTCGCCACATCACTCTCCCCGAAGACTGGAAGTCGATGAACGTCTTCATTTGCTAGCTCGTCCTTGTGTTCCAGTCGCTGTGCCAATACCAGTGGATGCAGTTCCAGTGAGTCGAAGCTGATGCTGCTACGTCTTCAGTGAGTCGAGGTGTGCAGTGGGTATGGCTGACGGCTGCTAGGCGTACCGGTGAGAGGGATGCGCTCTTCTTACAAGGACCGGCCATAGTGCAGGGGTGTTGTGCCATGTTGTGGCCGAAGGTCGACCAGGCTTGCATCCGCAGCCGCAATGCGTTGGTCATCCGATGACGCCGGGATACTGGCTGGCTTGTGACTCGCTGGTTGTTGCAGAAGAGAGCGATGGCGAAGCTGTGCTGTTGTCCGATCCGAAGGCTGCGTCGATGTTCAATGCGGGGTTACCAGTTCAGCCTCATTCTGTGTGATGCTCGTTGGTACCAAAATGTCCTGTGAGTGCACCTACTAGGTGCCTTATTTGTGATCTGTTTAGGTTTAATATTTTAAACCCTCATTCCCCCCTTGTGCTAGAGAATGTTTTGGAGTGGTTTAGGCCTGACGCTGCCCTCCATTCCTTCATGTGTTCATTTCTAGCATGTGCATATAATGCTTGGTGATATATTCCATATGGAACCCCACAAATGGTTCGGTTGTCTAAGAGCCGGCCTTCGCTAGTCTATCTGCCTTCTCCTTGCCCTTGACGCCTTCGTGTCCAGGTACCCAGATAAGGCAGACATTGTTGTCTTCCCAAGTTGTTCAAACCTGTAACACGTTCTTTGACCAGTTTAGAAGCAACTCTGAAGGAATTCAGAGCCTTCAGTACTGCCTGACTGTCGCTGAGAATGCAAATGGTTTTACCTTTTACATTTCTCCTTTGCATTTATTTAATGCTGGCAATTATGGCATAGGTTTCCGCTTGGTATACTTATGAATGCCCCATGCCGTGACCGACACCACAGTCCTTGAACAATCTCTGTCCTACCAGGGTAACCATCAGATCAGGATCAGTAATACTTGATATTGCTACCTCCCGATTGGCCTCCACCATACACTTTATTGTACGGTATTTTGAACTCATTTGAGATTTAATGCAAGGTATATAAACCCTCATTCGCAATTGAATGCCCGTTCACAATCCAATGTGAACAACTTTTCGTACGATATCTAATCCCACCCCTGCGCAATTTAATGCATGTTTGTTAAACCCTCGCAATTTAATGCACGGTATTGAAACCCTCGCAATTTAATGCACGGTATTTAAACCCTCGCAATTTAATGCACGGTATTTAAACCCTCGCAATTTAATGCACGGTATTTAAACCCTCGCAATTTAATGCACGGTCTTTAAACCCTCGCAATTTAATGCACTGTCTTTAAACCCTCGCAATTTAATGCACGGTATTTAAACCCTCGCAATTTAATGCACGGTCTTTAAACCCTCGCAATTTAATGCACGGTATTTAAACCCTCGCAATTTAATGCACGGTATTTAAACCATCATTCGCAATTTAATGCCTGTTCACAATTTAATGTGAACCACTTTTTGTATGGTACCTTCGCAATTTAATGCGTGGTATTTGAACCATCGCAAATGAATGCACGGTATTCAAACACCCATTAGAAATTTGACACCGCCCTACATAATTTATTGAATGTCCTTAGCAATATTTTATTTAAGTAAGTAATACCATTTAGGTTAGGTACTGCAAATTAAATACTAGAATCAATAGCACTCAGGTACTTTAAAACAACCCTTACATTACAGATCAAGATAAGGTTTGCTAACCTTCTACACCTACACATTATAACTGAATAATTTCTTCTATTGGGACTAGTTACTTATAAGTAGTATTTCTCATATAACAATTAGAGAGTGATCATTGAATTTATGTTTCATCTATACCCATTAATCATTCATATATGCAATTACATTTTATTAGGTTCACCTCACAACCTTAAGCAAATTTTGTGGGAAAATCTAATCTGGGATATAATAGCCCCAGGGACATTCATTGTTAATATAATATGCAAGTATATAGAAATTTTATTTAGCGTTTACATTTGTGGTTTAGCTGCGCGTATCAGGACAGGTGCCATTTTTATGAACTTTAGAGGCGTTGTGGACATACTTATAATAAAACCAACTACACGCCTTTAGGTCAGTCAATTATTAGCTATTCTATCTGTCTGGGAAAGCGCATCAAAACGCTTCTTTAAACTGCGGAAAGGGCACTACGATCTGTGGTTAATATATTATTATATATAATATTTCCTCTTTTTTTTTTAAGTCTTTTCGGCTTCCTTTTCGGTATCAAGGTATTTTTATAAAGAAGCCCAGGTTCTGACAACTAAAGTTCTGATATTTTACAGAAAAGATTTTGTGTTTAAACCCGCATACTGTACGTACGCACCTTTGGACGTATTTTTTTTTTTTTTTTACCAAGCTATTCTAAAGTATTAAGATATTTCTAAATCATATGTCTGAAGCGAAAGATATTATGACAAAATGGTCGCCATCCTTTGACCTCGTTAAGATAGAGGAGACTACTTGAGAATCGAGATAATCATGACTTCACTGTTTTTTTTTTTTTTTTTTTTGTAGGTATGTTCTCTTTTACTACATGTAAATATAATTTCCAAAAGGTAATCTTTAGACCATGTCAAGATAGAGGCTACTTGAGAATTGAGATAATCGTTTGACTTCACACTTCTGTTTTTTTTTTTCTGTTTTTGTTTAATTATGTTCACTTATCACTTGAATATTATTTTTCCAAAAAGTTAAAAGAATTTAATTGTATGTAATTATATGATCCAATACTTATTTTGCCACTCAATTCTACACACACACACACATCACTTGAATATTATTTTTCCTTAAAGTGAATAAACTAATTGTATGTACTTATATGATCAAACACTTATTTTGTCACTTTCAATTATTCAAAAATAGTTTATTATGATTAATTTTAGTAACTAATCACGTAATAAAGTATTTCGTCCACGCCACTTATTTGTTTTTAATTTAAATTGCACTTTTATTTATCAAAAATATATAATTACTCACGGTTTTCACCTCGTCGCCATGTAGAGTTCACTATATTTGTTAATATTAACACTACACTATATCGGCTCGTTAACGCACACACCACGTCTGACCCGCACAGTGGTTAACACTCGACTGAACTCCCCTCCTACACTAGAGGGGCTTTTATGTCTTTCTCACATCCCCACTCAGTGCCTGCATAGTGTGCCCGCTTGAGACGATAAACTTGTCTACCCACAACTTTACACAATTTACCAGTACACTACAGTACTGTAGGTTTCCTCCGCTAAAACAAATACAAAAAGTTCCGGTTCGTGGTCGCCACTCAACATTGAATTTGCTTTGAACAAATTAATCCGTAGTCTAAGTTCAGGCCAATTTGTTCACAACCACAACACAAAATCAATACACTCTAACATAAAGTCTGGTTCCGGTATCAGCGCCTGAAAGCGCTTTTAAGAGCTAATGGCCGCTTTTTCCACTTTACCTGCATTATTTAGAGCGGCCACCCGGAAAACAGATATAAATGACACACTTTACCAAATGGTTCTACGGTGTTTTGGCTACCTGCGAGGGAATGGGTATAACTTTATAAAGAAAATACAAAAGGATTATATTGTAGGCGTCTAATTGCACTTTTTACCTCTCTAATGCTCTACAGGCCAGGCACTTCTCTCGACAATTACTAAAGCTGAGAGCGTTTAGGAAAACTAACCCCACGGTGTCAAAGTTTGGACAAAAGGATGATATGCTTATTGATTTTGTGCCTCAAAATAGTAGCGTCTAACTTTGCTGTTTCCTCTGCAAATTTTACCGCACCGTCTCCCTAAACTCGGCACTGGTACTTTCTGGGATAGTACCTCTAGACCTGCGCATACAAGAGGGAGCTGCCATGTATGAAGCAAGGAGAGGGTCGTCCCACTATGTGCCGAGAGATCGAGAGTGCGGTGAGATTTGCAGAAGCCAGCAACGCAAATGTCGCTGGAGTTTATAGGCTTGGCAGACCAACAGAAGCCAGACAGCAGCAACGTGCAGGTAGTGCGAATCTTCACTGACGGTAGTAAGATTGAGGGAAAGGTCGGAACCGCATTATTGCATAAAAAAACTTTGCTATTTCTTACTTAGGTCTTAATAGCTAATCCTCTAAGCGTTGAGTGATAGCTCTGTTCATCTAAGCAATAAGTTACCTCAACAAAATTCAAAAATAGTTTGATTTTATGTATCTTCGGCTTAAGAGATTTCTCCATGTCTTTTTTGTTACTTTTCTCTATTCTTCCATTCTTTATCTCCATTTCATTGATTTGAACAAACATCGATTTGAGCGTTTAGTAATAAGGAAATGAGAGTTTGTAGTTTTTTTTTTCTTAATCGACCATCGGGTCGATTAAGAAAAAAAGCAAGCAAGCGTGACTTTATTTACAACGGAACAATAACGAGAATTTACTACCACGAGACGTGGGCACAGACTGTTCTTCAAGTTTAATCACAAAATATTGCCCCGGCTTAGTTGGCTCAGTCAGGGTTCACGGAATCATTCTTAAACGTGTTTGAATTACGTAAATAGGTACACCGAGCTGTGACCAAGTTACAAGAGTGATCTAGTAACAGAAATCTTGTGTTAAAACCCAGGACAAAAGGGCTTTCTACTAATTTTAATCCGGATATTCCTCTGGATAATCATTAGAATAATAACAGCCTTTTACATAACAGATTGAAGAATTTGTAGGTATGATCGGGTGTGGGATATACAAACTGACAAATTAATATTCGTATGAAAAATCTGAAATAAAAATAATAATAAGTAGCATAAGTTGGGTACACTGTAACAAAAACATTCAATTTTTTGATATAAACATACACGTTTGGAAAGATAATAATATTTTAAACATATTATTTGCACGTTTGAGAAATCATGATTTTTTGTCAAATCAAGATTATCTTACCCGCATCGGACTACTATGCTATCCAGTCATTAAAGACGATCAGTAGAAAATATGATAGTTTCTAATGACCGAGTAACTAATTACTTTAAAAAATCTTGTCAGAAAACAAAAAAGAAACAGAAATACATCAGTCCCCATAGGTTCTCGAACAGAAAAAAGCTGAACCCACGTCACGTATATCATACAACCCCTAGGGCGAGCACACAGAATAAATTGCGCAGAGAAAAATACTATAGTATCCACTCACGTAGATCATTACCATACGTAATATTGTAATCAAATCGAGACATGGGCAAGCTCATTTGCTAGAAGAAATAATGACACAAATGAGAGAATCTCACCCCTCGAAATAGATAATGATTATTTTTAACAAGAAATAATAGACTGCCTAATGAATAAGTTAAAAAAAAAGAACGAGACGGTCAAAATGGAAAGTCTACAAAATGATTCATTGAATTTTAAGTAACAGCTATTTATTACATTAAGTTATGACATTTTGTATTACTAACAAACAATGATTGAAATTGGTGGTTGTTGAAATTGGAAGAGAAAATATTCTCCTCGTAGAAACGGTGAATGTCAAAGATATCATCTAGGAATAACTACAGCTCTCTATGTCTATTAGTGGGTATACACTAAGTGAAGAGATAATTATTCTTTCAAGGAGTCAGTGCAAAACCAATTTTCGCTTAGTGTTTTTCCTATGCAATTAATATGGATGGTTAAAGACACAATACACAGATAATCTCCTAATGTTGTAGAACTTTAGATTGAGGTTTAAGTTTCAGGTTAAATAATAAAGGTAGGCACCAAAATTACTAGGAGCTATGCGGAAAAACCCATTAGGTTTCTTTAAAAAAATATCCAGATTTAGAAAGCCTTGTTAAGTTTACCAATTTGAGTGAGAACATATTTTTATTTCAGTAAAGCTTGTTTCCAAATGATGATGCTCTCGTAATTATATACATTAATTGTTATTCAATAACTATTATATTATTATTAACACAATGGTGACCACGATAGCAGGCCTCCCACTGGGTGGACAAACGACATTGTGTGAGAAGCAGACAACCAGTGGATGCAAATAGCCAATTGTCGTTCAATGTGGCGTTCCAAGGTGGCCTATGTTAAGCAGTGGACGTCTTCCGGCAGGTGATGTGATGCGGTTCATTATCATAATCATTAACAAACAATCCTCGTTAATTAATTTACTGTTTAATATATTTGTTTACCTTAGTGAAAATATCAATAGAATTCCTAAGCTTTTAACGACCTCGAAACAGCATCCACCTTCACCACGACAACGCTTCCGCGCATTACGCGAAACAAACAATTGAATATTTGAGAATGGCAGATGTCGAGATAATGAGTCATCCGCCATAGAGTCCCAACCTGGCGCCCTGCGACTTTCATTTATTCCCAAGAATTAAAAATAAACTATGAGGTATTTGCTTTACAAGCCCTGAAGACGCGGTCAGTGCGTTAAAAAATGCCTTAGAAAAGAGGAAAGGAAGAATGAGCTTACTGCTTTTCTCAGTGGTTCCATCGGATGTGAAGATGTATAGGGAGTAACGGAGACTACTTCGAACAACGATGAAAGCATTGGTAGCTTTCTACATTGATCCGTTTGAAGATTCTCTAAGAAGATTTAGTTTGAAAAAAAGTTGCGCATAAAATTAGAAAATTACGGGGGCGGAGCTGCGCGGGTCAGCAAGTAAATTTTATAAATTATTCCAAATGAAAAGGCGTCACTAGGGAAGCGCAATAAACTCCATGTCCAATTATTCGAACACCCTCTGAAGGGTGTTGTACGGAATTTACCAGCGAAAGTAGGCTGTAATCCGATTACGGAGCCGAATTAATTAGTATGCAAAGCTGTATTAAAACCTATGGGTGACTCGCCTCTCGTGCGTCGGAGCTGAGGCTTTACAACTGACAGACTGAATATTGTTTGTACTTTATATCAATACATATAAAATTACTTGTCCTGACTGACTGACTGACTGACTGACTGACTGACTGATTCATCAACGCACAGGCCAAACCGCTGGACCTAGAAAGCTGAAATTTGGACAGTAGGTTCTTCTTATGACGTAAGCATACACTAAGAAAGGATTTTTGAAAATTCGACTCCTATAGGGGTTAAATGGGGTGTTTTCTTTTGTATGAAACTTTTTATTGTATGGTTCGATTGACTTGAAATTTACTGGAAAGATTCTTTGAATAAAATAAAGAAATACGTGTTTCGGGATTTTTTAAAAACAACCATTGGGGGTGCGCTAGGGGTTGGTAAACTTTGTATGGGAAATAATTATTACTTGGTTCAATTGATTTAAAACTTGGTGAAAATACCCTCAAAATAAAATGATTGAACATGTATTTTTTATTTTTCAAAAAATCTACCCCTAAAGAGGGATAAGAGGGAAAAATTTATAATCTATATTATTAAAAGAACAGGCTTTTTTTTCTAGAAATCACCGTACATTCAAAACCATTTTAAGTAGAATCATGAAATTTGAAGGTGAACAATAAGAACAAACTCGACATTTCACACTTAATTAGGTCAAATGGGCTCACAAAGTGTGTATGGTTAAAAAAAAAATCATCACACAGACACAAAACTTTGTCAGTATACTGAGCAAAAGAAATAAAGAAACACGTATTTCATTACTTTAAAAAAAAACGACCGTTAAACCAAACTCAAACACCATGCGAATGCAGCGGGGTGCATTCGCATGGTGTTTGAGTATGAAATGCGCATAAAAAAATCATGCTGTATTGATGAAACTTTGCGAATACATTTATCACCGCAAATGCAAATCCATGTGCCAATAATATTGTTTTGATTATCAACTCCTAAGAGGTTCTAATTGGGGTCCAAAAAATGTTTTTTGAACTACAGCCAATACTTAATTTATGTATTGCATACAAGAATCTAACATACCTATTCCGGCAAAAACAACCCCTAAGTTAATTTCATGGATTTGAAGAGTTTGCACAAATAAAGTTTTCCATTTAATGCTATAATGCAGGTAGAGTAAACACCAACTCGGTAAATAAACTCAACACAACAATTGAAGAAACTAATTTTGGATTTTTTTCTAAACCTTGATCCAACTCGAACCAGTTCTATGCAGTTTGATAATCCGGCTTGATTCATCTCGATCCAGTTTGTTTCTCCTTGACCCACTTTGACCCACCCAGACTTAACTATTTCGATCCACCTCGGTTCATCTCGATCTACATCGATCCACCTCAATTTACCTCGCTTTAGCTCGATCCAACTTGATCCTGCTTGATCCAGTTCAAACCAGTTTTATTCAGCTCAATCCCGTAAAACCCGGTTAAATTGAGTTTGATGATCCAGCTTGGCTCAACTCAATCCACTTTATTCCAACTTGACCCCACTTCAAACCACCTTAACTTATCTTGATCCACCTCGATCTATCTCGATCCATATCAATCAATCTTGATCCAACTCAAACCAGTTCAATGCAGTATGATAGTCCGACTTGACTCATCTCGATTCACTTTGTTTCACCTTGACTCACATCGACCCACCCAGATTTAACCATATCGAGCCACCTCGGTGCATCTCGATTCACATCAATCCACCTCGATTTTCCTCGCTTTAGTTCGATCCAACTTGATCCAGTTTGATCCAGCTCAAACCAGTTTTATTCAGTTCAGTTTTATCCGGTCCAATCGAGTTTGATGCAGTTTGATGATCCGGCTTGACGCAACTCAATCCACTTTATTCCAACTTGACCCACTTCAAACCACCTTGACTTATCTCGATCCCCTCAATTCATCTAGATTCAGATCGATCCACCTCGATCCAGCTCGAATCAGTTCGATACAGCTTGATAATCTGGCTTGACTAATTTTGGTCTATTTTGTTTCATATTGACCCACTTCGACCCACCTTGACTTATATTGATCCGCGTCGGTCTATCTCGATCCACAATCCACATTGATCCACCTCGATTTACCTCGGTCCAGCTCGCTTTAGCTATATCGAACTCAAACCAGCTTTATCCTGCTTGATCCAGTTTGATCCGGCTCAAACCAGTTTTATTCAGCTCAATCCAGTTTTATCCCGTTTAATCGAGTTGGATGCAGTTTGATGATCCGGCTTGACGCAAATCAATCCACTTTATTCCAACTTGACCCACTTCAAACCACCTTGACTTATCTCGATCCCCTCAATTCATCTAGATTCACATCGATCCACCTCGATCCAGCTCGAATCAGTTCGATACAGCTTGATAATCTGGCTTGACTAATTTTGGTCTATTTTGTTTCATATTGACCCACTTCGACCCACCTTGACTTATATTGATCCGCGTCGGTCTATCTCGATCCACAATCCACATTGATCCACCTCGATTTACCTCGGTCCAGCTCGCTTTAGCTATATCGAACTCAAACCAGCTTTATCCTGCTTGATCCAGTTTGATCCGGCTCAAACCAGTTTTACGTTTAATCGAGTTTGATGTAGTTTGATGATCTAGCTTGGCTCATTTGGATCCACTTTATTCCAACTAGACCCATTTCAAACCACGTTGACTTATATTGATCCATCTCGCTTTAGCACGTTTCACCTTAATCCTGCTTAATCCAGTTTGATCCAGCTCAAACCAGTTTTATTCAGCTCAATCCGGTTCAATTAAGTTCGATACAGTTTAATGATCCAGCTTGGATCATATCGATCCACTTTAGTCCAACTTGACCCATTTCGAACCACCTTGACTTCCACCACCTTCACCACCTCGGTCCATCTCGATCCACATCGACCCACCTCGATGTACTTTGATCCAGCTCGGTTTTGCTCGGTTCACCTTGATCCTGCTTAATCCGGTTTGATCCAGCTAAAACCAGTTTTATTTAGCTGAATCCGGTATGATCCGGTTCAATGCAATTTCATGGTCTCGATTGGCTTAACTCAATCCACTTTATTCCATCTTAACCCACTTCAAACCACCTTGGCATATCGATCCACCTCTGTCTATCTTGATCCACATCGATCCACTTCGATTTACCTCGATTCATGATCATAATTGATCCTGCATGATCCAGTGTAATCTAGCTCAAACCAGTTTTTATTCAATTCAATCCGTTATTACTCGGTTAAATCAAGTTTGATGCAGTTTGATAATCCGGCTTCACTCATCTCGAACCATTTTATTTCACTTTGAGCTACTTCGACCCACCTTGACTTATCTCGGTCTACCTCGGTCCATCTTGATCCACATCGATCCACCTGGATTTACCGAGGTAAATGATCCAGCTCGCTTTAGTACGATGATCCAGCTCAACCCAGCATAGGCAGCAGGCAAAAGAATTTTCAAAATCGGATGAGTAATTCCGAAGATTACCCTTAGATTACACATACTTACAAACACACAAACATACAAAAATACAAATTTAAACCCTTTACAGTATTAGTATAGTAGTGTTAGTAGTGTTAGATACATAAAGTTAGATAGTATAGAAGTAGGGGGAAGTAGGGAGTAGGATTTCTTATCAATTGTAAAACAAAGTCACGGTACTATTTTCAACAATGACGAAATTCCATTCTTACTTTCATTCCCTATTTCAACCCCTTCAATCTTTTTGTTCGGGATAAAAAGTAGCCTATGTCCTTTCTTAAGGTCTTATCTGTCTCTGTACCAAATTTAATCGAAATTGGTTCAGTGGATTAGGCGTTAAAGCGTAGCAGACAGACAGAGTTACAAAAATACAGGCTATGTCATCAAGTATGTATATTTGATGAAATGACACATAATAGGTCCAGGTTTAATAAAAGTGTAAACAATATTTTTAAAAACCTTCATCCTTAATTTAAAACGCGTTTTACTTACAAAACCAACGCGGGCGAAGCCGCGGGCTACAGCTAGTAATGAGTAAAAATTTGTTCAACAGTTGTTTTTGCAAATTAGCCTCTTTACTGATTTACAAAAATAAACATCTGCAGATCATTATTAAGGTGACTAAAACAATGAACCATGTATACCCAGTCAAAATTTTAGATGGATTTTTTCTACATAATAATACCAGCCCTTGTTTTTTTTGTCCCACTGTTGGGCACGGGCCTCCCCTCAAGATGAGGGGGCTTAGGCCATAGTCCACCACGCTGGCCAAGTGTGGGTTGGCGGACTTCACACGTCATTCGAGAGCTAGTTAGGCTTTCTCAGACATACAGGTTTTCTCACGATGTTTTCCTTCACCGAAAGCTAGTAACATTTGCACAAGGACGATTCGCATATGATTAATTAAAGAAATCAGAGGTGGATGCTGGGGTTCGAACCTGAGAACCTTGTTTCCAAGGCATGTGCTCGCCCACTGAGCTTTTGCTGCTGTGTGTTTCTACATACTTGCATTAAATTAGATTTAGTCGAACAGAAAAATGTCAAGGTATAACATGGTCAAATTTTCGTCCCTATCTTAAAAGTTAAAAGTATGTTTATTATTATTCAAAAATGCAAGCAATATAACAGATCATTATTGTATACATTTCTCATTCATTACATTCGATTACATTTGTAACAACAACTCCTTTTGTATCTTATTACGATACACAAGTCGTATTTATACATAATATATTATATTTATTTCACACTTTCTGTAATAACGGTGCGTATCGAAAATATTTATCATAAAGTATGGGGAGTATGATAAACTGTAATGTACGTTATTTCAAGTGCAGATAGATATAATTTTATTTACGGTTCTCTTCTATACGCTAGCGATTATTTATAAGTGAATAGCAATGCAATCTTATCCTGGTGTTGCCATGACGTTCACCATCGCGTCAGTTATTTCTTAAAGCATTTATATGCACCTTATTAGCGAAATGTGTAGAACACTCCCGTGATGTTAGAAATGCCTGTTCATCAACAGTTTCGTAACACTGCCTATCATCACCTGGGACATTAGTTGCCTTTAGCGTTCACTGAATCAATGATTTCAACAGCTGCAGTGTTTTTTACACCAGAACACAGCTTTGCGGAAAAATATCCGATATTCAAGTGGTTACTTTTCTTCCTAGGGTCTTTCTTAGATCAGAGACCTAACTATCACCTAGTTACATACTTGCTTTAGCAAAAAAAAAAACTTTACTTGAATACATTGAAATGAAATAAAATCAGAATAATTTATTTCCATAGAAATAGCATTTATTTTTGATTTTACTATCCCGACGTTTTGAACACTTTACGGGATTCATATTCACGGGTGGACTGAGGTAATAAATGTCATAGTTGTTTCATGATACCCTCAGTCATTGTAATTATTATTGTTAGTCCGATCTACGCAAAAAGAGCTTAAGTGTCTTGAGGACAATATAATGAAATGGAATGTTGATTTTGGAAATCAACATTCCATTTCATTATATTGTTCCACCCAGCCATCTTTTCTATTGATAATCGGATGTTTTTTTAAATTTCAATGGCCTCACGAATCATCCTCGGTCCTTGGTGAGAATCTTAACCTCGTAAAAGTAACAAAAAACGTATTATAATTCTATGCCTAAATAAATATTTAAAGTCTATTCGCAAATATACTTAGACTAAGTGAAAAACTTCCTTTTAGTTGTCGCCGCACTGGGAGGGATGGGTACGGCGCAGGGAAGGGCAAATATAAACGTGATATAATCTGTAAAATCCGTAAAATAAGTTTCATTTAAATTGCGGCCACCAACCTAGCAAGTCAGAATTACTAAACTGAACATACATCCGAACGGAAATCTCAAAAGGATTTTGCTAAAAAAAAAACATTTTTCCGATAGTCCGGGACACGGTACTCGCGTGCTGCGAATTAATCCCCCGAGCCGTAACCATTCACGATATTTTCCTACATCGTAAACACAGTGATAAATGTGTGTAGGTGAAACCGATTCAAATCCCTGCGGAGGTCGAAATGTGTTATCCGAAACATCTTTAGGTTGCGAGTCCATTGGAGTAAGGTTTTTATCACTTCGTTGGTTTAATAGTCGCATGATATCCTAGAGACTCTGCAGTTCAGTTCGTAGGTAAGCGATTAGTTGGTTAAGCAACATCAGGTGAGGCCACTCTTTGGATGGGTAACCGTTTAGTGGCAATCGAACTGAGCCTCACGGCTTCAAAACACACGTTCATTGTATACCGAGCCCGTTTTTTTTAATCTAGACAGCAGTCGACTGCCGTCGGCCCGCCTACTTACCAATAGAAAAATCCATTGTGTTTGCAGCCTGCATAACTCTGACACCAAGTTGGCCACTTACCATATGATAAAAAAAAACATAATTATCTCTATCGTTTAGAACAAGTACGTACATATTTAAAATATCCGGGCACAGTATTGTGGATACGTTCTCAGTGTTGTCACTACAAATATGGGGCCATGATTGGCCGATGCTGTCGGTCGCAGCTAGTAACGGGCTGGGATACTTCACAACGCTACTCCATTAGGATGATTAGAGGTCATAACATAGGCTTTGCTTCAACGAGACAACATTTCACTATGCGTTACGTTGTTTTTTTTTTAACATGACGTGCGGTGGAGCGAAGGTTTGCCTAACTTCTTCGAATTTCGAAGTCGTTTAAGAAGAAACGATTTTAAAGATTGAGCACTTTACTTAACACTCAGATCTTAAATCAGAACGCAACGGGGAGGACTTAAAACGTCTTAAAATTCCACAACTGTCGAGTGCTCTCACACACTGTTATTCACGACCGCTTCAAACATTTCGGTCCACTGTGCCCTTAATTCGTACCTTTTGTCTGCCAAACAATGGGTGTGCAATTAAACCACCATCGCGAGGTGGTAATGAGACGTTTCCCGTTTATGCTGTAGTTACATAATCCATTAGAAGGTCCCACAAATTTGTGGCACTAAATTCGTAACGTGTTTTGAGTGCTCTTAAATTTTGGGTGTATTAAAATAATAAAGTTTCATAGTCCTATTTGAAAATGTTTTATGAAGTTGTTAGGTTCTTGTCGTTTGGAATATAGAAGGTGGGTTTAATTGTAATAGGATTGTTTGATCTGTACATTAATGAATATAAGATTGCGATATATTTATGTAATGAGTAAAAATCTTTACTAGGTGGCAGGTTCCTTGTGCATGGAACCGTCCAGGTAGGTACGGCAGTCTCAGGTACTCTGCCACCAAGCAGCAGTGTGTAAACATTGCTGTGTTCCGGTCTGAAGGGCACTGTGGCTGGTGAAATTACCGGAAACAAAGACATAATATACAATGTGATTTAGAGTCGGCAACGCGCTTGTGATTCTTATGGTGTTGCTAGCGTCTATAGACTGCTTACAATCAGGCGGACCGCACGCTTGCTTGCCACCTCTTAGAAGTATAGTAAGTTTTATAATTTCTGATCTTATAGAATTAATTCTTATATCTATTCTTACTGTCGAACTCAGCTAAGTGATTGGTGGTTTGGATATTGTTTACATATACGCTACACTCACGTGACGTAATCATTATGGATTAATAGACTGAGTGCGATAGTTAAATATTTATATGTGATAAGGAAATACTACACACATCAAAAGTGTCTAGGGATCAAGCATTTTTGGGCAAAAAAATGGGCAGAAGAACAATGGCGTTTCGTGTGCTTTTCTGATGAGTCTCGTTTTGGTATGAGACCGGATACAAGACGTATACGACACTGGAGAACCCCTGGACGCCAACAGCGATTAAAATCCTGCCAGGAAGTCCATCCTTATAGTGGTGGAACCATCATGGTATGGGCGGGTATTTGGATCGGCGGAAGAACTGAGTTGATTTGGATCAGAGGCAACCTCAACGCTCAAATTTATGCTGAGACGATTGTATCAGACGTCATCGTTCCTCTACAAGTGCAAATCGGTCCCTTATTTCAGTTAATGCATGATAATGCACGACCGCACACCGCAAGAGTTGTAAGACAGACTCTCGCCGCAGCTAACATCAATGTCCTGCCCTGGCCTGCTCAGTCGCCAGACTTGAACCCGATTGAGCATGCATGGGATATGCTACAGAGAAGAGCTCTGCCGAATATGGAGGGTATCCAGTCGCAAGAAGACCTTTTTTTGTTGTTGCAACGAACATGGGCGGCCATTCCACAGCGTGATTTGGATGAACTCATTTTGAGTATGCCAAACCGATGTTCTTGTGTTGTTAGTGTTCGCGGTAGAAACACGGATTATTAATTGTTTAAGTTACCCAATAAAATTTTAAAGAAAACTGTTATTTCAGTCTTTTTTTCGAACTTTTGTGTTAGTGGTTCAAATGTCAAAAATCCCTTTATTAGGAAAATGGCAAATTTCTTTATTAATGCAAAGGTGACTTGGTTTATCGTTACTGTGACAAACGAAAACACTTTATTTGATGAATCCTTAAAGAAAATTTTAATTAATATCAATCAGGAGAAAAGTTATTGCAAAAATATATGTTGATCCCTAGACACTTTTGATGTGTGTATTTCCCTATTTGACATCGTTTTATCTGAATCAGTTACGTGATTTCAGTGAAAAATCTCGTATGCATGTATGTACTCTTTGGAACGATGCCCTCTATATCAGTCAACGACGCTCCCCTTTTAGAGAATTATTAAATCTAAGCTAACCGTAACGCTATTGATTTAAGGTTGAAAATTCAATGTAGTCACATATGGCGATTGATACTGTTATTCAACAATATGCAAGATATCAATGCATCAGCAGAAGTTGGGATGGACGGCCTTTATGTATGTTTTTGTTTGTTCGATTCAGATTGTGCTGTATTGTATTGAATTCTATTGATAATTTTGTCCCATACTGCCAATCATTTATTATATCAGCATTGGATAAAATTGAGGATAAAAGAAAAAAAAAATATTTTTTGGTCGAATGAATTACAGCCGAGAAATAAAAAGAATGGTGATGTTTAATATAACTTAACTTTAAATTCTTATAAAAGATTTAAAAAGCCTCAAATAAGATATCATGAAAGAGAGTTCAGACTTCAAAGTGCTTCAAAGGCTGTTTTAAACTTATTGCTTCTGTAAGCTTCTTTCGATTCGAATTAAAGGTTTTTTTATTTTATTTTAAAAGTTACGAAATCTAAACTAACATTGCGAGAGCAAATAGAAAATAAGCAACATTTTTCTGCAACTCATTATTACGAACCTGATCATATTTCAATATTACCTGGGATTAACCGGCTGGAATACCTATATCAGAAATGTCAGAACCAAGTAAAGAAAACAATTTTGGCTAACAGTCATCATGAACAACCTGATCGTTCTCTTGTGCAAGAGGCCTATCGTCACTAAGTAAATGATAGATCGCTTTTAAATATAACTCTAATTATGAGAATATAATTAAACTATTTCATCATGCCTTCGAATCTTCGTGCTAATTGGAAGTTTAGCTACTGAAGCGCTTAATCCGCTTAAGAGTTTAATCGCATTATTGTCGAATTATCACTCGAGATAGATTGAGTGGCGATTAAGAATCCGAACGCTGAAACTTCAGACTCGCTCAAGCTTATCACTTCTGAGAATAGTTGAATGGGATTACAATATAGGTTGTTGTTATTGAGAAGATAGCAACGAAAGCAAGCGTGTGTAAGGTAATTTTGTCAACTGTATTATATTTTATATATACTCAGGCTAGCGACTCACAACAGCTTTGCTCATCATTTTAAATTTCTAATTCTGAATTGTACCAACACATAGTATCTATCCTGTATCCTGTAGAATCGGCTGGCCTTTTAGAGAAGTTCAGAGTCACACAACGAGCCATGGAGAGAGCTATGCTCGGAGTTTCTTTGCGCGACAGAATCCGAAATGTGGAGATTCGCCGAAGAACCCAGGTCGACGACATAGCTCTCAGAATCTGCAAGTTGAAGTGGCAATGGGCAGGCCACATCGCTCGAAGAACCGATAACTATGGGAGAAGAAAGGTTCTCGAGTGGCGACCACGAACCGGAAGACGCAGCGTAGGCAGGCCTCCCACTAGGTGGACAGACGACATTGTACGCGTCGCAGGTAACCGGTGGATGCAAATAGCCAATTGTCGTTCATTGTGGCGTTCTAAGGGGGAGGCCTATGTTCAGCAGTGGACGTCTTCCGGCTGATGATGATGATGATGATGATAGTATCTATCTTTAATATTTTGTTTAATACACACATCAAAAGTGTCTAGGGATCAACATATATTTTTGCAATAACTTTTCTCCTGATTGATATTAATTAAAATTTTCTTTAAGGATTCATCAAATAAAGTGTTTTCGTTTGTCACAGTAACGATAAACCAAGTCACCTTTGCATTAATAAAGAAATTTGCCATTTTCCTAATAAAGGGATTTTTGACATTTGAACCACTAACACAAAAGTTCGAAAAAAAGACTGAAATAACAGTATTCTTTAAAATTTTATTGGGTAACTTAAACAATTAATAATCCGTGTTTCTACCGCGAACACTAACAACACAAGAACATCGGTTTGGCATACTCAAAATGAGTTCATCCAAATCACGCTGTGGAATGGCCGCCCATGTTCGTTGCAACAACAAAAAAAGGTCTTCTTGCGACTGGATACCCTCCATATTCGGCAGAGCTCTTCTCTGTAGCATATCCCATGCATGCTCAATCGGGTTCAAGTCTGGCGACTGAGCAGGCCAGGGCAGGACATTGATGTTAGCTGCGGCGAGAGTCTGTCTTACAACTCTTGCGGTGTGCGGTCGTGCATTATCATGCATTAACTGAAATAAGGGACCGATTTGCACTTGTAGAGGAACGATGACGTCTGATACAATCGTCTCAGCATAAATTTGAGCGTTGAGGTTGCCTCTGATCCAAATCAACTCAGTTCTTCCGCCGATCCAAATACCCGCCCATACCATGATGGTTCCACCACTATAAGGATGGACTTCCTGGCAGGATTTTAATCGCTGTTGGCGTCCAGGGGTTCTCCAGTGTCGTATACGTCTTGTATCCGGTCTCATACCAAAACGAGACTCATCAGAAAAGCACACGAAACGCCCAATCTCTGTTCTTCTGCCCAATTTCTGTGTTCAAGAGCCCATTGATATCGAATCCTACGATTGTGCATTGCTATAGGTGGTACCCGTAGCGGTCTTCGGGAATGAAGGTTCACTTCATGCAAGCGGTTTCTGACTGTTTGGTCGCTAATTAAGTTCCCTGAAGAGTGATGAAGCCTCACGGCTAACATCATGGCAGTTATTGTTGGAGCTCTTCGAGTTAAGATTTGAATATATCGGTCTTGTCTCCGTGTGGTGCAGCGATACCGTCCTCCATGGCGCTCAGCCACGGTACCAGTGCTTCGGTAACGTGTCCAAAGTCGACTGATAACACTCTGACTTGTATTCAGAGCTAAAGCCACAGTACGTTGCCGGGAACCAGCTTCTATCATTCCCACGGCTCTGAGCATTTCTTCCCTGCTTAAATGACGTCGCCGCTCCATAATAACGTTGGTTTTAATCAGTAGTAGGGAAACAGTAGCACTAATAATGTCTTCAATGCGTTGTATGTTTTTATAGGGAAAATATTGACAGCTGATTTTCATCTTTTACTCGAATTTGATTCACAGTTCCTGATTCAAATTATGAAATGCACCAAAAAGGATCCATATAAATTTATAAAATCATAAATTTATTACAAAGCCACATCTCAATCTCAAGAAATCCGCTTAAAAATGCTTGATCCCTAGACACTTTTGATGTGTGTAGTTTATAGATAAAAAGCAATTCGTTTACTCACTAACATGATATCTCCGTAACTATAAACCCTATGGACTTGAAATATGACAGGCTTGTTAAATTTTGTAAGAAGGTGGGGTTTGCCGAAAAAGATCTCCCTCTTAATACCCTTGAAGTATCATAGATAAAAAACAAGTTATGAGTGGTTAACAAAACTCTATTTACACACTTAATCACCTCCAATTTTGAGTAATTCCTGATGTGCCCTATCTCTTTTGAAGTTTATTGACTTGAAACTTACTCAAGAAGGCACTGTTAAAATGAACTGCTTTTCGTAACGAAAAGGTAATAAAGCCAAAACCAACAACAAACCGTTAATATTCGCTACAAAATTCCTAAATTAACCGCCGCATTTAATTATTCAAACATAAGTATGTCATTCAAGTACACTGGGGCTCCATCAAATCTCGTGACATATTCTTTCATTTTTCATTTGTGAGGCTCAGAAGAATTTTTTTATTGGTTGTAACGCATGTTGGAATCCCTGATACATATATTAATTTCCCCACACAGGGAATGTCGTACGCAGCTATGACGTATATTCACTAAGGAATTGCGCTAAAAGGATTCCTTGGTACCTACTTTTTACTGTAGGAAAGTACTACAAAAGAGAGTTGAGTGATTTGCTTCTAAAATGGCGGAGCATAACTGAAATTACACAATCAACGTAACCTAAAAGATTTGTTACTAGTTTTAAGCTGCATTCGTTTCGATGGGCGTCTAGGGCCCATAACCAAAACGTCTGAACTGAAGTATATAAGAAAAAATATAATAATATCTTGGGATAACCCACACAAGGTCATCCGATCCCAAACTAGGCAGAGCCTGTACTATGGAAACCAGACAGCTGATATTAATACGTATATAGATACCTTTTTTTTTGTAAATACATACCATATAAGTACGAACTACGATACAAAAATATAACCATGACCACACTAACACAAAAGAATCACCAGATTAAATATTTCAATGCAATTTTTAATAATTTTATAAAATCATCGTCTCATATAGGTTTCGAAAAAATAAGTCACAAGACCGAAGTGAAATAAAATGAGATTCCAGAACAACGAAATGGAACTGCTTTCCCAGAAATTTTGTAACAAGATTCGATTGGCAACATAAAAAATAAATAGAAATATTATATTGATACACACTGTTGTATCCCCTTCAGATATGGATACAGCAATAACAATTTCAAAACATTGAATCCATACAGACATACACTTGGAAGAAAAAACAATTTCCTTTTGCACCATCTGGATACATCTTGTCCTTTTTCGTTACCTAACAATGAATACAAAGCATAACACAAACATTTGAGATTAGGATACCTGCCATCGAAAACCAACCAAAACAGTATGAAAATATAGTCTACATTACTTTGGTATGTTCTCATAAACGTAATCTTCTGGTAAGAATTCAAACGTCTGTGAATACGTCGGTGAATTGAAAAAAAAACTTTGATGTCGCGAGCGTCAATTGTATGAAATACTACGTGAGATTATGTATGGTGTAGGATGTTGAAGGATAATTAAGCGCCATTATTATTTGATGAAAAAAATGTTAAGCGCTTAATACGAATGCAAACACAAATATATATAGCTCACTTGAAAATGAGAAATTTTAGTTTTAGTGAATAATTTTTGAAGTATATTTGGTGAGCTGATATTGAATAATACGTCATAAGAGTAGAACGCCTGTTTTCTAAATCAATATGATAGAAAGAATTTTGATTTTTGCTAGGGAACCAGCAGTAAGTCCAGCGTCTGTAAATTATAACGATATATGATTGATCAAAGATATTATTTTGAGATACTTACATAAGTTTTCTACAGATATGGTGGCAATCAATAGCTATTTTATTCCTTTATAATTTTCAAAAACATTGTTTACATCATAAGCATATATAAAGTAATATAAATCCATTTTGTTCACACTGGGGTTTGTGTTGTTACTTATTATACTTGTATACTTACTGATTCATCGCTGTAAATGGCGTCATACCAATGGAAGCGATGCGTGACTATTGATTTCCTTTAATGGAGTGCGTTGTCACATGTACCGGGATCAGGCAAGTCATTACTTTTTAATGTGTCCACACTAAGCCAGCTGTGTTGTTTCTGAGCCATTATTTCTAAACATAAAGTACGTCATGTTCAAGAAAATTAAGTATGTGCATTTATGGGAAATAAGAAGTGGACATAAAGACATTTAAATAAACTCTAAATACAATATGCTATTCCAAGGCCAATTTTTGAAGTTGGTCTAATCAAGTTCTTCCAATAATTTTGGCACATTACCATTTATTTTTAGTTTATGATACAATGACTCATTTAGACAATAATAGACGAGATGTAATTTAAAAATATCAGTTTAAAGCTACTCCAGTCGTCTCTGAACGTTTTCAAGTATCCTTGACCAAGAAAATCTGTGATCTTGCTACTTTTACTGAGATCAACAAAACATGATCAATCTTGATACACATACATGTAAGTATATATAATGTGTATAAGATGTACAATTTAAGATATGTACGAAGGTATGTACACCACTAACTACCCAAATAGTTATATCTTCTTTTTAAAGTTTTGGTTGTCTGGAAGAAATCGCTATTAGCGATAAGACCGCCATTTGTACCTAATTTAAGTTATTTTTGTAAGTTCTTCTGTATGTTTTAATTTGGTGTGCAAATAAAGAGTATTCTATTCTATTCTTAATAGAAAAATAAGTGGATAAATACTTTTTATAATCATTGTAAGCATATAGTGTTATCTATGTTTTCTTTTAAAATTGCCATGTTATATCCACTTTTTATACCCAAGGTTAATTAATTCATTTTCTTAAAACTTTTTGTTCTCACAAAATGTATCAGATTTTTTTTTTATGTACAAAAATCTCAAACCGAGATTTATTTTATATTTCTTATAAAATTCAATCATAAATCGAGTAACTAAATAAATCATTGATAGGTACATTCATTCAATCAGTTAAGATAAAACTCTGTTTTTATCCTTTTTTAATGTTGCAGGCTAACGTATTTTTATCGGGCAAATTACAATGTATGGATGTTTGATAATAGGAATACTCAGTAAAGATTAGCTTTTTAAAAAAGTTTTATTTACATAACATACATAGTAACTGACAAGAGATTAGCTAAATGATAAACTCAGTAGCGGAGATATCAAGGTTGTGTGACTCGCCACTAGTGTCCAATGTGGCCCGGACCAATATATTTACGAAAGATTTGAGACAAACATCGCTGCTGAGTCGCTACTAAAATAATATAATTAAAACTAAATAATAAAATATCTAATCATTGAAGTTACAATTTATTATTAGATGGATAGTGTAACTTGCAGCTTTTGATGCACATAACAAATATAACTTAGTGGTTATGTTACCGGCAACGGCGCTAACCGCTAATACGGTACTGTATGGAATGTTTACGCAATGCACCAATCAACAGGCATCAATTGACCAAAGTTTATAACATCAATGATGACCAGTTTTATCTGGACTAACCTTAATGTAAAATGTACATTGCCTACGCATTCTATATAACACCGAATAAACTGCCAGTAAATTTTAAATCTAACATAAATGAAAGCATGTTTTATAGTGACATGGATCATCCATATAAAATAATGTGTATGTATAACGATTCGCCATTTTAAATCAAGTCTAGGTACAAGTATTTTTTATTATAAAAAAAAACATACAAAATATATCAATTCAACAGCTACCGTTGAATATTTTAAATATTCATTTAAACTATTTACTGTCTATTTTTGTAACATTAAATTCACTCATAGCCGTAATCACTGTTCGGTAAACGATTAGTTGGTAAAGCAACGTCAGGCAAGGCCAGACTTTAGATCGGTGACCGTTAGTGGCATTTGAACTGAGCGCCTTCTTGCTTCTGAGGGAAGTCACCACCCGGTTATAGTCATTTATACGGCAGTCCTTAAGCCAAGTCAGAGGGCTGCTTGTAGAACTCTTTCAGCAGGTTGGCACTAATCATTCGACAAAAAAATCATTAACACGTTAAACGCCAAGTGACCGGCACACAGCGGATTTTTCTATTGTAATGTGACCGGACGGCAGTCAAAGGCTTAAATAACAAACAAAAAAATTCTTCGGTAAACAGGAACAGGTAGCTTAATAAGCGTACAAACCGCATTCGGTATAAACACCCACGTATTGTCTGCAAAATTGTGCTTCTCAATTCTGCAAAATCCCACCATTAGAGGTTTCTTTGATCAACATCTAGACGTCATTAGAGCGTGGATTGATGTAAAATTTTCATAACTTATTAGAAGTCTAAAGGTCACGGATTATAATAGCTTTAGGTTTAATATAAAATATCATTTATATAATTAGTGTCATAACTACCATTATCATGATTAAATTTAGTATCATTTTTCTTCTGAATAAAATGATATAATGTTATTACTGTAATTAGTATTAGGCTAAGCAATATAATTAAGGCTATTATAATTTGAAACACTTACAGCCGCACTCACAAACGCCAGTTAAATTTAATTATAATTAAGTCACTTATTAAAATATATTTATTTTCACTTTCAGAGCTGTTTATGGTTATTTTCGATTATTGAATAAGAGATTATTGATATCTCTACCTGTGTATTAAGTATTATTTGGCTTCAGAGTGTCGAATAAATCCGATTTCAAAAAATGGATTAATAATCATTAACTATAATTTGACGTTTGTAGGTTCAGCCGTTAGTACATAAAAATTATCAACAGCCGAAAAACGTCGACTGATGAGCAAATACCTCCTCCATAGAAGTTAAGTGTAGGCCTTAAACCGCACGTTGGCAGGCGTCTTGAGGATCGCAGTATAGGTGGTAGGTAATTCAAACCCAACAGGTAAAACATAGGTTTTATTTACATCTTAACAATAATTTCTCAGTATTCCTCAGAGATGATTTTTCTATATTTTAGTGTACTGAATAAACCATAATACTCGTACAATGCAAGTGGTATTAATCTATTTACAAAAAGAAATTAAGAAAACTGGCCATAGCAATTATCGTAATAAGTCAATGTAGGCTGGTGTGATTAACGATGAAGAATTATGATTGATTGTAATGAGCAAGGAAGTCACATAACGAGGTCACAAAGAATAATTACACCGGAAGCAGATTCTCGGAAGCGTTGCGAAAGAGACAGAGCTAAATTTACTTTATTAATAAAGAAAGGAAGAAGTCTAACTTTGCTTCTACGTATTTTTATTCAGTCTAATAATGACTGGGTAAAGATCTCTTTTCCTTCTGGGCCTGAGAGATAGGATGGTGTAGGCCATAATCTTCCATAAGGGACACGTAGGTACAGTTGAATAGTTCCGGCAATTTTTGAACAAATTTTAGCGTATGTTTGGCCTTCATTAAGTACCTAAATCTTTAGATTAGTTCAGAAATTATGTATACAGTGGTAGTACAAAGCTGGTTTTGGGATTCATCCGGCGCCGGTGCCTTACGGCTCCGTGCCATTTAGCCAATGCCTAGAATATTAAATATTACACAAACAATATATGTATTGATATTAGCTTTGTAGCTAGCTTAATTTGGCGTTCAACCCCTAAATACTATTTCTCGAAGATACAAATCCAATTTAGTTGTATTCTTAATCCGAATGAATTTATCGGATGGAATAATATTTTGTTTTCTTTTTCTTTCCATAATATTAGTTATTGTATTTAATATATCTTTTGTTGCTTTATTTAGTTTCAAATACCTACGTGAACCTAAGAGACTTGATACGCAGAGTTTTGTTTTATTTTGTCTTTGTTGACCAAAATGTTGGAGTATTGAAACGGTTTATCTGTATGGAAGCGCGTGTAGACAATAGGATTAGTAGAAGTAATAGTGATTGGATACCATGACTCCAACTCTACTTTGGTTCACTTAGTACTTCTATCTTTCGAACGAGCTCAAAGGGCCATATTAAAAGTTATGTTCAAAAGACCGCGAAGATATTCTACTGAACTGTTATATAGTGAGTGTCCTGTTCTCACTGTCAGGCAACTTTTTATATTGTCTGTTATTCTTCGAAAACACAAAAATACTTGTTTTTTTGCCAATAACTAGACGCAACAAGACTAGAGTTTGTTCTGTTGAATCTATGTAATTAGCAGCCATATTTATAATGTTGCAAACAGAATAAACAATATATTTCCATTGACTCTAAATAGATGTAAGGCTAAAATTATGAATTGGTTAAAAAAGTTAAATTATACGGAAACAGAGGAAATTTGTAGAAACTCAATATGGAGATAGATATTCACATAAACAACTTCATATGCACTCACTTTGCACTTCTAACACACTTTTTGTAGGCACATACTTTCACATTCTTTTACACAAACGTATAAGTACTTAACTAAATTTTCAAGTTTTCCACAGTTGGTGGTATTATTGGTTCCTAAGTTGGTAATTTTCACATCATTATTATTACTATTTTTTATTTTTGTTATTTTATTTTTCCTTTAACTTTAATTTTTATTATTACATAGAGAAGGTGCACATATTTACAAATGTACAAATTAATAACTTTTATTGTGTTTCACTCAGGAGGGAAGACGCTGACAGTTGTAACACAGTTCATACTAGTACGGCTGTCAACGCTACCTAATACTTGTAATATTGTTATTATTAATTTATTATTCTTAGGCACAGATAATGTTATGTTATATTTTTGGTTGAATAAATTATTATTATTATTATTATTATATTATCTTTACTTAGGTCCTATATATATTAGCATAACAATCAAGTAGCCTTATGTGGGTTTCCAAATGTCTAAAAGAATAACAAAGATACTAGATAAGAAGCCGCTACTATGCGCGAGCAGTTTTCTTGATCATTAAGTTTATTAATAATGGTACTAACTCATATAATACAACAGAATTTTTATTAATATTTGCAAAAACGTTTTCTGAAATATCCGGTGAAGTGTTTAAATATACAGTGCCACGGTACGAGTAGTCGTGTCTCTGATATTGGCTCAACGAATTACAGAAAAACTTAGCTCAATATTTACATCAAATATCGAAGACGACGTATATTCCCAAGCTTCAATCTATACTTATAATAAAACTGTAACAGGTCCAATTCTGTACATTGAAGATATTTTGAAAATTATATTTGGAGGGCATTCTATAACCGATACTGAGGCCGAAAATATTTTTTTTTGAATTTTTGTCTGTCTGTCTGTCTGTCTGTCTGTCTGTATCACGGCTGAGCATCACGCCGAAACTACTGAATGGATTCAAATGAAACTTGGCATAATTTGAGATCTTACTACGAGGTAGGACATAGGATACTTTTTATCCCGTAATCTAGCACGGTTTTTTTGGGAGAGGGGATTAAAGTCAAAACGGGTACTTGGTTATACGCTTTTTCCGATTTTATCAATTTTTCTTTATAATATAATAAATATTAGTAAGGGAACGCTCATAAAGAGTTGTTATCAAGGTTTTGTAATCGATCGGGTTAAGCAACGTTAGGTAAGGTCATTAAATAGATGGGTGACCATTTAACGCCATTTGAACCAAACGGGTCCGTGCTTCGGAGAGCAAGTAAAAAGTGGGTCCCAGTTTTTAACCGACTATAAAAAAGGAGGTTATGTGTTCGATGCGAATGTCTGTTATTAAAAGTTTAGCTAACGTAAAAATAACGCAGGCGGAGCTGCGTGGGTCAGCTAGTTGATAAATAAAATAACATGAAAACTTCTTACAAATATCAAATACGTATACTTTTTTGTTCGTCTAACTCCACTCGGTAAAACAAGCTATGTCGATATGTTTGGTGTTCAATCAAAGAGAATTTACCTGCATGTTCACTTAAAGTATTTCAGAAATTCAGTCACTGTAGGATAATTTTTAATATACCTACAATAATAATAATGTATGGAGATATAAAATAAGGGGAAATAAAAAAAGTATATTTTCGCTTTCATGTATGGCAAAAGTAATTAATAGACATTATACAGACACCAAAATGGCAGAGGAAAACCCATTTGCTAACAATTTATTGTAATTTTGTTGCTTAGTGTGACAGGATTTATATGCGAATACACAAAACAAAGGACAATAAGTTGTTCTGAAATATAAAAACACAAACGAATCGGCAAGTAGATTATTAAACCCGTAATTCATGCAGATTTTATATCAAATAAAGCCACTTTTTGTTTGGAATGAGAAACATTTTTGGCAGCTTTGGCCATGATAGCTCCACAGGGCAAGAGGACGAGTTCTTTAAGTGGTCCGAAAGAAGAGTACATCAGAGAGGCACGGCCTCAGCTTGGACTGCCGCTTCGAGAAGAATAAGTTGGATCACAACGTGTCCCTACTAAGATCTAGCAAGCAACTCAGAGGAGTGGTCGTCGAAGTCGATTCGTGCGCCCTTTCGGTGTTTCCGGCGAGATGCTCTGTCTTTGTGTATGTGAGTAAGCGTGTGTGTGCATGTATCTTAGATATCTGGAAATACTCGTGCAACTGCAATATAAACAGCAGCAAAATATTTATACTTGTTTTTGAAATACTAGCTAATGTGGTATCTACTTGGACGATTCATTGCGGATCCCTTCTCGACGAGAAAGTTAGTCTTAAACCGTTCCTAGACTGAGATAACGGTAATACAAACACTACTACTGGTGTTTGGATATTTAGCTCCAAATGTACGGAAGCCGTCTCAACTTCAGCAATCAGGCTGTTTAAATTGCAACTATACAGCGCGATCCAAAGAACAATTTAGTTCAACGGCATCCATCCTAGGCATGTGTACTAACTATTGCACCTTTATGTTCTATCTAAGAATGCTTAGGTACACAATGTTTGAGGTGATACTTCATTATAGTTCCCTTATCTCCAACGTAGTACCTTCGTATATTCTTTTTTTGGTCATGGTAAAATTAAACAAGCATATAACGATATAAGGGACCTACGAGAAGTTCTCTAGTGTTTGTATTACCGTTATCTCAGTCTAGGAACGGTTTAAGACTAACTTTGCAATATATTAGAGGTTTGAACTTGGTATAAGAGATAAGTTGACAGCTATATTAAGTGAAGTAATTTAAGAAGCAAGCGAGGCTTGAGGTATATTCATTGGATATACTAAATAAGCCGGTTTTGAAGGACCCGGTAGAAGTTGACTCGTAGCCTTAGCTTTTTATACCAGCCTTGGGCTTTATCCATTTGCTAATAGTAAAGGAAAATATACTCAGAAAACCCAGACATGTTACAGTATATGAAATGCGTATACTATCCACTAATTTGTACCTACACGCGTGGTAGATTACGAAAAAAATATTAGAACAACAAAGATACTCGCAGTCCAGGATTCACAATGTATACATATTTTTATTTATTTAAATTACCACCCGGCAAAAGCACTTACATGCACTAACTAACTAAAGAAGAAGAAAGAAACGTCAGATACAACAATATTAAAGACAGTACTTTTCATAACGATCACGTACCTATACTGATAAAAATTCAATGTGTTACATTTCGGCACATTGCCTTCACATTGCAACATTTACTTTATGGTATAATATTACAAATATGGCAATGGTATCTGGATGCAAAAGTAACCTACAACATAGCAAATCAAGGTACACCAGAACTTTATACTGCAGTTGAAACTTATATTATGATATGTAATGTTGTTGATTATCTTCAAATCGCTTCTGTCTTATGTTTTGAAGAGCTCCATAGTGCATTGCTATACAGCAATTATTGTACGGAGCTCCGCGTTGTTATCTCTGTTTGCGGGCATTATTACGTTGGAATTAATTAATAGCATTTATAACTATTACTAGCACAAATGTGATATGATATCTATCAGATTTTGCAGAGATCAGATAATAATTACATTTGGATTGCAGAAATAGTGAGCGAGAGAAAGAGAGAGATCAAAAAATCATCAAAGAAGAAGATGCAATTGATCAAATAATGCATACAATTACATATTATAATGAAACATATAGAAAGAGTCTTAGTAAAACAGTGCAACGATGAGAGTTGTTTTTTTTTGACAACGTATTATCTAAAAGAACAGTATTTAATATCAAAAATGAGAACTATAATGGCTAACATCGTCAAATGTTTGAAGATAATGTTACATGACATTACTTAATGTGTGTGTAGGGTGCCGGGTTAGAATAGCATACCCCCATCTTCTCTCATTGGGTGCCGTAAGAGGCGACTAAGCGTGAACAGGAAGACGGGCAGCAGCGTCTATCTTGTGGATTTATCTTCCACCAATACTGCGATCCCCAAGTTGATTGCCAAGCGTGGGCATTAAGGCAACCCCTCCCTTCTAGGAGAAGGCCTTTGTTCAGCAGTGGACGTCTATCGGCTGCTAATGATGATGATGATGAGTGTAACATAGTGGTTAACTTCTTTACGTAAGATGTTAATAAGTTTGTTGTATCATATCTGGGTGCAGACGTAGCACGAATTATTTTACGTAGGGTTGATGGCTCGCATATCGCTGACACAATGAACGAAACTTATACTAAAAATAAGGTCAATAATTATGAAGTCTTGGTTCCTTCTAACTGCAAGTGATTCACATAACGAGGCTATACGGGCAAGAAGACATTCCCAAAAAGGATTCATGATTCGTTTTCGTGGCACTTCATAAGTCACAAAGTCAATGTAAAATTCTTCATTAAATTCGGCTTTGCTTCCCGAAAAAAAATCAAATAAAACTGTCGCTGGCTCTGTTCAAAAATATAATAATTTTAAATGTAGCAATGTGCCCTTTAATATCAGCATCGGCGTCACCATTTACTATGAAGCCGCATTGCAGTAAAGCCCTAGTAGCTTATATTGGTAACACCCAACCGTCTTCTCTATTAAAATTAGGATATTTTGACCAGCTTGGGATCCTGTGATAAATATAATTAAATCCAAAACCAGACAAAACACTGCATGGCGTCAAGATACTGTAAGCTCTTACTGCGTAGGTCGGACCGACAACAATAATAACCAATAAGAATTGAGGGTACATCAATAAAAACAACAACAATAATTGAGGGTACACCGAAAATTATGACAGTATAAATAGAGCGCAGGGACGTTCAACATCTCAGTCCACCCGTGACCATGGGTGCTGCAAAGCATTCGAAACGTCGGGAAAATTAAAATAAATCGCGATATATTCCTTAAGAATAGATTAATTACAATGTCTAGTATTCGCGTAAATAAAAGACAACATTATATACACATTTAATAATTTTTTCATGAGTTAATGAAGAGCTTAGAAATTTTGTACAAATATTTACCCAACTCAAGAAACCATTACCTTGCGTTGTCGACCTTTGTACAACCGAGGCAATTAGCAACAAAGGGTCCAGGTTCTTACGAACTAAAGACGCCATCGCAGCGAAAGCTTTGCAAAGAAAAATAATATCTTGCCTCTTGTGTGTTCAGGACCTTTTATGATTGTGTACTTTGCATTAAGAACTTTGTTAATTTAATATTCCAGTTTTAATATTTCACTTCTATTAAATTTCAACACTTTTTTAAGCTGTTTATTTCTTTTACTACAAAGAAGATAACCATAAAATTTGTGATATAGCAAAATTAACGCAAAAGAAATGTCTTACGATTATAGTGCTCTGTGTGTATAGACAGTGGTGTCAGAGTTGTGCAAGCTGCCCGACTTCTCAATTGGCCTAACGAATGCTGTATAGATTTGTCAACAATCGGGACCGGAAGCCAGTCCGACAGACGGGAATTATGACAGAAAAAAAACCCATCTGTCCGATGGTCGAACTACTAATCGGACTACTAGGAATTAGCGGACTTTTTACGTGCCCTTCGAAGCACGAAAACCCTCAGTTCAATCACCCCACACCCTTACGTGGTAAACGAGCCTTCAGTCCGAATTGAGCGGTTTGCTTCGTCATTCGTAATACCTTATTATAAATCAGCTAAGGACTGGAACAGTTTGCATGCGAGAGTTTTCCGCCCGATTATAATGTGGTGTATGTCTTCAAGGCTAGAGTGAATAGGCTTTTAATAAGCTAGTGTGCTGTACCATACCAGATTGCATCACTGCTTTCAATCAGTCGGGACTGCAAGTCAAGCACTGGCTTATATGAAATAAAAAAATAAGCTGACCTTTTCTGACGTTGCTTAACCAGCCCATCATTTATTAAACAGTGATTACAACTGGCTATGATCGCCTCAAAAGTTTTTGCTTCGAACTTTATTATTATGAACTCTTTTTTTAAGTTGGCATTAAAAGCTGAAAGGGATTCATGTGAATGAATTTTAGCTACACAGAATAGGTAAATAAACAACTTTTACAAATGGTGTCGGTTTGAAGTATCACCTAAAAGCATCGAATCACTAAAACTTTTAGTTTTAGAAACCAACATACAAATGTTTGGCGATAAACAACCGACTCCTGAACTCAGACACGTTTCCAAAGGGTCTGCGGTCACGGTGGAGGTCACAAACAGGAAACCAGACAGGTAACTTTGGAGTGTCGATTTGTGTTACAGCCCTGGTAATGTTGAGTAATGTTGTTCATAGGAATAGTTACCACAAAAATTGAATAAGCTATCGACTTTCCTTGTTACCCTGTGACTATTACAATTATACAAGTACCTACCTACGTACAAAGGGCCTTTCCGAACTGCGGGCCTAGAAAGGCCAGATTTAGCACTTCTGAAAGAATTCGTAATCTGCATTCCCAGCAGATCGCAATTCCCGTAATTTTCGTAAAATGGTCACACTTTTTAGGTAAATCATACTCAATGAATTTATTATTGCAGATTCATATTTGGTGTTAATAAAATATAAATTAAACCGTAACTTATTCATATTATGATTCACCGAAAGTGGCCCTCTTAGACCCACCCGCTGCTGGTCTTGATATAATCGGTATCGCTTTTAACACGTTCGAGTGCGAAACCAGGTCTAAACACCTTGTATACGTCTACGCTTAAAGTGCGGCTAAGAAAAATATAAACTTCCTTGTCTTGCGGAAAGCCTAACCTTAACTTGGTTCGGTGTAGGAAAGAGATGAATATATATTTAAGATGTATTATTAAAATAGAATCAACGTCAACCCAAATATTTTCTTTACTACTTAACCCTGCAGCCCATCGCTTAAACATTAACCGGCTTATTACGAAAAGCAGTTTAACAATAAACCCAGATTTAGAATCAGGAAATAGTTCCTGAGTCTAAATCTAGTTTTATCTAAAACTGCTTTTTGTAATAAGACTGTTTTCGTTTCACCAATTATATTAAACCTGTATCACTTACGTATACATGAAAATAGTTTAGAAATTAATGTATCGTTAATATGGTAGTGGTAAGAGTAGGTTCACCATGAGCTCCATGATAAAATTTCCGCAAAATGCATGATTATATCTGCTACTAAAGTTGGGTTGTGCAATACGTAACGTGTCTTCGTATCTTCAGGGAGAAGCAAGATACTATAATGTATTGTATAAATCAGAACCATTTTTCCAAGGCTAAACATTTCAGAATGCATCCGATTCGGACAATATATCACAGTGAAGTCTGGCGCATCGCCAATTGATAGCAGGCTGATTGACTTATAGCTACATGGACGTAAAACGATCCAAGGCATTTCTGGCTACTGGTTCCGAATTTGATTTCATTTGTAGTATAATGTCTTTGACCCGTGGAGTGTCCAGATCAGAATAGCACCTTTCTATCTACCCCCATTGGGCGTCGTAACAGGTGACTAAAGGAAAAGAAGAATACGGGCAGCAGTGTCTTTTTATTGGATTACCTACCACTTATACTGAAATCCTCAAGACGCCTGCCAAGCGTAGGGATTATGGCAACCCCTCTCATCTAAGGAGTAGGTCTTTTATTCAGCATGGGACGTTTTTTGCCTGATGATGATGTCGTAATTTAGTTCATTCATCTAAGCATTGATATATGCTGCTTGAGAAGTTAGTGGTCTCAACGGACTTAATGGACGAATGTCAGGTGAACATTGGTAGTACAATGCATAAATGTCTATGGTGAACGTTTCTCTTGTTGCAATTCTGTAGAGAATGAACTTCGAATATCCTACGTTAATAATATTATTCTTGGTCACACACATCACCAGAATAATGAATGCCCTGTCACAGACCAACAGCCATGTTCTTGCAGAGAAATGTTTATATTGAAATCGAACCAATAACCAAGGTCCGTCGAGTATGCTATACAAACTCCTTTATACCAACATCTACCTAGGTAGTGGTAAGTAATATTACCAGACTGGTGCTTGGCAAGTGATTGTTGGCACGGTGCCAGACTTAGTCAGCTCACTAGCCGTGACGGTCGCATCCAGATTAGACCAATCATGACACCCGTGAAATGCAATGGAATAACATACTGCATAAGTATGTAGATTCAATTACAATTGAATATCAGTTAGTTTCTAAATGCAGTTAGTTTTACAGTGACTTTTATGGTGTTTACTGCGAGGTTATACTATATTCGAAAGACTGGTCAATTAGCTAGATTACGACTCGTCCATAGGCTGCTGTGGCCATATCCGTCAGGGGGACATTACTATTGTCTTTAGAATAACTTATTTTTGTGCCATGAATGGATTTAAAACATGATGTGGAAACATAGAGGAAGGATCTCTAGAGATATGGACACTTTCTTTCTCATTCGCACAAGAAAAGAATGCATGTTACATGTAATACAAAAAAAAACAGAGCATATAATTTTTTTGTCCTTCAGCATGTGTTCAGCATTTGTCATGGACTTAAAGAAAACCGTACCAGTGTGGTGAGGTTTACTTCCAGTGTGGTGCAGTTTACTTCCAGTGTGGTTCAGTTTTTTAAGTTTTTGAAGCTTTGGTGTTTTTAAATTGAATTACATTATGAAATATTGTATATACTACATAAGAGACGCGTTTGAATAAATATCCATAACGTGTGTTTCGTATACGAATGTTTATTTTCTGTCCTTAACGGCAGCACGCTAGCTAGATGTCTTGTCATATTCTATCTACATGTGGAAAGCAATTTTTTTTTTAAATGAATTGAAAACTCAACGAAGTGAGGGTTTGCCGCTTGAGACAGTGTTGACACTTGATTTGTCCATAAGAACTGTGTGTGATATGTTATTTCATTACTCAAGTACACATGTACCACAAAAAATGCACTTTATCCTCAAAAGGGTGTATTATACACAGTGGCTACAAAGTTAAAATGATTTAGTGTGCGAAGGCTGGCCGGGTCGTGCCTCTATATTTGCCTGTCGACATGTCGGCGAGGTATCCGCTTAATACCGGTGAATTATTATTATACTACGCACCCGCCACGCCAGGGTTAATTTAGTTCAGCGTTCCTTGTACTGATGAATTTATAGGGTTATTGTATCTATACATATTATAAAACAAAGTCGCTCCCGCTGTCTGTCTGTCCCTATGTATGCTTAGATCTTTAAAACTATGCAACAGATTTTGATGCGGTTTTTTTTAATAGATAGAGTGATTCAAGAGGAAAGTTTATATGTATAATACATGCATAATATAGTAGAGAAACACTGATAATTTTAGAGGTTTCTAATGTGATGTCGTAAATAAAAACATTTTTTTGCGCTTACATTGCAAACGCTGGCTGAACCCTACGAGATAGATCAAAATAATGTACTACAGTATTGTACACCTTAACAAGATCTACAAAAAAGTCCGCGATGGTATATGTTTATCTCTTAGGGATAACCCACCATAAACATTTTGTATCCTTTACTTTTTATGAGAAATAATTAATTGATAAATTGTTGTTAGCATGAATTTGTCCCTTCTTCAATATAACGTAAAGTTCACTAATGAAAATAAACAGCTGTGAACGTTGTTCATGTCGCTAGGTTAAGGCAACGTTAGGCAAGATCATTACATAGATGGGTGACGCCGACTCCGAGGAAGACGGTGACGGGGTTGCGAGCCCCATCCCCGTGATCGTGGTGCCAGATTTAAGGTGGCTATAATGCGCACTGAGGGGTATTTGGTGCAGATCCCACTGGGGGGCCCAGGTCCCCGCTCTTATGTGGTGATGCGACGGCTGCAGGGGTTTAAGTGGGTAGGAATCTCAGATACCATGATTGACGAGGGTCTATTCCAGCATATATAGAACGAGAGGAGGGTGCAAGAGAGGAGAGAGAGGGATAGGAGGATTAAAATGGAGCAAGGGGGGAGTGAGGGGGAGCAAGGTGGGAGAAGAGAAAGGGGGAGGGGTTCAGAGACGAGACAACGGGGAGAGGAAGAGGGGGAGTGTCACGGGGACCGAAGTGGGAGGGGGAAAGAGAGAGAGCATAGAATTAGATTTTTCGTAAAAGAGAGAGATGAAGAGAGAAATAAATCAAGGGGGTAGGGCGAAAAGGGGAGCAAAATGTAATAAAAGCGCGGGCGGAGCTGCGCGGGTCAGCTAGTTCTATAAATAAAATAATTATGACTATAGCCTGTTCTTCTTTACATGGTCAAAATTGTATTGTAATACAGGAGTGATTCTGTTTCTATATAAGTTAGTGCGTGACTGCCGTCCCACCTGGTGGAAAGTGTCAATGCAATCGGGAATGGTACAGCACAGTAGATTTTTAAAAACCATTTCACTCAAGTCATGAAAATTACCACATTATAACCGGACGGGAAAACAATTCCAGGAAAAGTATTTCAGTCCGCTGTACGCATTATAAAATGACGGAATTATTCCAGACTAATGGGACATTCCCAACGAAAGGGTTCCGTAGTTGTAGATTTAGCAACGAGACCGACATCATTACGGTTTTTCAAGGAAATTCAGGCTAGTGACAATGGTTTCCGATTCTAGGACGATTTGAGGGTTCCTAGTCTAGTTCCCCAATAAGTTCGATTCCGTATGTGCCTTCATGTAATTGGACCAATAAATGTTCCGCCCCGTTCGCGGGCGTCCCGCTCGGGCCGAACTTTGACACTTGCCGCGGACTTTTAACGAAGGGTTAACCCTTCGTTAAACCCAGCATGCACCGTACCGCCTTGCAGTTTACTCAAGTTTTAATTACGTTCGAATGTTTTTCAATTGGTTCAGTCAGAAATAAGTAAGTATTTTCCGCTCGCTTCTATTTAATTCTTGTATTTTTAGGGTGGAAATTAGCAAGGCGCAGAGTATCCTTCATGGAGTATGTTTAAATCAAATTAAGCCTTGATTTATTTTCCTACTTCTAATATAAATCATTCTTAATGCCATAGGAGAAAAACTGATCAGTTTCTAGGTCAGATTATCTACCGTGTACCGGCTTAACATAAGCCTCACATTTCCTTCGGAGTCGCTGGACGTTCGGGGTGTGGGCCCTTTGAACGTCCATTGAGTACGGCGGCGACTCCGAGGAGGACGGCGGCGGGGTTGCGACCCCCGTCCCCGTGAGTACCGTGTCAGGTTCCCGGGGGGCTACAATGCGCCCCCCCCCCCTGGCGGCGGGCTCAAAGGCAAGGCACTGAGGGGCCCCTGGTGCAGATCCCACCGGAGAGCCCTGAGGTCCCCCCTCTCATGTGCCGATGCAACAGCCGCGGGGGTTTTAGTGGGTAAGAATACCCCGGTCGAGCCCCACAGCTCCCGGGGATCTTTGGAAGATTTCCCCCGCGTCAAAAAAAAAAAAAAGCCTCACATTTGCACTTGTATGCAACCTGACCTTTATTTAATCTGCGCGTCTAAAAAGCCCTCTTTCGGTGCATCAGTGGTTTCATTTAATAATAATAATAATAATATCCTGGGACAATTCACACACGGTCATCTGATCCCAAACTAGGCAGAGCCTGTACTATGGAAACCAGACAACTGATACTAATACATATATACTTTTTTTTTTTGTAAATACATACTTATATAGATAAAACACCCAGACACTTGGTGGGAATCGAACCCACGACCTGTTGGGTAGCAGACAGGGTCACTAACCACTAGACCAACGGGCCCGTCATTTATATTCGTATGGAAGCATTAATAGCAAATATAAGTCTGCTAATTGGTGCTAATAAATGAATTCGTCCTAAGACCAGATGGAGGAGAGCCGAAGACAGATGCCAGTGACGTGCAATTGGAGCGGCCTGTGTCCAGCAGTGGACGAAAATGGGCTATAATATTTCCGTTCGGTCATTATGGCCATTATTATTAAGGAACCAAAACGCAAATGCCCCATTCTCCTAAATGGTATAGCTTAAAGCCATTGTGATGCCATGGGGTGCAAAGCTGCCGTAAGCAATGAACATTGATTGCTTTATCCATTCGGCCCATATGACCCCCACTAATACTTATACTCATAGTACTTCTAGAATATGGGATATTAAAAGTTATGTTCAATCAGAGTGCCTGTGTACTAACTACCTACTATGTGTACACGCTATCACGCCCATATTACGTATTTTGTAGTTTGTAATCACAATTCGGCAAAAGTTCAGTTTGGTTAAGGTCAACATCAGGCAAGGTCAGTTAACGGTCACCCATCCATAACCGTTTAGTGGCATTAAAACTGACCGTCTGCATGCATTGGATTACACGTAAAAACTCGGTTATGGTGGTTGTCATATAATCAGCAGCAAAAACCTAAGAGCTCTTTAAATAACTCTGATAACAAGTTGGCTGCTAACCTTACCATAGAAAAAAAATCAGGAAGATGATATCAATTTCTCCACAACTGGGTTAAATGTAACAAAGCGAAGAGACGAGTTGTGAATATAATATGTTAAAATTATATCCCTGTAAAAAGAGTTTAAAAGGCTTCCCAAAAATTTTAGGGTGCAAAACGAAGGGATGAGTTACATTGGAGCTAAAACGTAGTGCATAGTTTAATTATTAACCGATTTCATTAAATTTACTGTAATCCCAGGGATGAGCAAAAGTGCACGCTTGTTTGATGATGCCCGGACCTTCGCCCACCTCGGGGTTGCAATTTAGTACGGACGCACAAAGCGGATCCATAAATAGATCCGGACTCACTAACTCTATCACTAGGAGTCATAGCGATTTGAGTGAGTGATTGGATTAACCTAAATAATAAAGTCATGCAATCATTTTTGATCAAAACTTAAAATTCGCTTGTACGAGTAACCGCAGCCTTAGTTTCTTGTTTTCACACTTAACCAAGTTTGCATAAGGTGAAGTTGGGCAATAAATTAATTGTAACGAGATCGCAGTACACGATAGCTACAGCTCCTGTTATCAGAATTCAAAAGCAATTACTGGAGTCGTGAACAGTGCGGGAATGTTGTTATTAGTTTTGTTATAAATAAAATAATAAAACGAATGGCTCTAACATAATCTGCAAGTCTTAGGAATGGTTGTATCGATTGTTATATAACTTTACATGAACATTGGTTGGGTAGACCCGTGGGGTGTCCGGGTAAGAATAGCACCCTCTCATCTCCTCCCGTTGGGTGTCCGTAAGAGACGACTAAGGGAAAAAAAGAAGACGGGCAGTAGCATAATTCTATTGGATGACTCACCACCTATACTGCGATCCTCTAGCCGCCTGCCAAGCGTGTGGATTATGGCAACCCCTCCCTTCTAAGGAGGAGGCCTTTAGTTCAGCAGCGAACGTGTATCGGCTACTGATGATGATGATGATGACATGTACGTTGCTAATATTTTTCAAAAGGCCATAAGTTATATAGCATATCTATAATATTATGGAGTTTTGAAGATATAGCCGTTTTAATAGGAAGTCAAAAACAATATCAAAGAACACCGGCACTTAATCGAACTCCCTTGATCACGAATTAGGTACTGGCAGATACATAAAGTATTGTACGTAATAGATGGAAAGTTACACAAACTTTTAATTATGGAAACTTAAAAAACCTGGGCTAAAACTTTATAATCCAATGAAATTATTATTACAAACATGCGTTCTGGTTGGCAGATTGGATAGCATTCAAGCACTATAAAAAATACTCCACCGTCATACAATCTTCCATCAAGCGCCAAAACTCCATAACTTCCATAGGAACTACGTCATAACATTCCCGCAGTAAGTCCCGTGCCATCCCACCATGTATCAACGTCAGTCCTTCACGACCGAACACTATTCAATAAGGAATTCCTCTATTTCACGCTTAACTGGGCGAGCACCTTTCTTTTGATACAGTTTACATTGGGACAACGATTTTGGAGCTCTGCAAATATTGTTCCGGGTGTATTGTTTATTTAGTGACCCTACGTTTGTGACTCGCACGCCCACAACACGGGACTGATTAACTTCAGCTTTTTTTACAAATTATTTAACGAATTTCATATTCTTCACAATAAGGGTGAAAGGTATTAGAGAAATCTTCACAGCTCAGTTTAAGCTTCAGAATATTAACTTGTTTCTAGTTATTTTCGATTTCCCATTCATATACCCGAATGCGTTGCTGTTTCCATTCTAGCTACATACGATCAAAGATGACGTCAGAAACCATTTTGGTCAATGTGTCGTCATCATTATCGTCAGTTGCCGAAAGACGGTTACTGCTGAACTCTCCACAGAAGAGAAGGGTTGCCAAATGCCCTGCTTGGTAGGTGACTTAGTATTGCAGTAGGGTAATCCTATAGAAAGAAACTACTGCCAGTCTTCTTGTTTTTATTAATCACGACTCCCGACGGGAGGAGATGGGTTGGTGCTATTTTTACCAGGACACGCCACGGGCAGTGCGTGTAGTGGTCGAAATATCACATTAGATTAGTTTTTATTTTAATTCTCTGTATACATAACACAAACATATACCTGCAATTTTCAGGACAAAGTGTTGTTGTTTCCGACAAAAGCTGTTTCAGAAACTGTGTATTGTTAGTATTACAAACTTTTTATATAGTTCACGTCTGGGCTGATGTTAGTGTGGACACAGTGCGAGCGATCTGAAAATTTTACGTTTAAAATCCAAAATCAAAGTCCGTTGGATTTAATTATCATTTATTTACTTTTAGACCTTCGCGTTCCATTATCAAACTTTATTTTAATCGGGAATCAACGCGATTTACCTTATATTTTAGCTTGACGTTTCGGCCAGGTTGCACCAGCCGTGGTCACAGGCACACTGGTTCAGCGAGACGGCTCCGTGCGTGCTCGAGGCAGAAATATCTTCGTCTACCCCCGTTCTTTCACTTGTAACGTTATGCCCACTACACACTACACTCACAGTATCTGTATATTTAACCAGACCAAATAGCGAGGTTTTAACATTTTCGCAAACCAAATCGCCAAGCCAAAATATAAGGTATATCGCGTTAATTCCCGATTAAAATTAAGTTTGATAATTATCATTAATCCAGTTCATGAAATCAGCTTATTTCGAGAAACCTTGCCAGTTTATTAGTTAGAGCATACGACAGGCTTCCAGTGTGTGTTGTCAATGATGACATATGGTACTGACTGAGACGTACTTCTCAATAGCTGGCCTTTTAGAGAAGCTAAGAGAATCGCAACGAGCTATGGAAAGAGCTATGCTTGGAGTTTGTGCGACAGAATCTGAAATGTGGTGATTCGCGGAAGAACTAAGGCCACCGTCATAGCTCTCACAATCTGCAAGTTGAAGTTGCAATGGGCTGAGCATAGCGCTCGAAGAACCGATAACCGATGGGGAAGTAAGGTTCTCGAGTGGCCACGAACCGGAAGACGCAGCGTGGGCAGGCCTCCCACTGCGTGGATAGATGATATTGACGCGTCACATGTCTCATTGTGGCGTTCAAAATGGACGTCTTCCTGCTGGTGATGATAAGACAAGCTTTGACATTCAAGAGAAAAGAGATTAAATTATAAAATTTAAACGTATTTCTCTATAAAAATTACGTCATTCCGTTACCCCGTTACTTTGCTACACTACTACTTTACCCGTAAAATAAGAACAAATATATTATTTAGGTTGCTGAAACTTATCGTAGCCTCAAGTAAAGAGGCAGATATTCAAGTGTCAATGACCTATAACAATAATAATATCCTGGGACAACCGACGACCTATTGGGTAATGGCCAAGATATCTGACCTATTGATCAGATATCTAATAGACTAACAGAACCGTCAACAACTCACCAGGCCACAATATGCCTAATAAATTACACTTTTTTGCCAGCAACTATCTTTTTTCCAGCGCATACACAATTCTTGGGTTTCCTTATCGTAAAGATTAAAGGCAGCTTACTGTGAAATATTTTAATTAAACCCAAACATTTAGCAGTGAAACCCCAAAGTCTAGAATAACAGATTCATTTTTTTTTTCAGTGAATTCACAAGGGAAGGAAATCGGAATATCGGAAACTTTTGAGTCGAATTTACTTTATAATGTGGTTGCCTCAAGAAAATTGTACCTGAACTGAAGACACCTAAGGCTCTCCTTTGATTTTTAAATAAAAAGTAAAAGTTTTCAACAGCTTTTAGTAGCCACGTTTAGAAAAACATTAACCCAAATATCTTGTAATATATAATTGATGTGATTATTAATATGGTCCAATAATGAGCCAATTGTCAGAATGGATAGTCTTGAAAAAAATCTTTCACAATATCAGCTGAAGATATTATAGAGCACAAGTGCTTGCCTAAACACAAATCTACTCTCTCCTTCTATGCTCTCACAATCCCAACGGTCGGATGTCCGATACGAAATTAGAGAAGTCAGGTGCCGGACTGATTCTTTTTCATGCCCATCTGACTCATAAAATAAATCTTGTTTTTCATAATTTCGATTGATAAATTTTTCGTTGTCCTAACTACTATATAAATTTGTTGCACCATGTAGGATCAAACTCACTACCTTGGGATTATTGATTAGCAAGAAGCTTCTCGCTTTGCTACAGAGGCTACTATATTTCAGGAATACTGGCACTGGCAGAGGGGCAATAAAATCCATTTAGACTAAGTAACTAAGTATATTGACACTGGCTGATATTACATTCTATGTTACATTGATCTAATTAAAATTTGATATCTGGAATTACAGACTCAACATTAAATTAACTTGAGTTGATGTCTAGAAATATGATTTTGTCACCAACCAAATATTTTAAGTCTTCATACATATTGCGAAGTTTGTGTAAACTTTTGTTTCTCGGATTATTGTAATATTCATCATTTGCTTTTAGTCGAGGCATTTTAATAAAGTTTTAATCATTGTAAATTTATACAAACCATATTACAGCAACATTGAGAAGTCCAGGACAAAGTTAATGCTACGTTGGATAAATATTCTAGTACTACTACTGGGAGTTTACAAACACTTACTATGTCAAGCATTCAGTGAATTATTTAATCAATTTTTGTTGAATTTTATTGGCGTCATGATTATTATTAAACAATGATTTTGGAGCAAGTTCTGTGCAATTAGAATGGCAATGGGCCAAATGTTCAAATGGAGAAGTGGTCCTTAAATGGACACCTTCAATAGGAATTAGAAGCATGACTAGAATGGTAATGTAATACCTGATAAATAATTAATAAACATCCAGATAGTCTGCCAAAACCAACAGAACGAATAGAAATTCTAAAGGGAAAGAGAGCAATTAAATTACAGAACAATGAAAGTGCAACCAAGCGTGAGTCACCATATTGCTCGACAAATCTACTTTTCCGTATGTCCCAACATTAAATACTTACTATACAAGTTACTAACTAGTTCGCAACAATGCAGAATCCCCGTGCTACCTCAGTTCGCAAGTTGTCGTGACTTGCCACGCAATGGACGTAAACTTTTCGATGTACGTGCACTTTCAAGTTAGTATAACGATGTAAAATAGTTTACGGAGAAGACAACCCTGAGGTATTAGTTAACTAAAATCTTAGTTAAGCATCTAGTTAAGATATAAAAAAATAGAATAGAGACATTTAATTCAAAAGACTGAATTCAGAAAAGTGGTGTGTAGATGAAGTGATTGTGATTAAATGAGTGTATGGAAACTTCAGGAACAATCAGATGAAAGGCCAAATTAATTTGGAAATATAAGTTCGTGAAATTACTAAGATCAGCTCCAATATCCTGAAAATTGGTGTGATTAAATCAGAAGACCAATATCATAAGCAAGAGAAGCAATGAGCAGACAAACTATGAAATCAAAACAAAATAAAAAGAAAAATGAGCGTGAGATTAACCTAGATATTCGTTTCTCTTTACTGAAACTTTTGACTAGCCATTAGACTCTTACTATAAAAATTTCGTTAAAGAAAGTTATTACTTTTCAGTCGTCTTTTTTATTTTTAATTTGCTGAGGCTTATATAATTAATACGCCAGATAGTCTTATTTAACAATAAGAAGTAAAAAGATAAACAAGTTTAAAAAAAACCGCAACTACACAAAGAAATATAATCATAAAGTCAAGACCGTCCAATTACGATAAAACTAGTTTGATATTAATAAAATTTATGAATTTATTCAAGAAATTAATCAAAAAATTGTATTTTTAAAAAAGAAATGTAAAACCTCAATGGTTCTGTTAAACCAATTACAATATTTCAAAGCTTTTTGTTTGATTGCTACTGTATGTGTTGATTATTACGATTGATGACAGCCACGGGGTTTTAGTGGGTTAGAATCCCACATACCCCGGTCGAGCCCCACAGCTCCCGGGGAAATTTTGAAGGTTTCCCCCACGAAAAAAAAAGGGTTGAATATGACATATTACAACCTACCAAATTTTGATCCCTGTTTTTGATCTTTAAAAAAAATAGGGTATTCATAACGTTACTATAAGGTAGGTACTACATTATTATGGTGGGCGGAAGACGTTAAGTGCTTTTAAAAGTTGTTGCAATGGTGGTGTAAGCAACTTTTATATTGCTTTAGATAAAATGTTTTATATTGCGGAAATATCAAAGTTTTATAAACACGACAACTATCCGGTTCGTTTATGAGTAAATATGGAAACATTATAAGGTTTATATGATATGATAGGTATATTTAAGGTGAAATAAAGTCGTCAAGTGTGTATTTAGATTTATTTTAGGTTATCGGATGTAATTTCGTTTTTTGATAGTGATATTCCACTATCTAAATATTATTACAGGTGTTGCCTCTGTGGCGCCTCTAGTAGGGAACCTCTTGCTTTGCAAATCGGGGGTCGTGGGTTCGAATGAGTGGGTGTCGCGCGAAAATTAGTATAAAAAATATATCGTAATATGCTTAGCTATTAGTGGCCTACTTTCTGAGTAGGCAAAAATATCTGCGAGTTATCTGTACTCTAAACTATTTGTTAGTGTGCCACCACAAATATCCATAAATGTACTAACCTTACAGACGTATCCATTTAAAATTAAAAACATTACGTTTATACCATGTCAGTACAAAATATTCTTAATTTAAGATTATTTAGTGAAATCGTAGAGTAGGCGAAGTCTTTCTGTGTGTATGGACCCTCTTTATAATCTTATTACAGTTTTTAAATGCAAATTAATATGTCTAAAGAACTTGTCTGCTAACTTATGGATATTTAAAATGGTATACTAATAAACTTAAAATAGGTTAAACAAGCCGAATAAGTTTCTTTGCTTACTCTCTGCGCACGTCACTGCTAGCTATAATTTTATAGCTAGGTGTGTGACAGGCTTTACATGAAAAATATATGCCAATATTTTTTCTGTGTACCCCGGTTGACCGCACTGGGTCCCGGGAACATTTTGGAGGTTTCCCCCGCGAGAACATATAAAAGGATAGGGTATTCCAACAAAACTTAATCCACATAATACAGTGGACGATTCTGCACTATATAACGCTTGATTCCAAAATGTCTGCACAATACCAGTATGAATATAACGTTACAGTTTAACTGGTGTGTGCGACGTTTTAATTGCCATCCTCGTATATTGTATGCGGTAAACAAAAGGCGGACTAAGCAAAGGCACGAAATAATAAGACACAAAAACCCAACGGAATACAATTGAGGACAGTCGATTTTATACATGCGGTATTTTTCGTAGTTTTTACCATATTCGACAGAATAAATAAATAAATATCTTGGGACAATCCACACACGGTCATTCGATCCCAAACTAGGCAGAGCCTGTACTATGGAAACCAGACAACTGATACTAATACTTATAATTATACGTTTTTTTTTTGTAAATACATACTTAAATAGATAAATAACACCCAGACACTTGGTGGGAATCGAACCCACGACCCATCGGTTAGCAGCCAGGGTATCTAACCACTAGACCAACGGATCCGTCGAATGTTTGCTTACTTCAATTATGGAAAGTAAAACAGATAGTTGGGACGCTACCACCACGTCTGTTAGCTACTGCTAACTGCTAGGTATTATTGTAATATTTCTTTCTTGATTTTCAAAGTCAAAATATCTTTATTATGTATAAGCACCACGGAGGCAGTTACAAATAAAATATTTTTACATATTACTTTACTTTACAATCTTTCATTATGACATCAGCAGTGATGATAGGTATAATGATATACAATATATAAAATCGACAGTGATCAATATCAATACTCGAGGGGCTCATCACTGACTATTGCCAAATGACGTGTTCTCGCTCTAAAATAAACTACGAGACAGGTGACAATAAACATTTTTAACCGACTTCAAAAAAGGAGGAGGTTCTCAATTCGTCTGTATATATATTTTTTTTTTTTATGTATGTTCGCGCATAACTCTGTCAATTATGAACCGATTTGAAAAAATCTTTCTTCCATCCATTCTTCAATCCATTGATTGGGTCCCATAAAAAAATTATTGCGTAGTAATAAGTAGTTCCTGGAAAAACAAGAATGGTGACTGCGCACTGAGAGCTGCAGGTAAGCCTATATCGATGACGTTATGTCGCTTTTTAAGGACAAAAATGGTCATAACTCTGGCAAATATTTACCAATTTCAATGATTCTTTTTTTATTCGAAAGAAGAAACCACTGTATTAAATCTGTATGAATTTTATTACAACCGGATAAGAACTTCCTGGAGGACCATGAACGATGTGGAGGAATTTATCTGGTAAAAACCATAAAACTGATGTTCTCCATTACATTGCTCTGACAATTATGAACCGATTGCGATGATTCTTTTTTTATTCGAGAGAGTAAACTGCTATGATGATTCCATGCAAATTTCATTACGACCGGATATTTTTTTCTGAAGAAACATGAATTATGTAAAACTATGTAGACGATAATGTGATCATAACCTACCTAGATAATTTTACGGTTTTCGATGGTTCAATCTTTATATATAAAAATATCACTAAAAAGTTTAAAATAAAATCTTTTTTGAAAAAAATTGAACCGACTTCAATATCACTGAAAAGTATAAAATAATTTAAATATTATTGAAGTCGCTGCCAAATATACACAGCCGGTAAGCTAACACCAACTTCAATAATATTTAAATTATTTTATACTTTTCAGTGATATTGAAGTCGGTTCAATTTTTTAAAAAAAAGGTTTTATTTCGTACCGTATGTGTTTGTAAGAATAAATAATTGTCTTTAATTTAATTTCTTTATACTTTCTGCTATACAGTAGATAAATAGAAATAATAACGGTCACCTGATTCCAAAATAGGCAGAACCTGTATTATAGCAACCAGACAACTGATACTAATACTTTTTGTTTGCAAATATAATACTTAAATAGATGATTAATGGTAATGAGCCAAATCGCTTTAATGTTTAACCGCATCACAACCTCCTATCGAAAAAAAAACATAGTTGCGAGAAAACAACTACAAAAAAGTTGCAAAATAACCCTAAAAGTGGGCTAATAATACTACCACTAAGTTCACCCACAGCTGAATGTGAAAATAAAACTAAAAGAGCTGGCTTCCTAGCTGCGTTATTGCTTCCTCCGTTAAAGAAGCCCGCGCCAATGCTCGCCACTGTAACTTAGCCCTCATGTACTCAACTGGGATGTGGGCTAATAAAGTGGCTCTCAGTGGACTCTATTGTCTGATTGTGTTAATACTATGAACAACATTTTGTGTTCCAAATAGAAATGAAGTCGTTTATTTTAAGAAGAATTTTAAGAGTAATGGCATATATTATCCTTAGGTCATATTTGCGGCTCCTATCCTTAGCCGTCAATACAAAAAAAAAATACTTTTGTAAATCCTCATCCACCATAGGTAAGCTAAACTATGAAACTAAGCTATGGGCGACCATATTGGTGGATTTGAAACACATCCAAAGCAACGTAGCGCGTCTCTGGTAGGGTACCTTACACACTAAAAGTAGCAATGCCGCGGGCTATCCCATCAGCAGAGGGGAACTGGCGTTCTCCGATGGGATCTGCACCAGGTTCCCTTCTTTGCCTTACCTTTGATCCTGCCTACGGAGAACGCCGTCCCCCTCAAAGTCACCGCCATACTCGATGGAAGTCACTTCCCAAAAGTCCAGTGACTCCGAGGTATGCCCGTTATTTAGAGCCCAAGGCGCAGGACTAAGGAGCTAGACTATATTATAACAGTTTCTCGCAAAAGTAGTAACAACTACTTACGGGAGCTTACTAAGGTCCGTCCCCATCGTCAGGGGCCTAATAGAAGTGTGACAAGGTATTCCCGGCCTTAAAGGGCGCTAGTGGGTAGCGCAATCACAGGGCGGGGGCTTTGAGTGACCCTACTAAAGGCGATCCTAATTTCTCTTTCTTTCTATTTTTTGGGCGACGACGCGGTGCCAGGGGGAGCGTGCATTTCTGCTCCTCAGGACGTGGTCTAGCGAGCGTCTGGCGCTAGACTCCTGGCAGGTAACCTAGGACTCCGCCTGTACGGAGATTAGATACATTTCTAAAATTTCCTTCACGTCAACAAATAGGCTGGTTACTAAGGTCCTTCGGAGTCGTTGGATGTTTGGGGTGTAGGCCCTAGGACGTCCATTGAGTTTGAGAGGAGGACGGCGGCGTGGTTGCGACCCCCGTCCCCGTGAGCACCGTGTCTGGTTACTGGGGGGCTCAAAGACTACGTCCCTGGCGTAAATCCTACCGGAGAGCCGGAGAGCCCGAGAGCCGATGCGCCAACCGCGGGGGGAATCCCATATACGTTTTGAAGGTATCACCCGCAAAAAAAGTTTCTAAGGTCATAACGCGAAGTATCCATTCAGAATTAAACTTTAAAATTATCAAATTTTCTTTGTCTATTTTATTCCATTAAACAAGAAAGACGGTGAAGGTTGTGTTTGATAAATTATGCAAATCGTCTCGCTGTAGGTTTCCTGCGTCGAATGGAAGGTGCCGGCCAGGCTGTTTGTTCGGGCTTGAGTGTTTAGGAGGGCCGGGGTCGTCGTGTTTCGGTGCAATATTGCGGAGTAATTGGAATTTAAAAATAAATTGTTGTTGTACCGTTTGGACGACGTCAGGCGGGAGGTGCTGAGGTAATGAAACTTTCGGGTTTTAAAAATCCTTTCAGAATGTTTTGTTGAATTAAATATTTTTAAAGTTCACTTAATTATTTAATACGTAGGATCTCCCACAAATGATGCACATATATGAATTATACGAATAAAATACTGTATTTGTCTATAAGCTCATTTACTCAGAGAAGGCCCCAGCATGCGACAATTAAAATTTATTTGGATATAAGTCATCATCATCACCAGCCGGAAGACGTCCACTGCTGAACATAGGCCTCCCCCTTGGAACGCCACAATGAACGACAATTGGCGATTTGCATCCACCGGTTACCTGCCAGGATATAAGTAGTTTATTATTATTATTAGCAGCCGATAGACAATCACTGCTGAACTAAGGCCTCCCCCTTAGAAGGGAGGTGTTGCCATAATCCCCACGCTTGGCAGGCGGCTTGGGGATCGCAGTACCTATAGGTGGAAGATAAATAAAAAAGAAAGACGCTGCTGCCCGTCTTCCTGTTCTCGCTTAGTCGCCTCTTACGACACCCAACGAGAGGAGATGGGGTGATGCAATTCTAACCCGGCACCCCACGGGTATATAAGCAGTATCTTTGTACTATTATGTATGTTGTGTTGTGTTTATTGTGTGTTCATAAATTACAAATAAAAACAGTTTTTTATTGAAACTAAATATATAGATACAGTTTATTTACAAATATACTTAAACTAGGTAAAACACTTCCTCAAAGTTGTCGCTGCACTGGGAGGGAAGGGTACCTAAACGATTGGCGGCATGACCTCTTTGTATGGCCAAGCTTAAACGTTGTCAGAAAAAGCTACGAGCCCGACGGTCTCCTGTGACTTCGATAAGTATGAAAAAAAAAGATTATGTAAATACTACAACGCCTATGTACTTAATTGTGCATGAAGAATAAAATAAATAAATAAATACTACATAATAAATCTATGAGAGTAAATTAAAACTAAGATAAAGTGAAATAGAGAACTAAGTTACTAGTTTTCTGAACATGTCAAGACGACTACATTCCACCGTTTCTTTTCATCGGTCTATTGGAAGTGGACGTCCAAGCACAGTTGACGCCAGGCAGGCTGAATTAGTGTTAGAGCAATTAGAAGAAGACCCGACCACAAGTACGAGGCGAGCCGGAACAAGATTCGGTATAAAACATGTTGCAGTTTGGCGAATTCTTTGTGACGACAATCGTCACCCTTATTACTGAGGAGCTGATACCCTCCGATTATGCACCCAGGAGGAACTTCTGCGAGTGGTATCTCAGGCAGTTAGAGGAAAACCCTAATTACGTAAACTATGTTCTTTCCCTGTATAGCATAAATATATTTTTGTTTATTGTCAGAGAATCGATCAAATCTAAGCCGTGACTTCTTACGTTGTGCTATTTACAAAGTCTCGGTATGATAACATGATGACTTACAGTCTACTAAAAAAAAATTGATACTTTTAAAATGACTAAAACAAAAAAGAAATTGCATTACCGTAAATAATTAACGAACAATATTTTGAGGGTTAACACGTACCTTCAGTGTACCCTTCAATTTGTGTTTTTATAGGACGGCGATGAGTGTAGAATATAACCGCCACTTCCCGCAGACACGTACGTGTTCAGGTAATTGGGTTTGTGGCCTATATTTGGATCTGGATTCGTACGTTTTTCATCAGTCACTTTATAATGGTTCTTTACACTGGGGTGTATTGCCTAAGTTGTGATATTAAAGCGGACGTTTTATGTTCGTAAATAATAATAATACCAGCCCTAGTTTATGTCCCACTGCTGGGCACGGGCCTTCCAAGATGAGGGGGCTTAGGGCGCGGACTTCACACGTCATTCGAAAGCTAGTTAGGCTTCCTCAGAAATTCAGGTTTCCTCACGATGTTTTCCGTCACCAAAAGCTAGTAACAATCGCACAAAGACGATTCGGACATGATTAATTAAAGAAATCAGAGGTGCGAGCCGGGGCTCGAACCTGCGCACCTTGTTTTAAAGGTAAGAGCTCGCCCACTGAGCTGTTACTGCCGTCAAGTTAGTAATTGTATCTTATTAGCCGGAAATCATCCACCGCTAAAACACAAGAAGGTGGGCTAAGAACAGGGGTAGTTGCTTTAATCCCCATGTTATGTTTGGTCTTGAAAATCGCAGTAGGTATATGTGCTATTATTATCCGGACAACAAACGGGGAATATGGTTAGTTTACACCAACGTTTTCTTGAGAAGTTTAACCTTTAAAATACGCAATTTATTTATTTATTTTTCTAGTCGTGAAATATCCCAAAAACAGACGAATGACCAACAGGAAAAATATATAAAATCAACAATAAACTAAACCCAAAAAAAATAATAAGTGTTGTTAGTGATGATACATGGTACTGGGACGTAGTCCACACTTGCTCTCCTTTTTAGAAGAAGTTAAGAGTCACATAACAAGCTCGGATTTTCTTTGTGCTATAAAATGCAGAATGAGAAAGTTCGCCAAAGAACTTAGGTCACCCTCATAGCTCTCAGAATCTGCAAGTTGAAGTGGCAATGTGCAGGACACATGGCATGGAGAACCGATAACCGATTGAGTAAAAAGGTTCTCGAGTGGGGACCACGGACCGGAAGATGTAGTTTAAACAGGCCTCCCATGGACTGACGACATTTTACGAATTGCAGGCAATCGTTATCAATACATATATTTTTCATTATTCATTCATTTATTGCTACGATTTAAATCTTTCGAGAAAATCACTGGCTGGGAATCGAACCCACGACATAATGGGTAGCAGTGGTGTCTAACTACTGGACTAACGCGCCCGTCAAATCTTTATTTGCTTAACACAAATATTTTGTTTTTTTTTCTTTACAGAATACATGGTTTAAAAATTGGGACTAATCCCACCACTCATTCCCACCACTGTTACTCCTGTAAGCCAGGATCTACAGTGGTCACCACTGAAGATACCGAGGTTTGACCCTCGGCGAGTCCCAGGGGAACGCTAAATTGTCTTGGAACCCGCAACAAATTTAATTAAAAAGGTAGATAGGAGGAGTCGGAAATACATATATTCCACTTCCCTCCTTTGCAAAGCGGGAGACAAGCAAAAAAATTAATAAACGGTCGATACAACCTCAAAAAGGAAGACTCTTACAGGCGGACCAATGAAGGCTAGTCCACCCGTAAGGCACCACGGATTCTGCTAATATTTTGTAGAATACATGGTTATGGAATTTATTCTTGTCAAACGTCCTGACGGTATAAATGCCTTATCCCAGTCACGTGCCTACACATTGAAACAGCGAGAGATATGCGACTATCCTTAGTTACCGTTATTGCAACACATTTGTTATCATGTAACGATATATTCTGTTTAATGATACGGTTCTGGTATACTAAAGTGTAACTATTTACTACTACATACATTAATGTGGATTAATTGATTTTATTTATTTTCTCGAGTTAAGAACTTTTTGTCCAATTTCCTTAGCAGGATATAATGTTTTTATCTATACACTTCAATTACTATTGTAGCCTGAACGGCTTAATGTGACGTCGTTCGATTCATATTAGCTGTGCGAGTGACATTAGGATATAAACAATTAAAAAAAATAAACGGCTGTTGTTATTTTTTTATTTTTAATAACATCTGATGAAATAAATGTTTATGAGTTAAAAAATAGAAGAAGTAAAGATGAATAAAAAATGAGATGTTTTCGAAGTCCGTGTGATTGCTTGAACATGCTTCCAAAGAGAATGCGACCACTAACTTCTTATCTTGTAAATTAAAATAATAAAGAATATTTGGTGTGTCGTGCACTGAATTCAGAATGAAATATTCCATTTTAAAATACTTTAGCGCTTTGATATAGATAAAAATATAGAAGGCATCGGATCATTAGGGCATGTGATGGATCAATCAAATAAAGGTAGACTTACAACTTTCGCCCCAAAAAAATAAAATGCCGTTTTGGTATTGAAGGTTGATTGACGCAAAATTGTCAAGCATGCCACAGCCATGACCAAGATTGAACGACACGGTAGCAAAATATGCCCCGTAAACATTTATTTAGCTCCGTAAAAAATCTCTTTTGTTGACGCCGCTGTAAACTATAACCACAAAAGGGTAAGAAAATTACGACCGCCTATAAGTGTCGACACTGAAATGTACAACGGTTTACAGGATCACAACTTTGCTCTCAAACAAACAAAAAAGAAATTCTTAAAACTACCGGGTTTTTTATCTATATTTTTCCAGTACAGAAAATTTCTGTCTATTTGTCGGAGTTCTTGGCTCGTTGCCAACGTATCCAAATGGCGTTAGCGCGAAACTCTCTGGATATTACACTGATACCGTTTAAAAGAAATGTCCTGAAAAGTTTTAATATTATTTCTCACTTCGGACATTCTAAACAGCGGTCGTTTTTATGATAGGAGTGGAGTAATTAGAAAAAAAATTATAAGGATTAAGTAAAGAGGACTTCATAATTGTGAATAAATGTTTATGAGTTCAAAAATAGAAGAAGTAAAGATGAATAAAAAATGAGATGTTTTCGAAGTCCGTGTGATTGCTTGAACATGCTTCCAAAGAGAATGCGACCACTAACTTCTTATCTTGTAAATTAGCCGCCACAAGCAAAGATATCGAAAAGTCTTTGCTTGTGGCGGCTTCGTGTGGCGGGTCACCCCCTTCCCTCTAATATGGTTGAGGGGAGTGATGGCTGCTGCTCGAGTCAACTCGTGCGCGGGTGCTGCTTGGGGGGACTGGTCCGACTTCTATCCATTTGGCCTTTTAGTTTGTCGTAATTTATTGTTTTCTTCTTTTCTCCCTTGCTTTATGTTTCGAACGGCAGGACACAATATCGCTAATGTCGATTCATTTGTAACAAAACAATGTTTAAAAAAAGAAGTGAAAAAATGACAAGCCTGCTGAGTTTCTTGCCGGATCTTCTCAGTTGAGGCCGCGTTGTGATCCGGTGGTAGCTTCTAAAAAATGACGATTCAAAAGTGCTAGCGTTAAGCCTATTTGAAATAAAGATTTTTGAGTTTTTGAGTTTTTTTTTTTTATAAGATGATGAATGAAATAAAATATAAGAAATTCTAATTAGCATTAAACATTAGATTGAGAATATAAATTAATATTATAAAAAAAAACAATTTGTGTCATAAGTACAAACAAGTCACGGAAAAATTTCTATTAGAGAAATAACCTACACTCAAGCGTCCTATTTGTCAAAATATCCTATGTCCTGGTCCTTAAATTCTAAGGGAAAATAAAATATTTAAAAAAAAATCAAACCGACTTCAATAACACTGAAACGTATAAAATAATTTAAATAATACAGAAGTTGGTGTTGGCGTACCTGCTGTGTATATTTGGCACCAACTTCAATAATATTTAAATTATTATATACTTTTTAGTGTTATTGAAGTCGGTTCGATTTTTTTTTAATATTTTATTTTGTACCCTTTAGTGATATTTTCATACTAAAAGATTGAACCATCGAAGACCGTAAAATTATTTAGGTAGGTTATGATCACATTATCGTCTACATAGTTTTACATAATACATGTTTCTTCAGAAACTCAGAAACAATTTATCCGGTCGTAATGAAATTTGCATGGAATCATCATAGTAGTTTACTAAAAATCATCGAAATTGGTTCATATTTGTCAGAGTAATGTAATGGAGAACATCAGTTTTATGGTTTTTACCAGATATTTTTTTCCACATCGTTCATGATCCTCCAGGAAGTTCTTATCCAGTTGTGATAAAATTCATACAAAATCATTATAGTGGTTCTTTCTTTCGAATAAAAAAAATCATTACAATTGATAAACATGTATTTGCCAGATTTATGACCATTTTTGTCCTTAAAAGCGACAAAAACGTCATCTTATAGGCATTCCTGCAGGTTTCCTGCGCGGTTTCCATTCTTGTTTTTTCAGGAACTACTTATTCGTAAACAATATTTTTTTATGGGACCCAGTCAACGGATTAAAGAATGGATAGAAGAAATATTTTTTCAAATCGGTTCATAATTGCCAGAGTTATGCGCGAACATACATAAAAAAATATATATATACAGACGAATATTGAACCTCCTCCTTTTTTGAAATCGGTTAATAACTAAACCTTGTCTTGACTTGACTTGAATTTCTTTTTGTCCATAAACAAAAATTGTATCTTTGTTTTTGTTTTTAACTTATGTAACACTCACGATGAGGCAAATAACTTCCAAAGCTGCACAAACTATTCGCAGCCTATGTACTACGCCAAGCACGGCGTGAAGATATAGTACTCTATAATAATTCACCTAAACTTAAGCCACTGTATCTCTCAAATACCGTTTTGGCAAAGAAAGGAATTTAATTTGAATATGAAACAATGGCTTTAGAGTACGTTTTAATTTGGGTAACCTGGTTTCAAAGCACATAATAGTATTAATTCCCACCCCATTCTACTTTAGACGCTCCTTAATTTGAGTAATATAAAGTTATGTGAAGGTAGAATTCATTATTCATAAAATAACGATATTTTATATAATTTCATTAAATGAACAGTCAATAAAAAAATAGAAAGCGAAGAAACAAATGTGTAAATGGTTTATTTTCGTACAGCCAAAACATGAAACCAATAATTCAGGGCCATTGTAGAATAAAAGTTATAATAATGAGCCATATTATTAAATAATTCAATTAAATAAATCAAATCTGAACAAATTGGATATTAAAAAAATAATAGTAAAAATTACGTAAATACAAGTTTACTTACTAGTGGACAATGTGTTAACAAATTAACCCTTAATAGGATAATACAAACTGGACCCATTGGGATATTGAGTTGGGTAGACCATTGATCAAGGCATAAGCATAAGCGGATGGTTTGATCATACATTATACCAAACTTAAATGTATTTTAATTTATTTAACTTTATTTATCAACCAAAATATTAACTTCAAATGAACTTGCATTAGTTACTACACTAGGCTCGCAGGCCTGTACCAAAGTAACAATAGAATGATTTCTGTATTAGTGTCAACTGTCAAGATGACATTGACACACAATATATTCTGTCTACGGTTTCGAGAGACACACTCTCTTCTTGGAAGATTGTACTAGATAAAACATAAAATAGTGGATTGTAATATACTAAGATTTAGAAGAATAAAACTACCGAGGAACTCACAAAATACTTTTATTAATAACTCCATCTTCAACACATGGCGCAGCTTATGGCGAACAATATTGAAGATTAGCATGGATTTATTTTCAATTGGCCATTGTTGTGTGCTTGCAACCATCCTGCAACCGTACATGTACGTAAATACCTGGTTTTACTATACATATTTGGGTAATACATATATTAAACAGAATGGTTGAAGAAAACATGAGTATGGACAATATGTGTGCAGTAGAATATAAAATGCCGCAAAGTCTTAATTTAGAGGACATTGAGAAATGTTGGCCGCAGTGGCAAAGGTTTAAACAATCTTTTAAGATATTTTTGTTAGCTGCTGGTTTTGAGAAACTCTCAGAAGCAAGAAAAGCAGCAATATTATTGAATTGCATTGGTCAGCAAGCACAAGAATTGTATTTCAATGTGTTAAAAGAGGACTCCGAAGACAAAATAAAATTTGAGGAGTTAATTAAGCTGTTTGATGATTATTTTAAATCCAAACAAAATGAAGTTATAAATACGTACAACTTCAACAAGAGAAATCAAGAAGATGGTGAATCATTTGATGCATTTTATACAGCAATAAGAAGATTGGCAGAAAATTTTAACTTTGATACACAAAAAAAGACAGGATTACTTAGAGACAGGATTGTGATTGGAATCAGAGAGCAGCGGGTTCAACAAAAATTATTAGAAGTAAAGGATCTAAATTTAGAAAAGACGGTTAATATTTGCCGCTCAGCAGAATTATCCCAAGAACATGTAAAGGTACTAAACAACTCGGAGGTGCTGGATATACAAACAAGTAGGCGAACACAGCAGCAACGCATCACATCAACCAATCAAGCTAAGTACACAAATAGGTTTTCTAATGGTTATACTAAGAATGGCATCGAGAGTAATAATTATGGAAATAGTTTTTATTTATGTAAAAAATTTAACAGAGAGCATGGCCCTCAAAATTGCCCTGCCTATGGTAACACATGCAACAAGTGTAGTAAACCTAATCATTTCAGTGTCGGTTGTACTTTTTCTAGTAAAAAAGTGCATAATATCAATAATGATCATGATCTAAACAATGTGCATGATTTATGACTAATTTGTTCAGTAGACCTCCACAAGAATGAGTGGACGGAGTATTTACAGGTACATAATAAAGCTGTCTTGTTCAAGTGTGATACAGGGGCTCAAATCAATGTACTTGGAATAAATGACTTAAAGAGAATTGTCGATGATGACAACAAAATAAAATGGTCTGAGACAAAAACATTAATTGAGGTCTTCGGTGGGTCCAAAATTTTACCATTAGGAAAAATTAAACTTGAAGTGTTTAACAAGAACCATGATATTAATACTTATATTGAGTTCATAATAATTAAAGAGAATGTGAGACCTATTTTAGGTTTAGGCTCACTACTGGCATTGAAATTGTTAACTAATAATAATATTAACATGTTGAAAAGTAAAAGTGTACTAAGAGTAGTAATAAAGACTTTGTTATTAATAAGAATATTGAAATTTTTCAGGGTGTACGGGAGTTCCAAAATCCTCTCGAGCTTCGCATTAAGCCTGGAGCAGTGCCAGTTGTAAGACCGCCTCGGAGAGTACCAAATGCACTAAGATCTCGCCTTGCTGTTAAGTTAGATGGGCTGGTGAAGCACAAAGTCATAGCAAAAGTCACACATCCTAAGAATTATGTAAGAAACTTAGTAATTATTGAGAAGAAAGATGGTTAATTAAGAATATGTCTAGATCCTAAGGATTTAAATCAGTCCTTAATTCGGGTACATTACCTAATACCAACTATTGAGAAAATTATACCTAAGCTATGTAATAAAAAAATTTTCACAGTACTTGATCTATCAGATGGATTTTATAATATTAAGTTAATGGAGACATCAAGTGACTTATGTACATTCAATAGTCCTTTTGGGTGTTATAAGTTTTTAAGATTACCGTTTGGGTTATCAGTAGCACCTGAAATTTTTCAAAAATACAGTGAATCTGCCTTCAGTGACATTCCTGGTGTGGTAGTATATTGCGATGATTTGTTAATTTGCCGATAGTGAGCTGGAGCATGATGCAATATTGGAGAAAGTTTTTCAACGTGCTCAAGAGCATAATGTTCGTTTTAATAAAAATAAATTCCAATACAAATTAAAAGAAGTGAAGTATTTTGGTCACATCTTTTCTGAACACGGCATGAAAATTGACCCAGATAGGGTCAATGCTATCATCAATATAAAAAGTCCTAACAGTAAAAAAGAATTACAAATTTTCCTTGGTATGGTTAATTATCTAAGGAAGTTTATACCTAATATGGCTAATATTGCATCACCTCTACAACTATTACTTAAAAAAGATTTAGAATGGTTGTGGACTGACATTCATGAAAATGTCTTACCATTTAAAAAAATATATTAGTGAAGCTCCTATATTAATAATACCAACCCTTGTTTATGTCCCACTGCTAGGCACGGGTCTCCCCTCAAGATGAGGGGGCTTAGGCCATAGTCCACCACGCTGGCTAAGTGCGGGTTGGCGGACTTCACACGTCATTCGAGAGCTAGTTAGGCTTCCTCAGACATACAGGTTTCCTCACGATGTTTTCCTTCACCGAAAACGAGTAACAATCGCACAAAGACGATTCGCACATGATTCATTGAAGAAATCAGAGGTGCGAGCCGGGGTACGAACCTGCGCACCTTGTTTCCAAGGCAAGCGCTCGTCCACTGAGCTGTTACCGCTCTCCTATATTACAGAACTTTAATTCAAATATTCCCATTGTTGTGCAATGTGATGCATCAAAAGATGGTCTAGGTTGTTGCCTCCTTCAAAATGGGAAACCTGTTTGCTTTGCATCAAGGAGCTTGACATCTTCGGAAAGAAATTTCTCTCAGATTGAAAAGGAACTCTTAAGTATTGTGTGGGCCGTTCTTAAGTTTCATTATTATATTTATGGACATCAGTTCACTGTGGTTAACAATCACAAACCACTAGAGAGTTTGTTAAAAAAACATTTGCATGAAGTCGTGTCTCCAAGATTACAAAGGTTGAAACTTAAATTACTTAAATATAATTTTGAATTTAAATATTTGCAAGGGAAATATATGTATATTGCAGAATTATTATCTCGCTCGTATCAAGTATGTAAAGATATAGACGAATCTTACATGTGTGAAGTAATACATTGTATTGGTCTTTCTAATTATCTGGAATGCACAGAGGAACAAAAATGTCAACTAATAGCTGAAAGCAAAAATGACACTGAGCTTTCACAGTTAAGAACTTTTGTACAAAATGGTTGGCCTAACATTACTAAAACCCTGTCAAATGACTTGCTGAGTTATTATAAATTAAGAAGTGAAATGTCAGTAGATAACAACTTGGTATTTTATAATAACAGATTAATTATACCTAAAAATTTAAGATTATCTTTATTAAAAAGAATGCATGAAGGTCATTTAGGGATGACTAAGATGAAACAGTTGGCTAGAAAATTGTATTATTGGCCTCATATAGATAGCCACATAGAAGAATTTGTAAAAATGTTTTCCATGCCAGACTTATCATAATAATAATATTAAAGAGCCATTAATGCCTCATGATGTCCCCAGTTTACCATTTATGAAATTAGGAATTGATGTTATGGATTGTAGAAGTAAAAGTTATCTCATAATTTATGATTACTATTCTAAATGGCTTGATATAAAAAAAATTGTCAAGCAAAAGTGCTAAGTGTGTCATCAGTGGTTTAATTGAAATATTTTCTAATTTTGGTATACCCAATGAGATTGTTTCTGACCATGTACCATTTGATTCCAATGAATGTAAACAGTTTGCTAAAGAATGGGGTTTTGTATTTACTTACTCTAGTCCTCGTTACCCGCAGGCAAATGGCATGGCTGAGAGAGGAGTACAGATAGCTAAGAAAATATTGTTAAAATGTCATGAAGACAACACTGATTTTAGAATAGCGTTAATGCAGTATAGGGCTGCACCCGTTTCAGGTACAGAATTTTCACCCAGTGAATTGTTAATGTGTAGAAATTTAAAAACTAAGTTGATTGTTAATCATAATTATTTAAAACCAAAGTTAAACATGAATGTCTCTCGGCAATTTGATAATATTCGTTTAAGAAATGTAAGAAATTATAACAAAATGGCTCGTGAAAAGAAAGCATTTGTTGTTGGACAAAAGGTCTGGTTTAAAAAAGATGTTAAATGTGTGGCTTGAAGGCAAAATAGTTAGATTTAATGGATTAGTCTTATGATATAGTTGATAAAAATAATGTAAAGTATACAAGAACCTCTTTTCATTTGCGGTTAGCATAGCCTTTGTGGTTCACTAGATGTTGTCAACGTACCTCTCCAGGCTTAATGAGTAGGGAGTAGGAACATTGTATAATAAATAAGATATATCGCATAGTTTAGTATAAGGGGAAGGAATGTTTGTATGGGCTTTATTTTAAAAGGGGATGATGTATTAGTGTCAACTGTCAAGATGACATTGACACACAATATATTCTGTCTACGGTTTCGAGAGACACACTCTCTTCTTGGAAGATTGTACTAGATAAAACATAAAATAGTGGATTGTAATATACTAAGATTTAGAAGAATAAAACTACCGAGGAACTCACAAAATACTTTTATTGATAACTCCATCTTCAACACAATTTCACATTGTGATTCCGTATTATATCATAAAGCTCCGGTTCGTTATACAAATCTAGATATCATTGTACATTTATATATTTCAAAGTTAGGAACAATGTAGAAACGATGGTGTTACAAATATTTAAGTATGTAGAATAAAAATAAAAATTAAAAATGAAAGGTTTAAAAACAACATTTTGGCATTTCGGGATTAAAGTAAAAAAAAAATAAGAAAAAATATGTAAGTAAGCAATGTCTTAGGGTAGACGAGGGATGTATGTATATGTATGAGAGCGAGTCGTGTGTGCGTGTGCGTGTGTGTGTGTGTGTATGTGTACGTGCGTGTATGTGTTTCTATACGTTTGTAGAAATGGCACTGCACGTCAGTTGACAGAAGGAATTATCTTTTCTGTGTCAACGTAGTTCAGGTCTTGTAACCAATTTTTAACAGTTTGTTTGGATTTATAAAAAGACTAGCTGACCCGTGCAGCTCCGCCCGCGCTTTTATTACATTTTGCTCCCCTTTTCTCCGTCCTCCCTAGATTTATTTCTCTCCATATCTCTCTCTTTTATAAAAAAAAATCGAATTATATGCTCTTTCTCTCCTCTCTCTTTCCCCCTCCCGCTTCGGTTTCCGTCACACACCCCCTCTTCCTCTCCCTGTTGTCCCCTCTCTGAACTCTCCCCCCCTCTCTCTTTCACGAACTTGCTCCTTCTCACTCCCCCTCACTCAACCCATCACCCCCTCCTCGAATCCCCTCTCCCTCTTTCTCCTCTCTTGCACCCTCCTCTCGTTCTATATATCCTAGTCAATCATGGTATCAGCGGCATTAAATATACTTTATGACCTATTCTCAGACCTTCCCGATATGCACACAAAATTTCATACAAATCGGTTCACCCATTATTTAATGACCTTTCCTTATGTTGCTTAACCTTAACCAAATGGCATGAAATATACTTTACGGCCTATTCTCAGATCTACCCGATATGCACACAAAATTTCATACAAATCGGTTCACCCATCTATTTAATGACCTTGCCTTATGTTGCTTAACCTTAACCTAGCGGTATGAAATATACTGTATGACCTATTCTACCCGATATGCACACTTTCATACAAATCGGTTCACCCATCTATTTAATGACCTTACCTAACGTTGCTTAACCTTAACCTACCGGGATAAAAAGTATACCATGTCCGTTTCCTGGTTCTAAGCTACCTCCCTACCTTTTCAGCCGAATCGGTTAGGCCGTTCTTGAGTTATAAATAGTGTAACTAACACGACTTTCTTTTATTAAAATAGATTTGTTGTTTAGTGATTGTATGTTCAATTTCACCGATAGATGGCGCTGTTCATAATGTAAATCACGCTAACATCGTTAAATACTGTCTTATCATATTCGATAATGAAAGTTCTAAGTTTTTCGCATCTTTTATTGCGATTGTAATGCAATACCTATTATACACTACCTGGACTTGGGGAGTTTCATTAAAATTTCATGAAACCTCCCCCCCCCCCCCTAATCTAGTTTGGACTCGCTCGGGATTTAAAGATTTTAACTTTTCAAAGATACACACATCAAAAGTGTCTAGGGATCAACATATATTTTTGCAATAACTTTTCTCCTGATTGATATTAATTAAAATTTTCTTTAAGGATTCATCAAATAAAGTGTTTTTGTTTGTCACAGTAACGATAAACCAAGTCACCTTTGCATTAATAAAGAAATTTGCCATTTTCCTAATAAAGGGATTTTTGACATTTGAACCACTAACACAAAAGTTCGAAAAAAAGACTGAAATAACAGTTTTATTTAAAATTTTATTGGGTAACTTAAACAATTAATAATCCGTGTTTCTACCGCGAACACTAACAACACAAGAACATCGGTTTGGCATACTCAAAATGAGTTCATCCAAATCACGCTGTGGAATGGCCGCCCATGTTCGTTGCAACAACAAAAAAAGGTCTTCTTGCGACTGGATACCCTCCATAAAAGTCAAAAAGTCAAAAGTCAAAAATAGTTTATTTCAAATAGGCTTAACGCTAGCACTTTTGAAAGGTCATGTATTTTTTTTTTTTTTTTTTTTTAAAAGCTACCACCGGATCACAACGCGGCCTCAACTGAGAAGATCCGGCAAGAAACTCAGCGGGCTTGTCATTTTATCACTTTTTTTTTTTTAAACAGTGTGTCATGTTACAGTTAGATCAGAGCGACAGTGTGTCTTGCCGTTCAAAAGATCAAATAATACAGGGAAAAAAAATAATAAAATACGACGAAAGTAGGTACAACAAACTAAAAAGCCAAAGGGATAGTAGTCGGACCAGTCCCCCCAAGCAGCACCCGCGCACGAGTTGACTCGAGCAGCAGCCATCACTCCCCTCAACCATATTCGGCAGAGCTCTTCTCTGTAGCATATCCCATGCATGCTCAATCGGGTTCAAGTCTGGCGACTGAGCAGGCCAGGGCAGGACATTGATGTTAGCTGCGGCGAGAGTCTGTCTTACAACTCTTGCGGTGTGCGGTCGTGCATTATCATGCATTAACTGAAATAAGGGACCGATTTGCACTTGTAGAGGAACGATGACGTCTGATACAATCGTCTCAGCATAAATTTGAGCGTTGAGGTTGCCTCTGATCCAAATCAACTCAGTTCTTCCGCCGATCCAAATACCCGCCCATACCATGATGGTTCCACCACTATAAGGATGGACTTCCTGGCAGGATTTTAATCGCTGTTGGCGTCCAGGGGTTCTCCAGTGTCGTATACGTATCCGGTCTCATACCAAAACGAGACTCATCAGAAAAGCACACGAAACGCCATTGTTCTTCTGCCCATTTTTTTGCCCAAAAATGCTTGATCCCTAGACACTTTTGATGTGTGTATAATGTGATATTGCTATCAGCAAAGTACTTAGAACAATACAGAAATCTAATGTAAATGTCCTGGGTGTACCGGACCGGCTTACCCCTTGCAAAAATTGACCCTTCGCCACTGCCATATCTTATGCAAACTAAATGTCTGCTCAGTCCCTATTGTATATAGCGTAATAATACATATCTTAATGATTAACTGATCAGTCTATAATTACCCTATCCACATACAAAGGAAATTACGTGATAATATGTGCAAGTAATGTTTCACTGCTTATAATATAATAATAATACCAGCCCTTGTTTATGTCCCACTGCTGGGCACGGGCCTCCCCTCGAGTTGAAGGGGCTTAGGCCATAGTCCACCACGCTGGCCAATTGCGGGTTGGCGGACTTCACACGTCTTTCGAATGCTAGTTAGGCTTTCTCAGACATGCAGGTTTCATCACGATGTTTTCCTTCACCGAAAGCTAGTAACAATCGCACAAAGACGATTCGCACATGATTAATTAAATAAATCAGAGGTGCGAGCCGGGGTTCGAACCTGCGCACCTTGTTTCCAAGGCAAGCGCTCGCCCACTGAGCTGTTACAGCTTTCACTGCTTAGCCCCTATGAAACATAGCGTGATGTTTTATATACCAATTTATACCTTGATTTCTACACAACACATCAGTGAAAGTCCTATCAAAATCCATCCACGGGTTTTCAAATGATACCTGGACAAACAGAACGACAGACAGACAGACAGACAGACAGACAGACAGACAGACAGACAATAATTCCAAAAAAAATGGTTTTGGCCTCTATGTCGATAATATAGTATCCCCACATATCTATATGACAAATTGACTTTTTCCCGCGATGTTAACCCCTACAACACCAGGGCCTCTGCTTACCTCTTGTGCACGCCAAGACACAGGACGGCAGCTTTTCGGGGTAGTTTCAGGTTTGCGGCCACCCGCTGCTGGAATGACCTCCCGCCACCGATTCGTGCTGTAAAAACAACATCTACCTTTAGAACTAAGTTTAACATGCATCTTTTAATTTTACAAAAGATGCAATAATTACTTACCCTAAGGTATAAGCGTTTGTGATATTGGTAAGATTTAGCATTCCTGCAGCGGGTTTCTGTAAATCACTGAAATCAACCCATGGTACTCTCCAAAATAATTGTCCTGTGAAGTTGCCTGCTACTGATATCATATACAAAACTAAATGCTCTGGGATTTGGTACTCTCTTATTTATTTATTTATTTTTATTTTTAACATTGTCATTACACTACTACTACTACTACACTTAAGTTTATATTATACCTATATCTTTCTTTAATTAACATTTTACTCATTATTATTATTTATATTTATTAAAAGTATTTTTCTTCCGTGACATCACTTATCTGGTCCTTTCTGAAAACCAGCGCTGCAGCACCTTATTGTGGCTGCAGCAATAAGCTGAAATTGGAGCCATTTTTGGCATCGCACAACTTGGTAATGATTAATGTTATTGTTTTTTACTTTTATGTCAATGTAGTTCTTTCTTTTTTTCCCTTTCTCGTTAATGTATGTCTCTTCTTGTATCAGCTGTGTGTTCATTACCATGTCTTGTGTGTGTCAAAATAAATATTTTTCTTCTTCTTCTTCTTCACATAGAAATTTTGGAAAAATATTCAATGTACAGAAAAAGTGCTCTTTGAGTTTTATTATAGTATAGATAGATAACTTTATTATGGAACATTTTTTGTTAATTATTATTCATTACTATTATAAAATCAAGGAAATATTGTTTAATTCAATACATATACACAAAATATTTAATGGAAAGCAAATTAATTATATAAAATTACTAGTTGACCCGCGCAGCACCGTGCACGTTGTTTCATTTAAACTACGTTCTAGCTGTTGCTTTTGGTTCTTAATCAGAGACTCAACTATTGAGTACTGTATTTAGCCTCCGTGGCGCAGTGGGAAACCACTTGCTTTGCAAACCGGAGGTTGCGGGTTCGAATCCTGCGGGGGGCAACAAATTTGTGTAGTTGTTCCTTACTGGCTAGGACAATGCAAAGGCCGATCACCTGATTGTCTGTAAAGTAAGATGATCCATGCGTCGGATGGGCATGTAAAAAGTCGGTCCTGCGCCTAACCTCTCCCCGGTCGTGTCGGTCTCCCGTCCCATCGGATTATGAGAGGTATAAAGGAAGAGAGAGTGCACCTGTGTCTACGCAAACACTTGAGCACTATAATATCTCCTGCGTCCTGCGCGTTGACATGGTTGAACTTGTCAATGATTGGCCGCTGTGGTAGTTTCGGCCAGGAGGACATTATTTTACTGTATTTAACTCTTGTTCCGGAAACGATAACTTTCATGCGTTGGTAAATATTATCATTTTTCACCCTTTCGCAAACGAAATAATCTTTCTTTGGTTCCCTAATCCAGTTTGAAGCCTTGTATCCATCCTCTCCTGAATATACTGGTTTAGAACGTAATCTTTCAATGACTGCGGTATTTTTGATTTAGCCGTAGTCGTTTAGCGAACCTGATTAATATAGGTATTACCATTATCTTTTCATATCAAGAGCATTTTTACAAAATGACTAATCATAAAGTATACTACCTCTACCGTTACCTAAAGGGTAGATTTAAAGAGTAATAAGAAGATAATAAATATTGATATCTCTATATTTTTAACACGCTTTTATTAGCTTGACCTGTATGTATGTATGTATGTATGTATGTAACTTTGTATGATGGTAATGGAATCTTGCGATGCCATTTTGACCCACTTCTACACGTCCAAAATATTTGAAATTTTGCACATGTATCAAGGACCGGTGACAATACAATAATATGGTATCATCGAGCTGATCTGATGCTGGGGCTCGAAGGTAGATAAGAGAACCCTTGGATGGCTACTAGTAAACTAATCCAGTTTGTGTTCATTTGATTTGTTTTAAAGAGTTCTTTTCACTTTGACTATTAATGAGGACCTGATGGTGGAACTGGAGAAGGTGGGTGACGGAACCCTGGATTGGCTACTAGTAAACACATCGAGTTGGGGCTCATTTGATTTGTTATAAAGAGTTCTTTTCACTTTGACCATTCATGAGGACCTGATGATGGAACAGGAAGGTGGGTGACGGAACCCTGGAATGGCTACTAGTAAACACATCGAGTTTTGGTTAATTTGATTTGTTTTAAAGAGTTCTTTTCGCTTTGACCATTAATGAGGACCTGATGATGGAACAGGAAGGTGGGTAACGGAACCCTGGAATGGCTACTAGTAAACACATCGAGTTTGGGTTCATTTGATTTGTTTCAAAGAGTTCTTTTCACATTAACCATTATTCAGGACCTGATGATGGAACAGGGAGGTGGGTCACGGAACCCTGGATTGGCTACTAGTAAACACATCGAGTGTGGGCTCATTTGATTTGTTTTAAAGAGTTCTTTTCACTTTGACCATTAATGAGGACCTGATGATGGAACTGGAAGGTGGGTGACTGAACCCTTGAATGGCTACTAGTAAACACATCGAGTTTGGGTTCATTTGATTTGTTTTAAAGAGTTCTTTTCATATTAACCATTAATCAGGTCCTGATGTTGGAATAGGAAGGTGGGTGATGGAACCCTGGAATGGCTACTAGTAAACACATCGAGTTTGGGTTCATTTGATTTGTTTCAAAGAGTTCTTTTCACATTAACCATTATTCAGGACCTGATGATGGAACAGGGAGGTGGGTCACGGAACCCTGGATTGGCTACTAGTAAACACATCGAGTGTGGGCTCATTTGATTTGTTTTAAAGAGTTCTTTTCACTTTGACCATTAATGAGGACCTGATGATGGAACTGGAAGGTGGGTGACTGAACCCTTGAATGGCTACTAGTAAACACATCGAGTTTGGGTTCATTTGATTTGTTTTAAAGAGTTCTTTTCATATTAACCATTAATCAGGTCCTGATGTTGGAATAGGAAGGTGGGTGATGGAACCCTGGATTGGCTACTAGTAAACACATCGAATGTGGGCTCATTTGATTTGTTTTAAAGAGTTCTTTTCACTTTGACCATTAATGAGGACATGATGATGGAACTGGAAGGTGGGTGACGGAACCCTGGAATGGCTACTAGTAAACAGATCGAGTTTGGGCTCATTTCATTCGTATTAAAGAGTTCTTTTCAGTTTGACCATTACTGAGGGCCTGATGATGGAACTGGAAGGTGGGTGACGGAACCCTTGAATGGCTACTAGTAAACACATCGAGTCTGGGTTCATTTGATTTGTTTTAAAGAGTTCTTTTCACATTAACCATTAATCAGGACCTGATGATGGAACAGGAAGGTGGTTGACGGAACCCTGGATTGGCTACTAGTAAACCCATCGAGCTTGGACTCATTTGATTTGTGTAAAGGAGTTATATTCACTTTGCCTAATAACGTGGACCTGTTGATGGACCCGGAAGGTTGGTAACGGAACCCTTGATTACTACTTGGGAAGCTATTGACTTTTAGCGTACTTTCGACTGTTTAAAGGGTAAATACGTAGTGCTTTCTTAAACTCAATCAGATACCTACGCGTAATACCTAGTTTAGTTAAAATATGTTTTGCCACAACCTGCCTACGATTCAAGCTACGAACAAATCAATACTTAGACTAATTTTATCCATAGTTTAGGCGAATATTGCTAAGACTAAAAAGTATAAAATAAATTACTAGTTTAAAAAACTAAAAGTACACGCTTTTATAAGGACTACTGCACTAAAAAGCAATAAATAAATTATCGAAACCGTTCTTTCTTTCTTTCTACCCCGTGCTTGTAATTTATGGATTATATTTATGTGTAAAAGCGTGGGGCGCCTTTTCTGAATAACAGCTTAACATTTCTGTAAAATTTCAAGAACGCTAAGTATTTGTATTCACATGACAATCATTTGTAATCATTTACAGAGAAAAGGCGCCCCACGCCTTTACACATAGAAATATAATCCATAAATTACAAGCACGGGGTAGAAAGAAAGAAAGAACGGTTTCGATAATTTATTTATTGCTTTTTAGTGCAGTAGTCCTTATAAAAGCGTGTACTTTTAGTTTTTTAAACTAGTAATTTATTTCATAATAACAATCATATAGTTAGGCAAAATGTTCGCTTCCTCTTGTATCTTGATCACCGACCATTAAAGGCTCATGGGTCAAATAGCGTCAGCGAGGGTCCCCTAAAACCACGGTTCGTAACTTAACCCTGTAAATGTACACAGAAAACTGAAAGGTGTTTTTACCCACGTCCAATGAGTGTTTACAAATAAGTTTAATTTTAACTTTTACAGTCAATTCACCTTTACGAGAAAACTAAAGAACTATTCTAAAAATAACTAATACAATTTGTACAATGCTAAATGTTTAATGTACTCGTACGAGCCTGATCACTTTCATTGCAAATGATTTCAAAATGCAAAATTTAACTATCAACGAAATTGTAGTACCTAATTATAAAAATTTCTCCAAGCGAATTGACTCTAATAAAAATTTGAATACGAAGAAGAAAAGCTTTTATTCTTAGCAATTGGAATAACATAGATAAAACACGAATAAGGAAAAATAAAAATTAAAAATACATAGATTAATGTAAGAAATAAAATTAATGATATTAAATTAGCACTTTAAAGATTAATGTTTCACAAACGGTTTCAAAAATGTTTTATTTAACCCCAGTATTTTTGAGTGATCCCAGGACACCCTGTTGGGTGCGGTGGCCATGGTGTTCCATGGAGTAGACGAAAAAAACCATCCCACCTTGCCTATTTTTTTTTTCAACATACTATGTCGGCGTAACTAACATCCATCATAGTCAACATCATGAGCAACCGCAAGATATCCACTGTTGCCATAAACCCCACGCTTTGTAGGCGTCTTGGTGATCGCAGTATAGATGGTAGGTCATCCAATAGAAAGACGCTGCTGCTTGTCTTCTTGTTTTCCCTTAGTCGCCGTTTACGTACGACACCCGAGAGGAGGAGACAGCTCAGTAGGGAAGCAGTGACAGCTCAGTGGGTGACTGCTTGCCTTGGAAAACAAGGTGCGTAGGTTCGAACCCCGGCTCATACCTATGATTTCTTTAATTAATCATGTGGAAATCGTTTTTGTGCGCATAAATACTGACTCTTAGTAAACACCTCAGTAGATTTTTATATAGCTCTCTAGTTTTAATCAATACATATAAAATTACTTGTCCTGACTGACTGACTGACTGACTGACTGATTCATCAACGCACAGGCCAAACCGCTGGACCTAGAAAGCTGAAATTTGGACAGTAGGTTCTTCTTATGACGTAAGCATACACTAAGAAAGGATTTTTGAAAATTCGACTCCTATAGGGGTTAAATGGGGTGTTTTCTTTTGTATGAAACTTTTTATTGTATGGTTCGATTGACTTGAAATTTACTGGAAAGATTCTTTGAATAAAATAAAGAAATACGTGTTTCGGGATTTTTTAAAAACAACCATTGGGGGTGCGCTAGGGGTTGGTAAACTTTGTATGGGAAATAATTATTACTTGGTTCAATTGATTTAAAACTTGGTGAAAATACCCTCAAAATAAAATGATTGAACATGTATTTTTTATTTTTCAAAAAATCTACCCCTAAAGAGGGATAAGAGGGAAAAATTTATAATCTATATTATTAAAAGAACAGGCTTTTTTTTCTAGAAATCACCGTACATTCAAAACCATTTTAAGTAGAATCATGAAATTTGAAGTTGAACAATAAGAACAAACTCGACATTTCACACTTAATTAGGTCAAATGGGCTCACAAAGTGTGTATGATTAAAAAAAAAATCATCACACAGACACAAAACTTTGTCAGTATACTGAGCAAAAGAAATAAAGAAACACGTATTTCATTACTTTAAAAAAAAACGACCGTTAAACCAAACTCAAACACCATGCGAATGCAGCGGGGTGCATTCGCATGGTGTTTGAGTATGAAATGCGCATAAAAAAATCATGCTGTATTGATGAAACTTTGCGAATACATTTATCACCGCAAATGCAAATCCATGTGCCAATAATATTGTTTTGATTATCAACTCCTAAGAGGTTCTAATTGGGGTCCAAAAAATGTTTTTTGAACTACAGCCAATACTTAATTTATGTATTGCATACAAGAATCTAACATACCTTGGCGGGTTTAAAATATGGCTAGAAGCCAAGAAATAGCGGTTTTAATATTTTTTAATTGTGGACTGTATGAGGTGTATTAATTAGTAGGTATTGAACGCTACTCGACGCTGTAATACGCAGGTAAAAGTCATTGGAAAAAGGTAGGAAACAGCTAGCGCCACTCACCTGATGATTAGCTGGTACCAGGCACAATGTGTCGACACAAAAGTTCACAAAACTTCACAATTATAGGCAATAGAAGCACTCTCGCGGCGGCGGCGGTGTGCTGTAGGTCTCGTGGTCAAACGGTAACTAAGCGGATATAGGCTACTCAAGGAAGAACGGGATTGGTTGATTTGGAAATACGTCATTTACGTCACAAGAGAGCGTTCAGAAATGCATGATTAATTTAAATACCAAACAACCTCCCGGCTTTGAGGTAACCTCAAAAACAAAATGAAAATAAACCCAAAAAGGGGGAAAACATATATAAGAACATCACCATTAAATTAGGTGTATGCATGCGGTAATATAATCTAATAATGCGGAATATAAAATAAGTCATAAGGACAAAAACTAGAGCGAAGGATAGTGCTTATATTAATACTAATTGTAACTTAAACTAGCGATAATATAAAGAAAACTACTGCGTTGGTAGCGGACAAAGTCGCACTACAGGACGCTGCTGAATGCCACTTTTGGTTTTCACTTCAGCAACTCGAATTACACCGTCTTTGCCGGGAAACAATTTAGTGATAACCCCAAGCGGCCAACGTAATGTCGGACAGTTCTCTACATTGATGAGAACTACTGTACCTACAGTTACAGGATTTGCAGGTGTGTTCCACTTTTCTCGCGACTGCAGATTATGTAAATATTCAGTGCGGAATCTCTTCCAAAACGATTGGACTAATGAGTCCATTAACGAAAAGCGCGTTTGAAGAGTCATGCGATCATTTTCTAACGTAGGAGCGGGTAAACATTCCAGCGGAGCGGTATGTATAAAATGGGCAGGTGTCAACGCGGACGTCATAGGAAAAGTAGCTTTTGGTTTTAACCTAAAACATGCGTTATATTTATGTATGCGGGAACGAACAATACGGCGGGCGGATAAAATCCAAAAACGTTGTCTCAGTATTGAAAGTAGTAGTTGCGGACCAGCGTGAAAGTTTTTCTTATGATAAAAGTCAATTATCAAATTAATTATGTGACCATTTTTCGGCAACAATATGGGATGTTTATGTAATTTTTCTAATGATGCGTTATCTAACCGACCTCCGACATATAGAATGCCATCATTCATGTATGGCGTTAATTTGCGAAGAGCTGAAGAACAACCTTTTCCTTTTTCTATAAGTTTAATATCATCAGCGAATGAAGCGTGTTGAACGGCCTTAATTATAACAAGTTCAGCAGCGTCTAAATCTTGCGCGGTTATTACATTATTGCGGGGCAATTTTCTTAGAAATCTTAACACATACACTACAGTGCGAAGTAACTTATTCCACGAGGATACTCTATAACTTAATGTAAGAAGTAGATGCTCAGTTTGCGCGGCGGCGGCGTCGCAAGCGACGTGAGATAATGTTTTTTCTTCAGGTAAACATGAGCTTTGCGGTGAAAATTGCTGAATTGGCCATTCACTAATAGGAAAAGACATCCAAGATGGGCCTTGGAACCAGAGATTATTCTCTATTAAGCGTGAGGGAAGCAGCCCGCGAGATACACAATCCGCGGGGTTTTCTACTCCTGCGACGTGATAAAAATGATCACTTGGCAATAAAGATTGACATTGCGAAATTCTATTGGCGACGAAAGTATTAAATCTGTGTGGGGAAGAGTGAACCCAGCACAGAGCGACTTCAGAGTCAGAAAATGCGTAAATATTATTTATTGGGTGTCTTATTGACAATGTATCGACCACTGAACGCACCAACTTAGCGAGCAGTGTTAAGGCGCAAAGTTCAAGTCTCGCTAAAGTCACGGTCTTTACCGGAGAAACGCGGGATTTTGAACAAACTAACGTGACTATAGGGGGAGAACCTTCATTAGCTACGTGAAGGTATATAACGCAGCCAAAACCTTTTTCGCTAGCATCAGCGAAAGCGATTAGCGAAACGACAGAAGAGTCTTTAATACCCATATGGCGCGGGAACTGAAGACCCGAGATTAGCGGTAACTCTGAAATATATTGTTGCCACAACTTGACAACAGAAGAAGGCGGAGACTCGTCCCAATCAATTTTGAGGAGCCATAATTGTTTAATTAATAATTTAGCGAATAGCGTTATGGGACCGACAAGACCCAATACATCATAAAGTTGTGCGGTAGCGGATAGCATAGAACGCTTTGTACAAATAGCGGGCGGTTGAGATACAGTAAAAGTAAAATTATCAGTAGCGGGATGCCAGCGAAGGCCTAAAATCTTATGAGTGTCATTATCGTTAAAAGAAATATATTCTTGTTGACGATGACTTGCGGGTATGTGTTCCAACAATTCGTGGGAATTACTCGTCCATTTAACTAGATCAAAACCACCGGCTTTGAAAAGTTGGATTAATTGTGTTGCTGTCGCTACAGATTCATCTAGCGTTGAAGCTGTGGAAGCAAGGTCATCCATGTATATATCGAGCTGTCTTTCAATAAGACTAGCTGCGAGAGGATAGTTAGCTCCTTCATCTTTTGCTAACTCACGCATGACGCGAAGAGAGAGAAACGGTGAGGAACGAAGACCAAAAGTAACACGAGTAAATTCATACGTTTGCAAGGGTTCGTCATCAGAAAAGCGAAATAAAATTCGTTGGAACTTGCGGTGCGAATCTTGTACATGTATGCAAAAATACATTTTACGAACATCAGCGAAAAAAGCAATAGAATATATTCGTACATTGAGTAAAATATTGAAAATGTCAGTTTGTAAGTTTTCACCGGTATGCAAAATATCATTAAGTGATAAACCGTTATCTGACTTACAACTGCCGTCTATTACTACACGGAGCGGTGTGGATGATTTATCCTCCCGAATAACCGGGTGGTGAGGTAGGTAAAAGCAAGGCACATCAAACCTTATCATTTCTTGCGGAACAAGTGTTAAGAACCCTTTATCTAAATATTCCCTAATGACGTCATTGTAACGCGCGCGAAGTTCAGGATTTCTACTAAATCTTCTTTCAAGAAGAGAAAATCTTTTTTCAGCGATTTGAAGCGAATTACTTAATTTTTCTGGCGGATCCTTAAATGGCAAAGCGACAACGTAACTGCCATCAGGATTGCGAGCGGTATTAGAGGTAAAAATATTTTCACACTCATTATCTTGCGGACTGATATACTTGGTAGAAGGCAATTCTTCCATTATCCAAAATTTTTGAAGCATCTCATTAAGCGGTTCTTGATTAATTAAATGAAAAGAATGCGATTTATGAGTAGGGGACTCCACATAAGCGTCGCCCATTATTACATAACCTAGCGTTGTTTCTAGCGCCATAGGCGCGTGCGGCGTAATTATTTTATTTGACAGTAATATTTTACAATAGGTATTTACCCCCAAAAGTAAGGAAATTTCCCCAGGTACAAAGAACTGGTCATCAGATAAACGTATCGAAGATATATAATTAATCTTATTTAAATCAATCTTAACGTCCGGTAATTTCCCGGTAATGTGAGGCACTACTAACGGTTCGACTTCATATACGAATTCATTATCGAAGCGAGATGTGAATTTAACGTGAGTAACGCCTAATATTTTTTGCGATGAACCACCAATGCCATGAACTTCGGTAAAGCGGTTTTTTCCCGATATGGGTAAAGATAAACGTTTGCAACAATCAAGCGAAATATAGTCACTTTGTGACCCTGGATCTATTAAACATCTTACATAATATTCACGTCCATAATTATTTATTACTTTTATTTTGGCGGTCGCTAATAAAGCAGCGGTTTGAGTGTGATTAATATCATTGTTAAGGTTTGTAATACTGAACGACAAAATCGTAGTAGACTCCAAGCCCTGAGTGCATACACTATCACCCGAGTTGGACTGCGGATTAATTTCGATCTTATTCGTAGAAGGATTAGAGGTTAAATTACAGTGAGCATTACGAATACCCGAGACGGCCGGCTGGGAAACCGGTTTTTGATTTAGCGCTTGCGCTTCATATTTAATTGTAAAATGTAATAAGGAATGGTGGCGTTGATTGCAATGTAAACATGTACGTTGCGAATTACAAAAACTGGACTTATGTTTATTACTTAAACAATTCGTACAAAAACCATTTTGTTTTATGTAGTTATACCTTTCCTTAGGCGTTAATTTAGAAAAGCGCGGACAATTAAACAAGTGTGTGTGTGTCTTATCTTGACACATAACGCACGGTTGATTGTTGTCAGTATTAATAAAAGTTCTAGTAGGACCACTGTTAGGTCTAGGTATATTATGTTTTTTATTATTATTAGAAAGTTTGTTTGCGGTAGGTTCAAATTGTTTTTGTATATTATTAAGTATCTTACTTTGCTCTTGGACGAAACTGATAAGACTCTGATATGTAGGTATATCAGTTTGACGTTGTGACAATTCAAAGGCTTTAACAGTATCTGCATCTAATCTCTGCAATGCTAATTGCAAGCACATAAAGTCTGTTAAGTCATTTAATTTTAACTGTTTTAGCGCTTTAATTGAGGAATCAAAATTATTAATAAATGATTCTAGATTTGCGGCGGAGCTAGAAGTAAGCGGTTTAAATCTTAACATATGATTAAAATAAGAGACAGCGAGTGAACGAGTATCGTTATATTTTTGTATAAGATTATTCCAAATTATGGGATAGTTTTCTGGCGTAGCGGACAGCCCAGCGCAAATTGCTTTGGCTTTATCAGTAAGTTTACCAACTAAATAATATACGCGTTCAGTATCCGTTAAATTCGGATTATCATGAATAATACTTTTAAATTGTTGATGAAACATAGGCCAATGACGAATATCGCCATCAAACGATTGTAATTCAATAGGCGGCAACTTATTGTGGTAAGAAGAAGGCTTGGATTCAGTCTTTATCGGAATATTAGAGTCTTTCTGTAACTTAGAAAGAACCCCCTTTATATGACAGTATAACTCTTCAAATGCGATCCAGGTTTGATAATCAACGGAACTGGTGGGGTTGGCTTGTAAGTAGACATTATTATAATCATCAACAACCTTTTCGAAATCAGTACGTAACGTATCTACATTACTAGCGTTTAACAAGAATGTATCACGCTGTTGTTCATCAGCGATAGCTGATCGCGACAATTCGTAAATTTTTTGCAAACGCGAGAACATTGCTTCTCGTTTTGCTCGAAGAATGACAACCTTTGGGTCCTCCCGGCATGGCGACCGTTCTTCACCCCTAGATTTACTCATTATTCAGCGGATTAATTTAATAAAAGCAGGCGATAATAAATAAAGTATGCGTTTGTTGGTTTTAATAGCTTAAAAACCAATTGCTATTAAATTAAAGCGGTACCTAAGTATTTATAAACGATTAAGTACAACTAAGCGAATGAGTTACCCTAACTACCGAGATATGCACCTATGAAATTATTTAATTAGCTTTAATAGCCTATAACCAATTAAATAATTAGCGAGCGTAAAATATAATATTATTAATATTTTAATAACTTAGCGTATTGTGAAGTGAAATGAGCGCGTTAAGTAGGTAGGTGGCACGTATTAGCTGCGACGCGAGCCAAGCGGGGCACAGAATACTACCTGCATACAGCGTATGATTGTAAAGAAAATAATTTTAAGTACGTAATTACGATTATCAATCTATAAGCACTGTCCTTCAACACAAATAAATGCCTGCGAATTAGATTGCAGAAATCTAGAAGCGATTGAATATACTTATGACTTATGTATATTATCAAAGCGGGCGGGAATAATTTATAATTAAATAGGCTTTTAATTGTTATTTCACAGACAGCTAGATAATTATAGCGATTAGATAATCGAATAATGAAACTATTGGATGGGACCAAAAAAGGTATCAAATCCGGCTCGAAGGACCAAAAAAGGTGGCGGGTTTAAAATATGGCTAGAAGCCAAGAAATAGCGGTTTTAATATTTTTTAATTGTGGACTGTATGAGGTGTATTAATTAGTAGGTACTGAACGCTACTCGACGCTGTAATACGCAGGTAAAAGTCATTGGAAAAAGGTAGGAAACAGCTAGCGCCACTCACCTGATGATTAGCTGGTACCAGGCACAATGTGTCGACACAAAAGTTCACAAAACTTCACAATTATAGGCAATAGAAGCACTCTCGCGGCGGCGGCGGTGTGCTGTAGGTCTCGTGGTCAAACGGTAACTAAGCGGATATAGGCTACTCAAGGAAGAACGGGATTGGTTGATTTGGAAATACGTCATTTACGTCACAAGAGAGCGTTCAGAAATGCATGATTAATTTAAATACCAAACATACCTATTCCGGCAAAAACAACCCCTAAGTTAATTTCATGGATTTGAAGAGTTTGCACAAATAAAGTTTTCCATTTAATGCTATAATGCAGGTAGAGTAAACACCAACTCGGTAAATAAACTCAACACAACAATTGAAGAAACTAATTTTTGGATTTTTTTCTAAACCTTGATCCAACTCGAACCAGTTCTATGCAGTTTGATAATCCGGCTTGATTCATCTCGATCCAGTTTGTTTCTCCTTGACCCACTTTGACCCACCCAGACTTAACTATTTCGATCCACCTCGGTTCATCTCGATCTACATCGATCCACCTCGATTTACCTCGCTTTAGCTCGATCCAACTTGATCCTGCTTGATCCAGTTCAAACCAGTTTTATTCAGCTCAATCCCGTAAAACCCGGTTCAATTGAGTTTGATGATCCAGCTTGGCTCAACTCAATCCACTTTATTCCAACTTGACCCCACTTCAAACCACCTTAACTTATCTTGATCCACCTCGATCTATCTCGATCCATATCAATCAATCTTGATCCAACTCAAACCAGTTCAATGCAGTATGATAGTCCGACTTGACTCATCTCGATTCACTTTGTTTCACCTTGACCCACTTTGACCCACCCAGACTTAACTATTTCGAGCCACCTCGGTGCATCTCGATTCACTTCAATCCACCTCGATTTTCCTCGCTTTAGTTCGATCCAACTTGATCCAGTTTGATCCAGCTCAAACCAGTTTTATTCAGTTCAGTTTTATCCGGTCCAATCGAGTTTGATGCAGTTTGATGATCCGGCTTGACGCAACTCAATCCGCTTTATTCCAACTTGACCCACTTCAAACCACCTTGACTTATCTCGATCCCCTCAATTCATCTAGATTCACATCGATCCACCTCGATCCAGCTCGAATCAGTTCGATACAGCTTGATAATCTGGCTTGACTAATTTTGGTCTATTTTGTTTCATATTGACCCACTTCGACCCACCTTGACTTATATTGATCCGCGTCGGTCTATCTCGATCCACAATCCACATTGATCCACCTCGATTTACCTCGGTCCAGCTCGCTTTAGCTATATCGAACTCAAACCAGCTTTATCCTGCTTGATCCAGTTTGATCCGGCTCAAACCAGTTTTATTCAGCTCAATCCAGTTTTATCCCGTTTAATCGAGTTGGATGCAGTTTGATGATCCGGCTTGACGCAAATCAATCCACTTTATTCCAACTTGACCCACTTCAAACCACCTTGACTTATCTCGATCCCCTCAATTCATCTAGATTCACATCGATCCACCTCGATCCAGCTCGAATCAGTTCGATACAGCTTGATAATCTGGCTTGACTAATTTTGGTCTATTTTGTTTCATATTGACCCACTTCGACCCACCTTGACTTATATTGATCCGCGTCGGTCTATCTCGATCCACAATCCACATTGATCCACCTCGATTTACCTCGGTCCAGCTCGCTTTAGCTATATCGAACTCAAACCAGCTTTATCCTGCTTGATCCAGTTTGATCCGGCTCAAACCAGTTTTACGTTTAATCGAGTTTGATGTAGTTTGATGATCTAGCTTGGCTCATTTGGATCCACTTTATTCCAACTAGACCCATTTCAAACCACGTTGACTTATATTGATCCATCTCGCTTTAGCACGTTTCACCTTAATCCTGCTTAATCCAGTTTGATCCAGCTCAAACCAGTTTTATTCAGCTCAATCCGGTTCAATTAAGTTCAATACAGTTTAATGATCCAGCTTGGATCATATCGATCCACTTTAGTCCAACTTGACCCATTTCGAACCACCTTGACTTCCACCACCTTCACCACCTCGGTCCATCTCGATCCACATCGACCCACCTCGATGTACTTTGATCCAGCTCGGTTTTGCTCGGTTCACCTTGATCCTGCTTAATCCGGTTTGATCCAGCTAAAACCAGTTTTATTTAGCTGAATCCGGTATGATCCGGTTCAATGCAATTTCATGGTCTCGATTGGCTTAACTCAATCCACTTTATTCCATCTTAACCCACTTCAAACCACCTTGGCATATCGATCCACCTCTGTCTATCTTGATCCACATCGATCCACTTCGATTTACCTCGATTCATGATCATAATTGATCCTGCATGATCCAGTGTAATCTAGCTCAAACCAGTTTTTATTCAATTCAATCCGTTATTACTCGGTTAAATCAAGTTTGATGCAGTTTGATAATCCGGCTTCACTCATCTCGAACCATTTTATTTCACTTTGAGCTACTTCGACCCACCTTGACTTATCTCGGTCTACCTCGGTCCATCTTGATCCACATCGATCCACCTGGATTTACCGAGGTAAATGATCCAGCTCGCTTTAGTACGATGATCCAGCTCAACCCAGCATAGGCAGCAGGCAAAAGAATTTTCAAAATCGGATGAGTAATTCCGAAGATTACCCATATATTACACATACTTACAAACACACAAACATACAAAAATACAAATTTAAACTCTTTACAGTATTAGTATAGTAGTGTTAGTAGTGTTAGATACATAAAGTTAGATAGTATAGTAGTAGGGGGAAGTAGGGAGTAGGATTTCTTATCAATTGTAAAACAAAGTCACGGTACTATTTTCAACAATGACGAAATTCCATTCTTACTTTCATTCCCTATTTCAACCCCTTCAATCTTTTTGTTCGGGATAAAAAGTAGCCTATGTCCTTTCTTAAGGTCTTATCTGTCTCTGTACCAAATTTAATCGAAATTGGTTCAGTGGATTAGGCGTTAAAGCGTAGCAGACAGACAGAGTTACAAAAATACAGGCTATGTCATTAAGTATGTATATTTGATGAAATGACACATAATAGGTCCAGGTTTAATAAAAGTGTAAACAATATTTTTAAAAACCTTCATCCTTAATTTAAAACGCGTTTTACTTACAAAACCAACGCGGGCGAAGCCGCGGGCTACAGCTAGTTTTTAATATAATAACCAAATTTTAATATCAGAACTATAGAAACATAACCCTTATGTATCTGAGTTGACCCAGAATAATGTTCAATTAAAATTTTAGCTAAGATCGGAGAAGAATGGTTGAGCAAGAAATAACACCAAAATGGAAAAGGATCCCAATTATTTTGTAGCTGTCATTGTAGAAACAGTCGAAACCATTTGAACTTTATGCACTTGTCTGGCGAGACCCAAAATAAATAAACTAATGCAATTAAAGTTGAGGAGTCGAACGCGAAGCGAGAGTGCTCCAAAATTATTTGAGACGGAATTTTTACTTTTCTTATTTTAGCAACAAGTCACATCGTTAGTAATAATTATTATGATTGGGTTCTTTATTTTTAGCTTACTGAACTAACCACTTTGATGACGGTGATGCATTATTTAAGTGATGTTATTCAAATAGATAGCTTTGTTCATTCTGATGTTATTTTCTTTAATTTTTTAGCCACTCTTTTATTTTTTTATTATAAAAAACAAAAGAGTGGATAATATAAACAAAATTATCTAGAAAGGTTTATAATAAGTATACAATTCTTTGAGTTAATACACCAAATTTGGAACTAAACCTTATGGAAAAGACTTTTTTTATAATTCTTTTTTCTACTAAAATGTTTTCTACATAATTATGTTGCACCATCTGAAGTAGGGGTTAAAATCAAACTTCGAGAGGGTATTGAGCAAAACTTTAAAATTAAACCGCAACTTCTCGACAGCAACAAATAGTTCTGTCAGCAGACTCTTAATGGACCCCAATTATACATTGGTAAAGCAAAGTTAAAATTGCAACCGAGTTCACAGCGTGGACGAACAGTTTCCGTAACCTCTGTAGACCACAGAAAGGAAACTAAAAATATACGGAATACTTATTGCAATTAAAGTTCACCGAAGAGAGAACGGGTTGCTTTAACTAATTTGTTGAGCTACAATTAGGTTGATATTTAATTTCATGTCAAAAGCAGACGTATAGGTAAATAGTATAAGCGCTCATACGCTTCTGAACACATATCAGGCTCATACTATTTTTAAACATATTATATACTTTTTTAAATTTCATCAATTGATACAATGATTAACACAAACAAACTTTAATGCATGCATAAGTAGGTACTTTAGGATTGGTAATTCTCTCTCTGCCAGTCCTCATTCCTGAGGATCGTGACTCCGCTGTGCACGCTCATATTAGTTGTGATCCGCCTCCATTGAACCCGATCTTCTGCCAGGTGAAGGGCAGAGCTGTCGGATCGCTCCAGGAGATCTGGTTCGACCACCGCTTCACACAACGTCCTTTTGGCCGCTATCCTTCAATTTGTTAAGTGTTGTCAAGGATTTTTAATTAACTGAAAGAAAATATTTTATCAAATCCAACCAATTTATGTTTAGGATTTATTTACTACTGCCAATGAATAAATCAACCAAGCCTTCATAATATATCAAATCTGCCGCAAATAACTCGAGCTTCGCAACCTGGATACAAAATAAACGGTAGCACCAAACCATCAGCCTGTCGGATATTGGCTCGATATAAAATTACTCTAGTGCACGTGACTGGGTTGCTAATAGAATCTGAAGCAAAGAGTCATGCTCTGCAAATAGCTGCTTAAGATACTAAACCAAACACGTCTTGCCTTCTTTTTGTGTCTAGGGATATCGACGCTAACAGTATTGGATCCTTTGAAAATGCAGAATGATATGCAGTAGTAAACGATATTCTATCTCAGACGACAATGAGAACTACTGAATTTGTAAGACTATCATTATCAATAGGTGAATTTATCTGTGGGTACAGTCACAACAAGCAGTAGTTGTCGGTTGAATCCTGCACCAAAAATATTTTCCTAATATCAAGATTTGTTCGAAAGCTATTTATTTAACCTTTTTTTTATAATGATTAATTATTATGTGTAAGCCACTACATATATTATTAATTGAATAAGTAAAAAGCCATTTATTCCATATCTCATACCAAGAATAACGTTAGTAATTGTTAGTAGGTATTATTATTCTAATAGTTAGTATGGTTAGTTTTCCTTTGTTTCTGAGATATGGATCCCTCTTTTCCTTCCCTTTCTTACATATATTATGCGCATGTATTTTTTTATTTATGCCAATGCTTTCTAATGAATTTACTCTCAGGACTCTGGCACATTTTATAACATGGTGAAAGGTAAGCTAGTTAGACCAGAATCTCAAACAATATTAAGTAAAACATATGTGAATAGTGGTTGGCGACCAGTTTTAAGAGCAATACGTTATTCAGGAGTGTGCTATAACACTTTTTGACCAAATAACATTTCCGGACCTTCATCCATAGCTCCGCTAATAGAGCAATTTTTGATCAGAATTCCAAAGTGTTAGCCACTTCAATACATGAACAGTTTACGGCGAGCAGATCGCGACGACCTCAAATCCCACGGAAAGTGCGGATAAGAGCGTTTATTTGTTCAGACTAATGCACATTTTATGCGGGATGGGAACCCGGTCCTTATGACTTACGTGACGTAATTTGGTGGTGCAAGTGAAAAGCGAATGGCCCCATGATAATGGTTTGACTAGAGAAATAGCAACAATTTAAACATTCATATTCCCAAATGGAAGAATGATTTTTTTTTGGAAATACGACCAAGGTATGCATAATTGTCAGTATTTTAAAATTTCATGACATCATGCACTTGTTGATTGAACTTTTTAAACGATGTCGTTACCTATAAGCATTTAAATTAATTCTACTCGGTAAATATTTCTTTGAATTAATTAACTGAGCTACTAGACTGCATTTTATAAATGTTTTATTTGTCACTGAGAGATCTCCAGTAATGTATAAAAATAATAATTTTCTCTTGGTCGATACGATCCCAGCGGCCAATCTTTCACAAGATCAGTCGTCTTGAGAGCCACGCAAGATATATTAACGTGCACAAGTGCTCGCGAAGACACAAGTGCACTCTCTCTTCCTTAACTCTCACAATCAGATTGGATGGATAACCATCACGACCGGGGATAGGTCTGGAGCAAGACCGACTTCTTACATGCCCGTCCGACGCATGGATCATCTTACTTTACAGATAATCAGGTGATTGGCCTGCAATGTCCTAGCCAGTAAGGAACAATTGCACAAAGTTGTTGCTCTCCGCGGGATTCAAACCCGTGACCTGCGGTTTGCAAAACAAGCGGTTTCCCTCTGCGCCATGGAGGCTACAATCTCTCCAATACATATCTTACGAAGTATCGTTATTGTTATCTTACGAAAAATTTCAATCATATAAACAAATACAGTTATTGAAGCAAATATTATCACTTCCAAAGTCTATGACTTGATCGCATCACGTAAACACCAGAATGGAACGAATAGGCTTCCTCGTAAAATTGGAGTCGTAAATATGAAAAGAGAAAGATTCCTTTGAATAAAATAACATAGTTCCCGAGATTATGTACATATTTCGTCCGTCTGATTTCTATGGTCGATCACGGGGATTGAATATCATTTTATTATATCTGCGCAGATGGAACTGCTTAGACATATTTTTTTGTGAAACTAAGTGATTACATGAGGGTGTTTTGACATACCTGCGTATAGACAGCTACATTTTTAAGCTTATAGAGCCCAGTTTCTTTTAAACGTTTATTATTATAAAATAACTTTTTTTTATATTATACTGTGTAGCAGGGTATAGTTACTTTTTTGTGGTAGTGTTAAGAAACTATTTTTTATTGTAAAGAAAGATATCTTGATGAAACTATATAAACAAAGGTATACATATTCATTTTTGTCAGAATCACACATATGATGCTCCCATAATCAGGGCACATGCCCATGCTTGCCTACATAATGCACAGAATAATGCGTGTACCTGTAAACCAATCATATGATATGTACATAGGGCTCGTGATAGATGATAGATTCAGCTGGAGACCACATCTATAGTTATAATAAAACTGTAACAGGTCCAATTCTGTACATTGAAGATATTTTGAAAATTATGTTTGGAGGGCATTCTATAACCGATACTAAAGCCAAAAATGTATTTATTTTTATTTTTGTCTGTCTGTCTGTCTGTATCTCGGCTGAGCATCACGCCGAAACTACTGGATGGATTAAAACGAAACTTGGCATGATTTGAGTTAATACTCCGAGGTAGGACATAGGATACTTTTTATCCCGTAATCTAGCACGGTTCTTTTGGGAGAGGGGATTAAAGTCAAAATGGGTACTTGATTATACGCTTGGTCCGATTTTATCAATTTTTCTTTATAATATAATAAATATTAGTAAGGGAACACTCATAGAGAGTTGTTATCAAGGTTTTGTAATCGATCGGGTTAAGCAACGTTAGGTAAGGTCATTAAATAGATGGGTGACCGTTTAACGCCATTTGAACTAAACGGGTCCGTGCTTCGGAGAGCAAGTAAAAAGTGGGTCCCAGTTTTTAACCGACTATAAAACAGGAGGTTATGTATTCGATGCGAATGTCTGTTATTAAAAGTTTACTTAACGTAAACATAGCGCAGGCGGAGCTGCGTGGGTCAGCTAGTATAAACTATATCTGTTCTAAACTCAGGTCTATCTTATGTAAACTGTCTTATCTAAAATACAAGCTACCACTTAAAACTTTGAAAATAATTTATTTAGCCCTGGCTGAATCTGTCATCTGTTATCTAGGTGTATAAGACCAAATTGCTCAATATCTATTTAAACACACATTGGACGAATGACTGCATGCAGATAAACCCATTGAGGTTTGCGCTATGTAGTTTTAATAGTAAAAGCATGTAACGGAGTAAATTGAATAATAAAATAATAATAATAGTTAGTTATTTTGACAGTAGTGAAGACCTCGCTGATACCCACTCTCTCCTGTACTGTGCAGCCATGACGGCATGTCGCGTAGCTCGCGTCAAGTTTCCTAATAGTGACGCAGCTATGCGACCGAGACCTGCTGTACCGGCTTGGCAGTGCAGGATAGAGCGACGCATTGGCGAGGATAGGGTACTCATTGGCAAGCTCACCTGCTTCAGGGAGGGCAATACGCGCCCTAGAGTGATGCGCTTTGTGAGACGCGCATTCTCGGGGACCGGCATCGATCCCCGGGAATACCTTTCGCGTGTCACAGAGCGCATCGACTTTCTGAAGCAGAAAGTTTGTGCATGGGCGAATCGGATACGCAGGTATAGGGCACGTGTGGATCAATACTCTCAGAACAACATTTTCCAAAGGGATCAAAGGTGGGTGTATAGATCCTGGGAGCGACCTAGTCAAATAGGAGGTGAGGTGCAGCGGCCGGATGATGACGCCATGATTAGGTTCTGGCGCAACATCTGGTCGGTGCCCGTCACTCACTCCGAGGGTGATTGGATCAGGGATGTCAAGCAAGTTTGCGAGCCTATACCAGAAATGAGGGCCATTACCATCAGGCCCCAAGACGTAGCCGATGCAGTCCGTCCGTTGCCTAATTGGAAGGCATCAGGACCAGACGGACTGCATAATTTCTGGCTCAAATGGTTACGCAGCTCTCATGCTTGTTTGGTATCTCTGTTTCAATCGGCCTTGGAGTCTGGGTCGCTGCCGGAATTTTTGACCACAGGAATAACCCACCTACTCCATAAGACCAATAGTACCGCGGACCCAAAGAACTATAGGCCGATCACGTGTCTGCCTACAGTTTATAAAACTCTTACATCCATTCTGAGAGCAAAAATCTACAGACATATTGAGGGCAACTCGATAATGTCTGCGTCTCAGAATGGATGTAGGAGTGGGGCCCGTGGTACTAAGGAGCTACTCCTCATTGATATGGCCATCTGCCAGCAGGCTCGCCGGAACCGGAAGGATCTGTCGACATGTTGGATAGATTATAAGAAGGCCTATGACTCTGTGCCCCATACATGGCTTATCTGAGCTGAGGGTGCTGGAGTTGTATAAAGTCAATACAACTCTACGCACCTACCTGGTCGTCGTGTATGAGGCAGTGGAGAACGGTCCTTCTCTATCCAGGATCTCGACAGACCCTTGGTGACGGTGAGCCAATAAGGATAGAACGGGGTATCTTTCAGGGTGATAGTCTGAGTTCCTTGTGGTTTTGTCTGGCCCTGAACCCTTTAAGCACTTAAAGAGTTCAGGGCTAGGTTGCCGGTTGTGGCGATGTGGTCAGATAATATCTCACCTGCTTTACATGGATGACTTGAAATTGTTTGCCCCCACTGAACTCCAACTGATGGGCCTGCTGAAGGTCACAGAAACCTTCAGTAATTCTATCAGGATGGAGTTTGGTGTGGATAAATGTGCAGTTATGCATGTAAAGCGGGGGAGATTGGTTGAGTCTAGGAGCGTACAGCTTTCAGACTCTTCCAATCACACACTGTCTGCAACCGAAACCTACAAATACTTGGGTATGCCACAGACGCTATCAATGAGATGGGTATCAATGAGACTGACATGAAACAGTCGTTGCGGGCACGCTTCCTGGGCCGCCTGAGAAAAGTACTTAAAAGTCTTTTGTCGGGCGGAAACAGGGTGCGAGCCTACAACGGTTGGGTCATGCCAGTCTTGATGTACTCCTTTGGCATACTCAAGTGGACTCAGACTGAACTAGACACCCTGGATAGAACAGTTCGTACACTGTTAACTGCATATCGTGGGCATCATCCTCGCTCTTCAGTGATGAGGTTATATATCCCACAGAAATGTGGTGGCCGAGGCTTTTTAAATGCCAAGACCCTACACAACCGTGAGATATGTAACCTCAGGGAATATTTCCTCCACTGCGGTGGAGACATGCATACGGATGTGGTTGCTGTGGACAATGGACTGACCCCTCTATCCTTAGCCAAAGAGAACTGGCGCAAGCCTGTGGTGCTCACCACTGGCGATCGCGAGGCGGTAAGGCAAAGTAAGGAGCTACACGGAAGGTTCTACCGGGCTCTTCATGGGCCCGATGTAGACTTCTTAGCCTCCGTGGCCTGGCTACGATTCGGTGACCTCTTTGGGGAAACCGAAGGTTTTATCTGTGCAATTATGGACGAAGTTGTGATGACGAACAACTACCGGAAATATATCCTGAGGGATGGCACCATCGACATTTGTCGGGCATGTCATCGCCCTGGTGAATCCCTCAGGCATATTATTTCTGGCTGTTCGCGTCTTGCAAATGGTGAATACTTGCACAGACACAACCAAGTGGCCAGGATAATCCACCTGCAACTTGCTTTGAAATACCGCCTTGTGACGTCAGAGGTATCGTACTACAGGTATGTACCAGAACCAGTTCTGGAGGATGGCCATATCACCTTATACTGGGACCGATCTATCGTCACAGACCGGACTATTGTCGCCAATAGGCCTGATATTGTGCTGATAGATCGCACCGAGCGTCGTGCAATGATTGTAGACGTCACTGTCCCCCATGACGAGAACCTCGTGAAGGCGGAGAAAGATAAAGAATGCAAATATCTTGATCTCGCGCACGAGGTTGTCGACATGTGGGACATTGATAAGGCAATCATTGTACCTATAGTCGTTTCCGCCCATGGCCATATGGCCAAGAGTCTCGATAAACACCTCAAGAGGCTCACGTTAGACGGCTGGATCAAGAGCCAGATGCAGAAGGCAGTGCTATTGGAAACGGCACGCATTGTGAGGAAGTTCCTCTGTCTGGAGCCTTGACCACCGTCTGCTGTTCCCAGGACCCTGTTCCCGCAGCCGGTTGGAAGCGGTTTTTTATATTTTTAAATGTACTTGTTTTTATATTTATATTTAAAAATGTAAAATAATTGTTGTAAAATGAATAAATGGAATAATAATAATACATGGAATTTATCCAAAACTTCTGCTTGAAACCTAACCGTGCGCTGGTTATAACACTACCTTACTTTGATTACTTAACTTATTGAGAAGAGGTCATCATAGCATCTCCGTTTATTTGCTTGCCTTCAGATTTTTTTCAAAATGAGTTTCACATAATATTACTTATATTAAAAATAAATAAAAAAATACTTTAAATAAGCTACTTAGATTAATGCAGCTTTCAAATGCAAATAAACTGTATAGTAGTGAAATCCGTATATTGGGTTCCATTACGACGAAAACAGAAAGTCAAATACAAGTGCTAATACTAAATCTTGAAATTATAGAAACCGTTTTTGCATCGGGGGCTAAAAAAACCAATCAAATCTACCCGATCAACCCATTATTATGTCACAAAATTAACCCTCAAGTTACAAACTTCAAGATTATTTTGTTCCACAAAAACTTTGCGGTCCAACAGGCCAGCGTCTAACGATTCGTGTAACTCTGAGTTATTGCAGGGTTAACATCCTAATTCTGTTATATTTACCGGAAGGGTACATTGCTAATGATACGTGCGAACGTTTGATCGCTGTTTGTTTGATCGCATAGAACATGGGGTGATAAAGGCTTTTATGGCGGTGAAATAAAGGTACAGGCTCATATTGTACCCTAGGTAAGCGAAGGAAAGGTTGGAACTACTGAACTAGAGACAGGTTGATTGGAGAGACAATGTTTTAGTTCTAAACGCTTCTGTGTGCTGGCTTTGTCGCTACCTATAAGTGTCATATTTAATTTTATGAATGACTAGCTGACCCACGCAGCTCCGCCCGAGCTGTGTTTACGTTAACTAAACTTTCAATAATATACATTGGCATAGAATACAAAACCTCCTTTTTTAAAGTCGGTTAAAAACTTGGACCCACTTTGTACTTGCCCTCCGAAGCACGGAGACGTTTATTTCAAATGGTCACCCATCTATTTAATGACCTTACCTAGCGTTGCTTAACCTGATCGATTTCCAAACATTGTAAAAGCTGTCTATGGGTGTTCCCTTACAAATATTTATTATAATTATAATGAAAAATTGTTAATTCGGAGCAAGCGTATAACCAACTACACATTTTGACTTTAGTCCCCTCTCCCAAGGGAACCGTGCCGAATGTCGGGATAAAAAGTATCCTATGTCCTACCTCGGAGTATTAACTGAAATCATGCCAAGTTTCGTTTCAATCCATCCAGTAGTTTCGGCGTGATGCTCAGCCGAGATACAGACAGACAGACAAAAAAAAATATACATTTTTGTCTTTAGTATCGGTTATGGAATGCCCTCCAAATATAATTTTCAAAATATCTTCAATGTACAGAATTGGACCTGTTACAGTTCTATTATAAGTATAGATATAGATTTTGTAACAAGCCGTAAGTACAAAGAAACTAAAATAATACCTGCTGTATGTAACTTATCTAACTATAATTATGTTGCTTATGTTGCATTTAACTATAGGTATTTGTGTAACTATGTGTGAGTTATTAAGTACGTAGTATTTACGCAAACTAGCATTACGATTTTTAATTGCGAAAACATTAGAATAGTGTATCGCTTTTTAATTTGTATATTTTTAAGTTTTGTTACTGTTTATTTTCCAAATAAATTTAAAAAAAGTTAATCTGTTTATAAATAAGATCTTTGTTTGTTGACCATAGCTATGATTATTATAAGGGTATTTTACTATCTGTAAAACATCCTAAACCGTGCCTATCACACCGGGACACGGCAGTGTTAAGGCCTCAGCCTCGAATCTTGCGGGCAGCGGGGCGGCGGCGGCGGCGGCGCGGAAGTGGCAGGATCTTATGCGTAAAATCAAATGGACCGGTATTCGAAAACAGCGGCGCGGATGGTGCACGCCCGCGCCACCGCCACCGCTGTCCCGCTGTCCGCAAGATTCGAGGCTGTGGCCTTATACATTGTCTGCTTGGCGGCAGAATACCTGACAGACGCCGGTGGTACCTACCAGAACGGTCCTTTGCACAAGGTATCTAGC